>OY856411.1:541754680-542354680 GCA_963693085.1 Alisma plantago-aquatica
TTCAAGTTATATCCACATCTTTAGTATTTACATGGTATCATCTCTTGGTGATTACATTTTCATTTATGATTTTTCAATTTAACTTGGTGTCTACCTTTTCACCTAACTTTGCAACCTATCATTCATTTATTTCCATATAAGGGCGAGGTAACACCTCAAGCCCTAAGTTATCTCATTAAGATCAACTTAAAGTCCGTCAATTTTTGAGCATACTATGTGTATAATCAATCTCTCTCTCCCTAATAATGAGATGAAATAAATATTTGACTGCAGTCCAAATAAAAAAATCATCCCATTCTAAGAGGAGAGATGGTTTAGTCACACATTATCTCTAAATTTCACATTTTAGGTTCCAAAATATGAAACTTTTTATTTCCATGATATTCTTATATTTCATAAGTCAAGTGCTTTTCTCACTCTTGAGTTTGTGCACACTTCCATTTAAGGTCTCACTATTACATGACTTCATCTTTTATATTTACACCTCATGTATTATGAGCCTTAGCCACTTCCTCGAGGTCACTAGGGGTACATGTACTTTTGGAGCGATCTCATCCTTATGCATCTAGGGGGTGTTTCTCACATTCATCCATTGGGTCTCATGAACTTATGAAGGTTACCAATCTCCTGAGTCATAGGCCTCAGGCAAACATAGTTGTTACCTCTCGACTAGATGGTCTCATGCATTCAGGGCACAATCACATCCTATTCTCATCGGGCTTATGTACCTTTAATACTCTCACTTGACCGTAGGATTTACCTAGGACTCTACCCTTACCAAGGTATATCAAGGACACATTATTTTCATATGTAATTCTTTAACTTATATTTCCTTCGTCTCTTATGTTGCTCATTATTCATATATAACACATAGACTATCACTGAGAATGTCAGTGAAGTTGTTATCTTGGACGAAGGGGGGGGGTTCCCCTAGAGATTGAACCACAGATGAGAGTGATATATGCTACAGTGGGGAAGTGATGAGGGGGAGGAGGTGAAGGCCAAGAAGACTCGAGATTGGAGATTCTATTATTGGTACTTGAAAACATTAGACAATAAGAATTGGAGGCGCAACATAACAAAATTCACAGACCAAAGTAGACAAGAAGCACTGCTAAGAAGAAAAAGAACAGGAACTAGGATATCTCTGAAGGAGGGAGTGGTTCTAGAGTATGTTAAATATATCCCTATTAATGTTCATATGTGAGGGGCTTCCCTTCCTGAGAATCATAAAATATTGAGAGAGGTTATCAATAATGAGAAAATGACTCTAGTGTTCTATTATAAAACTAGATTAAGAAGGGAGACAACTTATAGGTTGAAAACCCCATCCCCTAATGGGTGGACTAGTGTTTCTAATCTCAACATGAAAGATGGAGAAAGGGTAGCTATGGGGTGGAACCCTACAGTGTGGGAAGTGAAGGTAATTAGTTTTCTACCTAAGTAATTAGCCTGAGTTGCTGCTATACAAGTGGTATGGTGTTTATAGTTTTGGGATATGTGGGGAGAATCTGGAGGCTGATAGGGAGAGTATGTGGGAGACAATCAAGGAGATGATGCAAAAATAAGTCCCTTATCTTGTCATTGAGGATTTTAGTAATATAAGGAGAGAGAGGGAGAAATAGGGAGGCTTAAGAGGACCAAATTCAGTCATGGATACTTTCATTAGTAAAATGGATTCAACTGGGCTATTGAGATGAATGTAAAAGGGGGATAACAATCTAGAGTAATAAAGATACACCGATTAGGAGGATAGCTAGAACTCTTGATGGAGGTTTAGTAAATGAAAGGTGGCTTTATTACTGGCCAAATATGGTTATAAAACTTGGATCTAACCATCTCAGAGACCACACATGGATGGAGAAGGATCTAGTCATCCAACCTAATTTCCTAAGACCTTTTAGGTTCCTAAATTGGTGGTGTGATTGGGCAGAGTTCAATAAAGTTGTTGAACCCACTTGGAAAATCATCGAGGATGGAAATTCATCTTTATTTTCTTGAAGAAAATAAAAAACACAAATAAGGTGATCAAGACCTAGATAAGGGAGTATACAAACCTAAAGAACATGATCCTCAAAACTAGAGATAAGTATGAGAAGGATGCTATTAAGTCCAGACTATACGTGGAAAGACATGAAGATGGAAATGGAAGGAAAACCAAAGAAGGTACTAAAAGTTGAAGAGATATTCTATTGGAAAAGGAGAAGAATGGTGGATATAAGAAGGGAAAATGAACATTGAAACTTGCCACACAATACTTAAGAAGAAAGAGATGAAGGAAACCATCCACCGACTGATTAATGATAAGGAGAGATTGCTAGCAGAATATAGGAGATTATTAAAGATGCCACAAGTTTCTTTGAGAAACTGTACAACCAATCACCAAGATGACATGGCATTAATGATGAGATACTACTGCAACACAGAGTCACTCATGACATTAATAAGTGACGGGTGTCGGTTTGTAATAAGTGACGGGCATCATCCTAATACATCGTTTATGACGGGTTGAACTGAAACAAAGTGAGCCGAAAGGACCGAGAAGAAAAAAAAAGAAATGCCCGAGAAACACCAGAGCCGTTTATTTTGTTTGATACAAATGAATGACCGAGATTACTAGGGAAAAGGGGTATAACCCACAACTCTCTTATCGTCTTTCCTAATTGGCATCGGCAGAATAGAGGTCATTGTTTTCTCCGCCGGCTGCGGCACGACGCTCTTCTCACCCCACGCTAACCACTTCTCTCTTCTATCCGGCAGCAAAAATCATCTCATCACTGAAGCTGATGCTCTCTAGCGGTGAAACTCCTCTCCTCACCTGTGCTGATGCTCCTCTGCTCAGCGGCTCCGACACTCTCTGCCTAGCGTTGCACTTCTGTTCTTTGGTCGATCTTCTTCGTCGAGATGGCTGTCTGGTGGTATTTTATCCCTTTTTCGGATCCTTGTTTCTCAGTTGACGATGCAATCACAGTAACATTTCAATCCAGCATCAGGTTAGCATTAGATTTCATAGTACTTACCTAGTTTCAAAAATGGTAAAAAAACCAGTACTGAAGGCAACTTGCTTTATATTTTCTGCCCAAGGACATCCATCCCCTTTTAGAAATTTGGTAAGAGTGTCCTCTCACCGTTTGGCTTCATGTGCGTAAATTTTGAGACAAGAATCCCTACACGAGTAGATCGACCTTGCTGTTTACTTACAAAGACTGCTGACAGGATGATGAAGTTCCTGACACACTAGATGCAAATGGACACAAGATATATTGTTGGGTACACCATTGGGCATTGGGGGTTCATGAATATGGGTAAGATCTGTATTCTGTTTAACTATTACACTTAATGTATGATTAATAATGAACTACTTATGCACTTACTATATGATTATGTTTGAGGCAGTGACTTCGTAGTTGGTGGGTATCGATATTTAGTCATATTGAAGATTCTTTATTTTACTAATTTTTCTTTTGGATAATTTTATGTCCTATACACCTAACCTCAGCGCTGATTAACTACATCACCTGCATGATCTACTTAATAATCATATTTTAAAGTTTTATTTACCTTTGAAAGACCTCGTGGCTTAAACGTTTTGACACTGTTTTCATAACATTAAGATTTGGAAATAGATAATGGTTAAGATCTTAGTCAGTACATATTTATTTATTTATCTATTTTAAGAAGGATGACATACCTACCAAAAATATGCATACATCAATTGAAATAGTTTGGGTCTATGGCAAATTTTTAGATATCAATTTTCATCATCATACTGGCACGACAAGAAAATTGTTATTCTGTGATAAATTTGATAATGGTTATCACTAAAATCTAGAGCAGGCGAGCTTGAAAACTATCACACAATTGATAGATGAAATTCGAGCAAGTTCCATAGTGTAGATGTTGTGATACAAAATTATATTAGCAATATGACATGCTAAGTAAAAGCTCAATCGATTATATAATTGCAATATGCATGCCAAGTAAAAGCTCAGTCCATATATGATCCTAAGACCAGTTCTTGTCTTGATATAATCTAGTGATTGTTGTTTATTTGTATAACTTAAGACCTAAGTCATTGCACTCTGTCAGCCGTTGACCTACTCACATCATTGAACTTGGGGCCATTAAAGTAAGTCCTTTCCTAACTATGAAACATGCTACAACACTTCTACTGTCGACGAGGATGTGTAGTAATGACTAAACACTCTTTGCATGTTGTTAAACCTTTTTGCTGTATATAGCATTAGATTTTCATTCTATGTTATACATGGTTGTATAGGCGTCCAGGCGGCCGGGCGTTGCCCATGGACGCCCAGACAGCCTAGGCGTTCCTAGGCATTTTTTTAATTTTATTATTTTTCATTAATATATATATACTTTATACTTTATATATAAAAATATTTACATATTATAATTATATGCCTAGGTGTTTCACTTGAGGAGGATGAAAAGGGAGGGAACAACAGCAAAGAATAATAAGAAGAAGGATGGGAAAGAGGAGGCAGGGGAAGAAAAGGCTTGGGAAGAAGAGGCGGGGGAAGGAGGAAGGGGAAGAGGAGGCAAAGGAAGATAATACAATGGAAGACAACAACAAAGAAGAAGAAAAAGGAGAAGGGGAAATAAGAGGCATGGGAAGAGGAGGCTGGGGAAGGAGGAAGTAAAAGAGGAGGCAGGGGAAGAGAAGGTAGAGGAAGACAGAAGTGAAGAAGAAGGCAGGGGAAGAGGAGCACAAAAATATGGGCCGAAGGAAGAGTAGGAGGCAAAAAATGATGAGGTCGACGCTAGCTGCAGCAGTAGTAACACAAAAAAGAAGGAAAAAGGGACTCGTCAACAACAACAGTTGTAGTAAAAAAGAAAAGAAAGGAGGAGCATAAAGAGGAAGCATGGGAGGAGGAAGAGGAGAAGGGGAGGAGGAGGGGATAGCAGTAAAAAAACAAAGAAAAAAAGACTAACTTTGAAGTCATCCAACTCCTGCTGGTCGCTCCTTACTTCAATTAAGGTTCTGCTGCTACTCGTTACTTCATGCAAGGGCGGATGATTACACACGGTGAAAACGGTCTGTGATGGAGCGGCAGTAGTTCAAAAAATGTTGAGGGTGGGATAGATAAAAGGGTTAAAATATAGAGGTTTATGATTTATTAGGATTCATATTTAGATTTTAGAGTAGGATTTAGTATAATATAATACTAACATGAATTATACTTAACGTAGGATTTATATTTGGATTTAATATATTATAATACTAATAGGAATTATTTTTCTTAATGGGCCTTGATTTAGTGGGCCTGACGCCTGGGCGGGTCGCCCAGTCCGCCTGGGCGGACGCCTAGTCCACCTAGCCCGCCTAGATACAACGTTACCATTGGGCACCCAATTGTAGAGGACCTAACAGACACCTGGTCTGCCTGGGCGGCCGCCCGTACAACCCAGATGTTATATTTATGATTTGAAAATATTTATTGGGCATTTTCTTTCCATCATGGGTAGAAATGAATGTTTGTAGACGTTGTAGTAGTCACACAATGAATATTGGGAAATGGTTCTAGGTGTCTTAATAGTTAGTTTACTTATTTGGATAATGATGCAAGGCAACTCTTTTGAACTATCTCATTTTGTCTTGGTGTTCATAAATGGTTCTAGGTGAAACATTTAGAACTATTATCTTGATATCAGTCTTAAGCGAACATATTATGCTTTTGTAAAAAAGATGTATTTGTTCTAGGACTACAACTATGCACATTCATATATCGATTAAGTGAAATTTGTTTACAAAATGTCATTTGAATGCACTGCAAGAGAAGGTGCTTTATGTGTCGGTTGACACAAATACGATATGACAAGTGGGTTTGTCACATGGAGGTGGCAACAGGTTGCTTGTTGTTGCCTCTAGTTGGGTTTCACTGTTGTTGTAGCTAGCAGAGGGTATACGAGGAGACCTTCCAATAAGTGAGTTCTCTTTTAGAGGGTTTCTCCTTTGCTTCCTTGGAGATGCAATTGGAGAAGGGAGCTAGGGTATCAGGATTAGAAGTCCGATGAGGGATCACGATAGTGCATGAATGAGTTTTTTTTATTCTTTTGTCAGGGTTATGTAATGGATCGTGTTCCTGTACAGATCCCGTGGTCCCATCTCACCGTGCCAACAACCCCAATTCACGTCAACGCTCATAAGTTCCCCATTTCACACACCCACGACTTCGGCCCCGGACACCATCGCGCCACTCGCGTCCGTCCACCATCCTAGCCTTTGAAGGCCAGTGCACCATCGAAAAATCACAAGGCCTGCACCGCTAACCAAAAATTGGTTTTGCAATCTACTTCCCAGTTTCCTGTAACCATGAAGTCATCCATCAAACAACCACTATTCCGCCCTGTTACGGCCAACCTTGCCCATAATCAGGTTTCGTCCACAATGTTTCTTTGCATCAACCGCCCCCCTGGCTTTTTGTAGCAGGTTCCATCGCATCAATCGACACCCCTAGACTGCTAGTAAGCATCCTCAAAATTTTTTTGGGGTCAGGGCACACTAGTGCAACCTTCCTTCTGAGGCACCTCTTTCTACATCAACTTCAAGGAAGCTTTCACCTCCGAAGAAGCATGGTGATTGTTCAACAAGTCAACGACAAACTAGATGGATTCATGGCCATAAGTGATACCACCGTGGAGGCTATTCAACAACAATTGGATAACATGATGAATCAACAAGCGGATCTAGTTCAATGACAAGAGGAAATAATTCAACATCAAGCCCAATACGATGACTCTTTTAAACTTCTCTGTCATGTTACAACCTCCAAACAACGCATGAATACACTGGAGGTCAACCACAACAACAATGTCTGACAACCAGCCCCTCAACCCATACAAGCAGAGCGCAATGTTAAAATGAAGCTATCAGAGTTCCATGGCGAATGTGATGCCAAGATTGTGCTTGACTGGTTGCACTGCGCCTACAAGTATTTCCAATTATACAGAACCTTTAGTGAGGCAACCAAAGTCCTGATCGCCACCTCCAAGTTTTTGAGAGCTGCTTTAGCATGGTGGAACCATCCGCGAGACAAACCCGTCGACACATGGGGGAAATTGTGTCCTTTGATTGTGCATCAATTCTTACCTCAGAATTACAAGCAGAATGCTTACTTGGTGTATCAAGATCTCAACCAGGGTGATGACACTGTCACCACGTACACCAGTAAATCTCAAGAATGTATTGTGCAACCGATCTGAGGTTCAGATGGATGCCACTGTAGCTATCACAAATTTTCATAGAGGACTTCGCGATGAGGTAGATGATCGTCTAGCAGTCATGCATTTCACTCCTCTAGATGATGCTATTCAAAGTGCTGAAAGAATTGGAGAGGAGATCAGGCGTCACCCTCGATTGTGGTCACCTGGGTGGAAACCACGTCAAGGGGAAACTACTACAACAACACCGACTACTGAAGTTGAATCCTCCAAACTAGTTGTTACCAAGCCTATCCAATGCTTTACCAGTCATGCATATGGTCATTGTTCCAACTAGTGTCCACATCGTGTGATGACTACAACGACAACAAAAGACGATGATGACATAGAATATGAAGATGTCTTTCTGGATTCACAACCTAGTGACGAGGAAGAAGAGGAAGAAGAAATAGGTGACACTTCTCTTGCAAAATCAGGTCCTCATGGCTATATAAAGTCCACCTCCTGATGACTGGTGTCACACGTCATTGTTTTATTTAGTTGTGAAGGTTCAAGGTCGCACGTGCATACTCAAAGTTGATGTAGGATCTTCAACCAATATAGTATCTTCTTCTATTGTTCAGGAGTTGGGATTGCAACTGGAGCCCCATCCCAAGCCGTATCACTTATGATGGGTTGATGACACTTCTCTGATTGTGACCCACTACTACAGAGTTTCTTTCTCATTTCATGGTATTTATAATGATACTGTCCTTTGTGATGTACTCACTATGACAACTTCTCACATACTTCTTGGTCGTCCAGGGCAATATGATCGTCATGTGTGACATGATGGGTTCTACAACACATACTCCTTCTGACTTGCAAAAACACTCGAACATCCAACTCAGGCTACACCGATAGCCATTTATGTGTGATAGAAGGTATGTCTCCTGTCTAAAGCTATCAAATCTCAAACTCATCTAGAAATGCATTGGGTTCTAGAACACGACCAACTCATCAAGAACATATCCCACTGACCAAGCTTCTGGAGGCCTAGTTAACCTCCATGTGGGAAAAAAAACCCAGGATGCTCCAATCATCCAAAATGCTCTTGACCTCCCTATATGCATGAGCTATACTCCACAATAGGTCCACCTTTCACCAAAAGAGCTCAACCAAGAAAGGGTCATCTGCCTCAATACAAAAAAATCATCATATTCACATTATCCCACACCTTTAGCGCCTCCACAATGGCCTAACCTCCCACCTCTAAATGGAATGCAACGGTAAGCCACGATCTCATCACCTAAAACATGTTCCCTTGTATATCTCTCACCAACCAAGCCATCTACCATCTCTTGTCTCCTCCATCCACCATCAATGCCCCAACAATCAAATTTAAACTTCAAGTTATTTAGATTAAGGCATCTCCCTCACAAAAGCCTCACTTCCTTAAGCAGGCAGCGATGTTCCTGAACACCAAACCCAGCAAGACCATTTTCCGACCTACTATCCAAGTCCCTCTTAAACACCTAACTCCCCAAACGACCTCCATAATGTCCTTCCATAGAAAGAACCTACCAATATCCTCTGATTGTGTAAGCATAGCCTCCAACAAGAAAAATAGGCCAAGCACATCATGTCCCTTATCCTTACTCAGATAAGATCAAGCCACCCAAGCCCTCCTCTTTAACCCATCTCTCGCCCCATAAGAACTTCGACATCACTCTATCCATCTACTTGATCACTGAAGATGGGACCAGTAGCGCTGTAATGGAATAAAGTGGGGTTGAAGCCAGGATGAGTTGTATAAAGGAGATCGAGCAAACAAGAGCAACCTCAACTTCCAACCTGCATTGTTGGACTGCACCCGATTTACCACATTGGGAAAATGTGATGCCTTTTGGCCCTCAGCCACTAGCAGAGTGTCGAGATAGTCCATGCGTGGACCCTGATGCTAAAAACCTAAGGTGTGATTTAATGTCCAAGGCGTTTGGCTAGCCTCATCAATAGACATGTAACCTATCCTAGATTGATGTTGTCACACCAATGATAAAATGCACCAAAGGGAACTAATATGCATATAAAGGTAGTGCCTTGATATGTAAACACACAAAGGTGGGGTATGTCTAGCGGAGTGTCGAGATAGTCCATGTGTAGACCCTGATGCTGAAAATCTAAGGTGCGATTTAATGTCCAAGGTGTTTGGCTAGCCTCATCCATAGACATGTAACCTATCCTAGATGATGTTGTTACACCAATGCTAAAATGCTCCAAAAGTAACTAATATGCATCTAAAGGCAGTGCCTTGACATGTAAACACACAAAGGTGTGGGGTATGTCTTGTGTAGTATACTTGAGTGCGTGCGAGGTGGGTGGGTGTCTCATGTTTGCGTGGGTGAGAAGGTCATCCCTTTCATATCCTAAAATAGTTTTTGTGTGACATATCCCACATTTTTTGTGTAATGAGCAAGGATAGAATGTCTTATGTATGGTTTGTTTATCTCTCCCAACCATCGGACCCAAAACAGTCCATTTATTTCACCGAGAGTTTTCATGTACCTAGCAGCCTCTATAGTAGATCGAATTCATATTTCCTTAAGAAAAAACATACTCAATTAAAACAAGTATGCCTTAAGAACATATTAATATGGAAATAGACAAGTGTGTCAAGCATATAAAGATGGAAATGAACAAGTGTGTCCTATCATATGTATGATTTGTATTTTTTTTCCAGGTGTCTGACCCAAAACATCCAATTTCTTCACCTTTCTTAGAGTTTCCAGGTGCCTAGTAGCCAATAGAACATAATGAGTTCATATGTACCTGTGAAAAAACATTGTCAATTAATAAAAGTGTCTTATGAACTTAGGAATTCATGGGTTACCTTATGTTGTGTCTAACATGATCTGTTTGTAAACCCTCAATTTTTCATTGCAATATTGAATCCTTATAAGATGTCATCCTCAATTTTTTGGATGACAGGTTCAACTTGCTCTATCCATTTCCATTAATGTTGAAGGTCATATCAATGTGTACAAATCCTAGCTCTTCCACATATTTTGAATACGAAAGTGGAACTTTTTGTTTGCTTTTCTATCTCATGAGTATCATGGTAAACTAATTTCCTTTTTCCTAACTAAAATAGGAAAACAATAGATGGTCAATACCAAGTTGTTTGGTTTGTTTCTATGCCTTGTTATTTTGATAATATCCAGTCCTAGTTTGTAATGCTAAGTTAATAATACATCAAAATTTTGTTTGTAGCTTATCTTGTGACCCCACATGTTTATGTAACGCTTATTACATGTTAGTTGGATGGTAGGAACAAGATTCTTGCTTTATCTAGGGGGCTAGCTAACTTTTTGAGTCTTCTTGCTGGATTTAGTGTTTTATATATTTTTTACCTTGTGACAAAATTGTTCATGTGGATATGGTTGGAAAAGGAGTCTCATTCGTTGTATTTTTTCTTGTAGCTACTCTTGTTAATTATATGGTAAACCGTTCTTGTCTTAGTTGAGCTGGTGAAATTGAATGGTTATAAATGATTCTTTATAAGATTTGAACATAGTAGGTGCACATAATCTTCTTCACCCATCCTTTTGGAAAAATGCATGAGCTATTGAGATATACATCCATGTTTTTCTTTGTATACTGTTTCAAATGGATTATTATCCATTAGGAATTAGTGATTTTATGTCGCTAGTCAAAACTCACAATGTCAAGATCAAAAGAAGTGATTCCATTGATCATGAACTGATATCTATACACTATCAAGGACATGTTTGGTATGTAATATAAGGTGTAGGATATGACTTGAAATCTGCTTCATTCTGTCATCCCGATTTTGTTGCATCTTTTGCAGCTTAGGATTTCTAAACTGATGAAAAGTAATCCTAATCTATTGGAACTTTTCCAACTCGTGGCCCACTAAGGTATTAAGTGGGATAGCTATAGATCTTCTCTACCCAAATGCCCCAACACCCTCAGCTCATGACATCCCTAAATCATTCTACATTTCCCCCTATTCATGGCAATTTTCTACTAGACCTTCCAATTTTATGTCATCCATCAATAACCACCGGCCACCTGTAGTTTCTCACACTGGTTATACATCCTGCTTCTCATTGATGTTCATCGCTACCTCGTTAGATAACTAAAATCTTTGTCAGTACAGGGACCACCAGCCTTCTGCCTCATTTACAAATCAAACACCAATCAAATACGATCTATGATGAAAATGATTGATTGCAACAACACTAGATAACAAATAAACTTTGCCACCTGCATGTAGGCTCAGAAAGGCCCATTTTCTCCTGGAATCTAGTTGGTTTATGCTTATACAGAATTTGTGACATTAACCCTTTGTAAATTCCACACTGGTTTCGTATAAGTCCATCAATAGGCTACATTCTAAATTATTAAAATTACACATCAACAATTGTACAATGGCTAGTCTAAATGCTCGTACTGAATCATGTTTTGGACACACTTCAGCCTTGACGATAGAAATAAAGTGGACCAAGGAACAAAAGTCAAAAGAAGTTGTTTCCTATGTACATCCTAACACACTATAGGAAAATAAGCATCATAGACATGTACTATTATCTTCTAACCTTTGAAACAACCTATTGTAATACATTCCTATGATCCATACATGCCCTAAGGACTACATACATTTAACAAAGACAAATAGGAGCTATTTGGACGTCTTGATTCAGAATCTCTTAGTCATGTACGATGATTCTACCTAATTTGAGGAGTTACTGGCTGTTCACTGAACTATATCTATAGACTAGTGCAACATTTGTACAAGTAGGATATGCGACTGCTGGCTGGAGGCGTGACTTCACAACACCACCAAAATAGGTGTGACTCCAAGTAATACATTTTTATTCAGCATAACTACCACACGGAGTACAGATTAACATATTATCAATTAATCTGGGCAACTATTTGTATGTAACTACCTAAATTTTAAATGTAATCTCATCCGAACGGCCCTTCCAGCATTCCAAATGTGGTTTTCCATGTGAAATGATTTGAGAAATGTCTTTTATCTTGGTGAGTGGGGTGTGCATTGAAGCATAATATAAATGCAGTCTATGTTTCCTACCCAACCTCTGTCTTCTTATTTTCCATGTTTTCTCTATTATAATTTGGTCAGGAATCATATTTTCTTTTCAACAAGAAATGGTGTTAGTTTACTTTTAAACTGTGTTGATGATATCAGTAACTTTTAGTTGTATAATGTTGCAGGTACTAGGAAGCTTGGATAGGAATGGCAGTCAAAAGTTGAATACTCTTGCATTAGGATGCGAGTGTTTGGCTGCACCTTCAATCTTGAATTTTGTTGAACTCGTTTGAAGGCCAATCTTCCGAATTAGTATTTGTATTTTTTTGTTCTAACATATGCTTTAGATGTTTATTTTGATTCGCATAAGAATCAATGAGCTTGCATGCTTGATATGAAAGCTATGTTTGAAACAAATGAAAAACCTGCATATGTATTTCTTTCTTGAAATAATAAAAGTATGACTTTGGATTGGAATTCATTGTCTCTTAATGATTGTTTGTTTCATGTATTAATTCTGTCTGGTTCCAGTATAAATAATCAAATGTTCCATTCTTGACAATAAATAGATTGCGTTCTACAAATTGTTGACGTCAGAAGCAAGTGAACTTATGTAAAGCATGCTGAAGAATGAATTCACACGCTGGTCCTGATGTAATTTATAAACAATTATAGAGATGTGTGGGTCTCCACGGTCACTTATAGTAAAATTTTAGTTTTATATTCTGACTGTGCAGTACCAGGATGTGAGGGGTATAACCCTGTTAAATGATAAAGGCGACGAGCTTTTAGATGATAAATTTTGGGTGACGCGCCCTGGAGTTGTGAGGGGTTTACTGGTCTTATAAGTGTTTTTCATGAAGGGTGTGCCCCACTCCTATTCGATGTTTTCCTGCTGTGTGTGCCCAAAGGTTCGACAACCATCTTCTCAACCACCGCAGGCAGTGGACATACATTATCACTCGCATCAACTCGAGTATCCAGAACCGATTCTTCACAAAATCTGAGAGTCTCATATTCTACAAAAACCTACAGAGAGAAGGCATCACACGTCGTAAGATAAAGATCAGAATGATCAAAACAGTGAGATGGATCCCTCCAGACATCAACAATCTTAAGCTAAATATCACCTCAGGTAGATCCATAGATCTGTCTGGTAATAGCACGCGATGGGTTGTAGGGATTATATGCAACAAGCATAGATACATCAAATTAGCGTTTTGGTACTGGTTGAATTCAAAAGAATACACCTCAACATACATCAGTGACATTCTAGTTGGGCTAAAGATTTCCGATGATAAAAATCTGGTCATTTCTGCCATTGAAGTAGATGATTCGTATACCTACCAGATCCTATGGGAAGACCACACATGCCTGTGGAAGGACATCACGATCACCAGAGAGATCAGAAAGGTCCTGCCAGATGAAGCTATCTTGGGCTACCTGGTTCCTAAAGTGGTTAATTCCATTCCTATGGAGCTCAGCATCGGGGGAAGCGAATCCGAGTCAGAGTACATCACAATGGAACCCGCCACCCTTCCCATGAATATCATAGGCATGGCCATCCTTGAAAGAAGAGGGACTCCTTACATTTATTTCAACTGGGTCGAGGCCCAGTAACTGCTGGCTTGTACGTTGGTGTGGGCTGTGGTGTTATCCTAGGGGTTGTGGCGTCCGAGGGTGAAATACCTACCATATGAGCAGGAGATGTAGTGTTTTCTAAGAGGTTTGCCCACAAGAGGGGGTGGGATGAATAGAGTACCCCTGGCTTTTCCAAAAAAAAAGCCACAAAGACCACAGAGAAGAGTGTAATGCAACTCAGTTGTTGTTGATGGGTATCCCCACTCTCGGCTAGGCTAAAAGTTATGCATACCGATGTTGTTTATGCATGCTCATGTAAATCTTGTAACAGAACTGACGTGATTACCTAAAGTCTACCTAAAGTCTACTGCAATTCTGATAATGTTGTAACCGTTTGCAACTTGTGTATTGAAATATAGAGGAATGTAAATAGAAAAAAAACTGTGCTTCCCAATCAGATTTGGAAGGGTTCTCCTTCTTTAAGTGAACATTCTTCCTTAGAAGAGTGTCACAATCATTCAAATTATGGCCTTTAAAATGTGGGATGAGGCAAGCACCTTTTAAGTCATTTATTATCATTCTAATAGGATGTACTCTTTTTTGTATTTTGATCTTCTCATAACCAGTCAAGTAGGTCACTGAGAGGAAGGTTGATCTCTGATTCAAATCCATGGATGTTCTATTTTGAGACCCAAATAAATGTTAACACCAATTGATTCATGGATTTGGAGTAGGCCGTTATTGACTTTGTCCCTTAGGCATTAGTTGGCTTCTTTGTTGTGTTTGGTGGGATTTCACCCATGGAATGCAATGGTCTTTCAACCATTCAAAGAAGTGGATAATTGCATTATTCTATAGCACATCCATTCTTCTTCTATTTTAGAGATTTTTCAATAGTTGATAGTAACTTTATATTCTCTTTCTTGACCTAGATATTTTGTGATCAGTATAATGTTAATTTGAATCTAAGGCATGCATAGAAATATGGTAGGACCACTAAAAAGGAAGATACACCCCACTTTTTCATACCCATTTTTTATTCCTTCCATAGCTACTTCCTTGCCCCCTGTCATGTCATATAGTGTAAGAGTGAATGACCAATGAATTCATAGAAAAATGGTGGTGCAACATTCTTTTGGAATGTATATTCCTCCTTTGGTTGTTCTACTATTAATTCTAGTGATGTCTATGATGGCTTTTAAGTCAATAGTAGCACATTTTTTTGTGATTCCATTAGCTCTATTTTAGGAGATGTCAGACCCTTTTTGGCTTTATTGGGGTTATACTAGTTTATCCTATAGACTATGGTGGTTCTAAAATGTATATATCTCAATATCATAAAACATATATTTATGAGATATTAATGGGCCTTATGATCCATGATTGAATTGTCCTAGCAGGCCCAAGTCCTTTTAATCTCATAGATTCCATATGATTTTGAGGGCTACCATATGACTTATAAATAACCATGTCTACTTTGGGGATTCCTAATTATTTTTCAGCTTAATGCTTGTGAGTCATCATCATCTTTATGATCTTCCTTGGTATTGCAGATGATTTACACTTTGTTTTTCACTTAGATGACTATGATGTTTCTTATTGTTGACTTATGCTGGTTCTGAGTAGACATTGTTGGAACTCAGCAAAGGCTGCTTCTTTAGCAGATTCCCCCAGAGATCCCATTGCTGAGTAGTCAAGGAATTGATCCCCATAAGACATATTAACATTGTCAATGTGAGTCGGGGATTTGGGATCTTTATCACTGTCACGGTGATCTTTTTATTTTGATGCAGCTCCTCGGCTTGTGCCCTCCCCAACATTGCCTGGGTCATCAGATTGGTCTTCTGAGGAGGTGCTATTATTGGAGTTAGCCGAGGAGTCAGAATCCTCATCATTGTTGTCGTCTTCATCATCATCATCGTCTGCCTCTTTGTCTACTGGCTTCGGTTGTGGAGGCTTCTTGCACTGCCGATGGGTTACTTGTAGCTCATCAAACACCACTTGCACATGCTCGTGGGATTCGAGTAGTGCGTCGTGTGTTTCCTTTAGATCTGAATATCGTCCCTTGGTAGTGAGGAGGTGCACTATAAGATCTGTTACTTGAGCACGTAGTTGGTGAAACTTGGTGTTTGCTGACTCCTCTTGGCGGCTGTGGAGCTGTGTGAGGGTGTTGGTGATGTCATCCAAGTGCGTGCTTAAAGCAGTTTGTTGCTGCTTAAGCTCGCACAGGGTCTCAGGCAGAGGTTGAGTCTGCGTAGAGATCCTATCAACTTACTGAGCCAACACTTCATGATGGCTTTTTACTCCAAGGACCAGCTCGGGCAAGTGTTTGTAGTGGTCATCGATATGATCGACTTGCTTGGCCACTACGTCCTGTCATTGCTGAATGATTTGGAGAATGCTTGATAAGGAGTTGTGATGTGCGTTGATCTTGGCGACCTATTGAGAAATTCCCTGAATACAAGAAAAAATAGAATGCATAATGTTAGAGGGGTCAGTGAGGAGGTTTTAGATGGTGTCAAATTGACGTCCGAATTCCTCACCGATATTTGAAAAAGGGACCCTAGAAGCGGGAGGGTGGTATGGCTGGGGTCGGGGTGGGAGGGTGGTAGTGCCTTGTGAAGGAGACACTGGTGATGGTCCCGTGAACTGCGTGGTGACCGTAGATGGAGTCACCAGCGGTGTCGGGGTGGTTGCAGATGAAGGGAATGGTAAATGGCTAGGTGAGATATGAGGGAGTGAAAAAGTTGAGGAAAAGAGGGTGGAGATGGGAGCGGAGAATGTGAAGCCGGGTGTTGGAGCGGAAAAGGGGGTGCTCGGGGAGAAAGATGGGGAAGTGGAGAATGTGGGTGGAGGTATTGTTGTGGAGGGAGGTGGGGTGGTGGTAGATGGTGGGAGGGTGGTGGATGGGAGTGTGGTGGGGGTGGTGGTGGTGAGCTTATCATGTAGGCTCATGATGAATGAGTCAATGGAAGAGGTAGTGATTGGTTCCTCCAGAGGGGGGCGTTCTGTCTCCGGTTGTAGCTTTGATGTTGGTGTTCCCGACAACTGTGGTGGTTGTAAACATACCTTAGGTGGTCATTTTACTGATATTTTTATTATCCTAGCTGTCGGGGCGGTTATGCTAAGCTCCTTCTGTCCCGCTTTAGTTGTCTTTTCCTGTACTTTGACGGAAGCTAGGAGTTTGGTTATCTCTTCGTCAGTGAAGAGAAGTTTGTCCTTGTTGTAATCCGCTAGCTCCGGGAGCAGCAACAGAGTCCTGGTAGATCAGACTATTGGGCAGAAGATGTAGTGTAATTTCACATCCTTTTCCTTAATAATATAGGAATTTTTCAGAGTTTTCTCATTGGTAAGGATGTCACCCTTGATCTTCGTGCATTGAGGGAGCAATCTGTCCATCTTGAGATATTTGATGATGGAGGTTATGTGCCCGCCCATGCAGATTTCTTTTCCTATGGTGTATGCTGAGAATTTTTGTATCATATGCCGTCCGATGTTGACCGGCTTTCCATGCAAGATGGACCATAGGAGAAAAAGGTCGACAATGATAACATTGCCTCCCTCTGTTCTGGGGAATAGCACACTGGTAAGGATTTTATGAAGCGTGCGCACGAACTCGGACTGAATGTTGGAGGCTTTGCATGTCTTTGCCTCATAAGCGGGGATCCCTGTTAGGGTCTTCCAGAAGTTGTGTCTATTGAATTGTGAGTTCTCTGTGCTCGCAGCTTTGGCTCGTTTGAGTTGCTCCGAGTTGTCAATGAATATGTCATTCAGAAGATTTTCTGTTATAACAACGTCATTTCCAAAAAGTTTGGTGACCAGCCTGTTGTCACCTCCATCCCTTGATTTGTGCATAATGTCCACCGCTTCTTTGGTGAGATGTATGAAAAATTCGGTAGTTGGTTCGACATATGAATCTTCGGGGACAAAGCATAGTCTGGATAGATTGACATTGTCTAGCATGGTGAGGATTCTGTCATAGATCCCCATTTTGAGCAGTACGCTTGAGCAGACATACTTTGTTGGTTTTAGTACTTTATTGATAGATGGGAGGGTATGGATGTAAAGGTTTTCTGGTGGTGGTGCGGTGGTGGTTAGCATTGAGAAGACGGGGTGGTAGAAGGGGTGGTAGTGGCGGGTGTTGCAAGGGTTTGTTCCCTAGCAGTAACGGGGCAGACTTGCTTCCTTGCCCATTTTTTTGGTTGTTCGATCACAGCCTCGTGGACCTTTTGTTTCCCCTTAGACTTTTCAACAGAGGATTCGTCCTCGGAAAGTGGCTTTTATTCAGAGCCTTCATCATCACTGGAAGAAATGGTTTCCACTTCTTCTTCAGGCTCCTTAGTTAGACATTTGTTGATGCGGTCGATTTCACACAAGACCGCTATGATGCTGACCTTTGGTGGGGCCTTTCCAGTCTCATTGTAGTTATCAATGATTGTTTGAAGCTTGGCACGACTTTCTATTAGTTGCTCCCTTATCCAGAAGGGAGCATCTTCATTTCCGGTGGGTTGCTTTGCTGGAGAAGCCATTTATGAAAATGGAAAAGACATGTGTTAGAATAACAAGTTTATTGAAGGGAAATTTTTTGATTTTGTATGTGTTTATATATTTTCATGTTTTAATGAAAAGCAGGCAGTTTTGAAAATCCAAACAGTTTGGAGACCGTTTGGTTCCAAACGGTTTGTGGACCGTTTGGTTCCAAACGGTTTGAAGACCGTTTGGTCCCAAACGTTTTGAAGACCGTTTGGTCCCAAACGTTTTGAAGACCGTTTGGTTCCAAACGGTTTGAAGACCGTTTGGTCCCAAACAGTTTCAAAACCATTTGGAAGGTGAAGCGTCGGGGGGTGACCAACAATAGCAAAGGCGGCGGCGATAAGGACGACAACGGCTATGAACAGGGTGCCGCGGTATCGCCAAAGATGTCGGCGATGGTAAAGATGATGGCGGAGGCAAAAAGGACGATGTGCAATAGAACAGGGTGCTGCAGTGGTGTTGCAGTCATCGGTGATGGCGGCGTGTCTACCTTACAGTTGCGGGTACGGAAGACGACGTTGAAAGGGAGTGCAGCAGCGACCGAGTCGTAATCGTCGTGAAGATGCACGAAATATGGAGCGACAACGACGGAGAAAACTTGCGTCAGAGGTTACGTGGGAGCAGGGAGCACGAGCGAGGGTTTAAGGAAATTCAGGAATCGAAAGAAAGAAAAAGGAGAGGGGAAAGGGTGTATTTATAGGATTCGGGGGTTGACCTTACAAAATCCTTAGGTCAAACAGTTTAATGACCGTTTGGACTCCAAACGGTTTAGAGATCGTTTGGATCCAAACGGTTTCAAGACCGTTTGGCTCCAAACGGTTTCAAGACCGTTTGGCTCCAAACGGTTTCAAGACCGTTTGGCTTCAAATGGTTTCAGGACCGTTTGGCTCCAAACAGTTTCAGGACCGTTTGGCTCCAAACGGTTTAGCGACCGTTTGGCTCCAAACGGTTTAGCGACCGTTTGGCTCCAAACGGTTTCAAGACTGTTTGGGGGGGGCTAAGGTTATTTTGATTTTATGTTTTTATATTTGTTTTGGTTATATAAATTTGATATTTTTAGAAGATAAACCTAAGGTAACTAAAGGAACAGAAGAAGAAAAAAAAAGATGCTCAGATCTTGGGTTGCCTCCCAAGTAGCACCTGGGTCTTACGTCGCTGTCTCGACGAGGTTTTGATGTTGTTATGATGATGTTGTGGCATCTCTGATCTCAATAGTCTATCTCGGAATTTTATCTGCTAGAGTGTAGTATTTTTTCAATCGATGTCCATTGACTGTCCTTTCTCCTCCATTGTCGTTAACAATTATGACATCTCCAGTCGGGTATATATGTTTGATGGTGAAAGGCCCAGAGCACTTTGTGTGGAGTTTTCCGGGGAACAATTTGAGCTTGGAGTTGAAAAGGAGGACTTTGTCACCCATGGTGATGTCTTTCCTTTTTAGATGACCGTCGTGCCATATTTTGGTTTGTTCTTTATAAATCCTGACACTTTGATAAGCGGTCATTCAGAGCTCCTCTATCTCTTGTAGTTGGAGTTGTCTATTTTCTCCGGCACTTTTGAAATCAAAATTCAAATGTTTAATGGCCCACCAAGCCTTATGTTCCTGTTCCACTGGAAGATGACATGACTTCTCGTATACCAAATGGAACGGGGTTGTCCCGATTGGTGTTTTATAAGCTATTCGGTAAGACCGATTGGTTAACTCTGTATTTCTTTAAGAGGGATTCAAAGCTTCGTTACAGAAAATGGGTCCCTCCGTCGGATATGACAGTTCGGGGGACTCCAAATCTGGGAAAAATGATATCTTTAAACATCTTAATGACTGGTTTGGAATCGCTGAACATTGTGGGTATAGCTTCTACCCATTTCGAGACATAATCTACTGCAACCAGAATGTAGGAGAAACCATATGAAGAAGGAAAGGGGCCCATGTAGTCTATCCCCCACACGTCAAAAAGTTCGATCTCTTGCCACATGGTGAGGGGCATTTCATTCCTTTTAGATAAGCCGCCAGGAAATTGACATTTGTTGCAAGATTTTACAAAATCATGGGAATCTTTTGCTATGGTTGGCCAAAAGAAACCTGATTGCAGAACTTTCATAGCGGTTTTCTTCGCACTCATGTGTCCCCCAGTGGGGCCAAAATGGCAATGCTCTAAGACAAGGGTAATCTCTTCTTTAGGTAAGCATTGACGGAAAAGTCCGTCTGCACATAGGCGAAAAAGGTAAGGTTCATCCCAATAGTATTGCATTACATCGTGGATAAATTTCCTTTTGTCGTGATGAGAGGCGGAAGGGTGAACGATTCCTATAGCCAGAGAATCAACAATGTCGGCATACCAGGGGAATCCATTGGTAACTTTCATTAGCTGGTCATCTGGAAGGGAATCTCAGATGGAAAATTTATCTTCATCCTCAACTTCAATGCGGCTGAGATGATCGGCGACGACATTTTCCACTCCACTTTTGTATTTGATTTCCAAATCAAATTCCTGAAGCATCAACACCCAGCGGATAAGTCTGGGTTTTGCATCTTGCTTCTGAATTAGATATCGTATGGCGGAGTGGTCCGTGTAGACGATGACCTTGGCTCCAATAAGGTAGGAGCGGAATTTCTCGAACGCATAGATGACATCTAAGAACTCCTTTTCTGTAGTGGTGTAGTTCTTCTGTGCTTCATCGAGCATTTTAGATGCATAGTAAATTAGATATGGTTTCTTGTCGATTATCTGTCCTAATACGACCCCTATGGCATAATCGCTGGCGTCACACATGATTTCAAAAGGTTGTGACCAATCTGGGGCTCTTAGTATGGGTGCACAGATTAAAGCATTTTTCAGAGTTGAGAAACTTTGTAAGCATTCTTGTTTAAAATTGAACTCGGTGTCTTTGGTCAGAAGTTGGGTCATGGGTTTTGCGATTTTTGAGAAATCTTTGATAAATCTTCTGTAAAACCCGGCATGACCCAAGAATGCTCGTACTCCTTTTACATCTTTTGGAGGTGACAACTTCGAGATAACATCGATTTTTGCCTTGTCTACCTCAATCCCTCTGTCGCTCACTCTATGTCTGAGGACGACACCTTCAGTTACCATAAAATGGCATTTTTCCCAATTCAGGACAAGGTTCGTTTCCTCGCATTGTTGTAAGACTTGTCCAAGGTTGAGTAGACAATTATCGAAGGAATCTCCGTAAACTGAAAAATCATCCATGAATACCTCCATTATAGATTCTGTTAATCCTGCAAAAATAGCAGACATACACCTTTGGAAAGTAGCAGGTGCGTTGCACAGCCCTAATGGCATTCTTCTAAAAGCATAGGTCCCAAAGGGGCAGATAAAAGTAGTTTTCTCTTGGTCTTCCAGGTGTATAGGGATTTGGTAGAACATAGAATAACCATCTAGATAGCAAAAGAACTTTTGATGGGGTAAGCGTTCTAGGACTTCGTCAAGAAAGGGTAGAGGGTAGTGATCTTTTCGCGTTGATTTGTTTAGTTTCCTGTAGTCGATATACATCCTCCACCCCATCACAGTCCTTGTAGGTACTAACTCATTCTTGTCATTTAGCATGACAGTGGTTCCTCCCTTTTTAAGGACCACTTGGACATGGCTGACCCATTGGGAGTCTGAAATTGGGTAAATTATGCCGGCTTTCAGCAGTTTGAGGACTTCAAGGCGAACCAATTCTTTAAGATTGGGGTTCAGCTTCCTCTGGTGTTCTCTTGATGGCTTGAATTCTTCGACCATGGGTAGTCTATGCATGCATAAGGCTGGGTTTATACCTGTCAGGTCAGTTATTTTGTACCCAATGGCTTTCTTGTGTTTCTTCAACTCAACAAGAAGCCTTTCTTCCTGGTTTTCCGTCAGGGTGGAACTGATGATTACTGGACATAATTTTTCTTTGTCCAGGAAGACATGTTTAAGTCCCGTTGGTAGAGTCTTCATCTCAGGAGCCTTGGGTGTTTCTGTTGCTTCTAAAATAGTGACAGATTTGAGCTCCTCAAAGGTGGATGTCAGTGCTTCTTCAACTTTCTCTAAGTGTTGCAAACATTGTTGGACCAATTCATTTGCAGAAAATTTGACTTCTGGGTTGGTTAGAACATTCTCTAACTCATCATATGGCTCAGATATTTCTAATTGGGACATTTGATGTATTGCATCTAAGAGAAAGACCTCCTCTTGAATGTTGAGACCTTTCATGCTGTTGAGAACTCGGAATTGAATTGCTTCTTTTCCCAGTCTTAGAATGATCGTGCCAGCTTCAACATCAATAAGCACCCTGGCTGTGGAAAGGAAAGGTCTGCCAAATATTATCGGGTATCTCAGATCCTCTTTGATATCCATAATGACAAAATTGCACGGGACATAAGCATCTTTGCCTATCCTGACTGGAATATCTTCGATAATTCCTAGAGGTGCAGTGATAGTGGAATCAGTTAACTGAATTGTCATCGTTGTGGGTAGCAAGTCAGTGAAACCTAATCATTTACACATGGAATAAGGAATAATTGATATGCTAGCCCCTAAGTCAGCTAATCCCTTTTTGGTCGAGGCATTTCCAATACAACACTAAATACCGAAGGAACCAGGGTCCTTCTTTTTCTTTGGCATCTTATTAAGAATGATATCGGAGGTGGTTTGAGCTAGTTTGACGGTCTCTTGTTCTTCAATAATGTATTTCCTTGATAACAGAGTTTTTAGGTATTTAGCCCAAGCCAATACTTCAGAGAGAGCATCGAGGAGCGGGATGTCGATATAGAGTTTCTTCATCGCCTACTTAAATCTTTGGAACCTAGTGTCCATTTTTGTCTCTCGCAATCTTCTCAGATATGGTATCCTAGGCTTATACTGCGGAATTCCTGGCTCTTTTGAAGCTTGTTCTTTTTCTTTGCCTTTCGCGTTCTCTGCGGACTCCTCAATTCCTAGGTTCGGGCTTGCATTTGGAATAAAGACAGGTGTATCATCATTGTCATGAGCGATTCTCATAGTTTTGTGAAGGACACGACTAGATCTTGTAGTGATGGCATTCAATTTCTCTGGTGTATTTTGGTCGTGTCTAGGGTTTGACTCAGGTTGTCCTGCAAAAGTGCCTGCTGGTGGATTCAGTTGCGCAGCAATTTGTGCTAGTTGAGCCTCCACCGCCTTTTGCTGAGCTTGCTGATTGGCAAGCATGATTTGTTGTGACTGTAGCATCTGCCTGATCATAGTCATCTCGTCTGCTGGCTGGGAGGGGGCATTTTTCTGAGCGATTTGTTGTTGTCCTTGATATGGTTGTTGCGGAGGCGGTGCTAACTGAGGTTGCTGCAACTGAGGGTGCAATTGCAGGTGCATAGGAGGATGGGTATATTGATAGTAGGCGGAGGGGTTTCTAGGGTAGTTGGATCTTAGGAAGTTATTTTTGGGGTTCCCTTGATTTTGATTAAAGTTGCTTTGGAATCCAGGTGGCAACCTATTGGAGGATCCGCCTTGTGTCTAGTGTTGCGGGTTGGCAGTCCCTGTAGGGTTCCCATATTGAAATCGTGGGTGGTTTCTTGATTGATTTGGATTATAGTAGACTTGACACGGTATGTAAGGGATGGAATTAACTTGTTCGGGCATCTTCTCTTCAGGGTATTCGATGATTGGTTCGTACTACTGTTGTGGTGGGTGCATATCCATCATCACATTGTAAAGCAGACCGCATGACAGAGTAGGGTGATCAGAGGCGTGACAGGATTCACAGGTCCCTGTGGCAACTTTTACCTATTGGACTTGAGGGTTTTTCTTCTTATCATATTCTCCAAGCGAAGTTTCAAGAGCATGCTGTTTATGAGCTATGGTCTTTAGAGCTTCACCAATAGCCTTCATTTCCATTGATTCCTCAGCTTTATAAACTTTGAGGATTCCCTTGCCGGATGATCATCCCCAATTGGATTGGTTCTCCACTCCAAGTGTAATGATCTTCCAAGCATCCTCGTAGTTCTTCCTCATAAAATTTCCTCCAGATGAGGAATCCAGGAATTGCTTGATGTCATCACTCACCCCCCTATAGAATGTTTCTATTAGTTGATTTTGGGAGATGCCATGATGAGGACACTTTCTTAGAACCTCCTTGAATCGTTCCCATTCTTCTGCGAGTGATTCTCCAGGAAGTTGGGCGAAGTGGTTAATCTGCCCCCTAATTTTGTAAGTTAACGAAGGGGGGAAGAACTTCTCGAGGAACTTTTCTTCCAAGGGAGCCCATGTGGTGATTATTGGCTCCCTATCAAGTGAGTTGTACCAGCTCAAAGCTCTTCCTGATAGAGTGAAGTGGAAAAGATGTAGCATTATTGCATCAAAAGCAACTATGGCCTGTGGGACAAGTCGACAAAGTGCCTTGAACCTCTTCAAGTGATCCATACAGTCATCTCCAGAACCACCAGAGAATGAGATGCCCTACATGATTTGAATCCATTGTGTCCGGATCTCGAAGTTGGGTATGTTGATGACCGGAGGCCGAACTGGATGATTGTCTTCATAGTTCTTGGGGACAACATAGTCCCTCAATTGCTTGTTTCTTATCTCTAACTGGGCAACTTGGTTAGCTGCTTCGTTTTCAGCTCGGATGCGAGCCTGTTCTTCCGCTCGGATCTCCTCTTGAATCTGAGCACGGGTGTCAGCAATGAGTTGTGCTCTTTGAGCGGCTATGGCGGCATTGACCCTTTCCATTACTAGTGCAGCTTGGTGTTGATCTTCAGCCATTTTCCTGGGTCTTTGGAGGTTAAGTCTGATGCGGCGGTGGAAGCTTCTCTCTACCTCAGAGTCGTACTCTGGATTAGGGGAGAATTTGAGGTTATGCGATGATTGCATACACGTCTTCTACATGAGTAGAGGAAGAAACACACCTTTTAGATGATGCCAAAGATATGATGAACTCAAGAAAATATGGACTAATGATTAAAGGAAAGTGTAAAAACCTAACCAACTAGCAAGATACTCAATGAAATTAAAACGTTCCATTGTCCCCGACAACGACACCAATTTTTGATGGAGCTTCCACTCACGTGGAATTGCGTGCACCACTAAAAATCCTATAGATAGTGAATCTTTAAGTTTAGCCTTGCTTATACTAGATTGAGAACTCCACCCATGTATGCTAAGATACGTGGAAGCCTTATCGTAGTATAGTTAAGGGTCAAATCCACAGGACACCGGTCTTGTTGGGGGCAACAAGATGGAAAATGTTGGAATTTCACTTAACCTCTCGATAGTTGGTATTTAAATCAAAAGGGTGGTTTGGTTGTTTTTAAACTAAGGGCAAGTAAAGTAAAGCAAGTAAGTAAATTTAAGGATGTTAAATAATGATAAGGAGCCACTAGGATGTGATCGGCTTTCACCGCCACTACACATGGATCAAAACATGTAACATAAAACATGACCTGCAATAAGAGTCTAAACAGTTAGTATCTTTGTAGATTTAGTTTCCTTTCGAAGAACTAACTACGAGAAGTGTGGGAATGTTGCAATGCCAGCCATCCCCGAACGAATGGTCACCTACTTTACATCATTCCCTTCGCGAAGTGTGTTCCTCGACTTACCAAGGTTGTACTTTCATACGTCAACTAATTCCATTTCATAGTATGGAAGTACAACGATGAAGTGAGTTTACTCCACTCCTTGAAGACACTCCTAGATACCGAAATTGATACATGGTGGATACATGCATCAAGAAATAACATTCAATTGAGATTTGAATCTAATAGTACAAACATAGACAATTCATACTAAAAGATAAAAGATAACACAAGTTGGTGATCAAGCAACAAGCATTCATTAAATGATTGATGTTGAACTGAAAAGCAAGCATCTCTATATTGCAAACTATGGATTACATTACATGAAATGAAAACATGGGTAGCAGGGCTACTCCCCGCACCCTAGTGAAAGAGACTACTCACTCATAGCTAGGACAAAGAAGGAGGCAAGAAGAGAGAGAGAGAGAATGTCATACCCACAAAGGAGAGAGGAAAGTCAACCCCTTGGAAAGAGAGAGAGTGACGATCTTCAAACTTCACAGGTTGCTCAATGATGAGGTCTCCTCTTCCCACCTTTTTTGGCAAAGAAAGAGAAAGCAGCTTCAGGATGGAGCATGGATCTCAGACCGGCAACCTTTGGGCGGAGGATGGAGGTTGGAATAGCTCTGGAGTAGTAGAGGCAGCCTCTGGGCGTATGAAACTTTATTCTGTTGGGAGGACCCCTTGGGTCTTGTTTATAGGCCTTAAGTGAAGTCCAAACGGTTTGGTCAGTTTTGGGTTCAAACGGTCCTGAAGACCGTTTGGACTCTGAGACCGTTTGGACCCCGAGACCGTTTGGACCCCGAGACCGTTTGGACTTTGAGACCGTTTGGACCCCGAGACCGTTTGGACTCTGAGACCGTTTGGACTCTGAGACCGTTTGGACTCTAAGACCATTTGGACTCTAAGACCATTTGGACTCATGCAGTCTTGAGACCGGTTGGCTTCATGTGGTCTTGGGACCGTGTGACTCCATGCAGTCTTGGGACCGGTTGGCTTCATGCAGTCTTGGGACCGTGTGACTCCATGCGGTCTTGGGACCGGTTGGCTACATGCGGTCTTGGGACCGGTTGGCTTCATGCGGTCTTGGGACCGTGTGACTCCATGCGGTCTTGGGACCGGTTGTCTTCATGCGGTCTTGGGACCGTTTGACTCCATGCGGTCTTGGGAGCGGTTGGATTCATGCGGTCTTGGGACCGTGTGACTCCATGCGGTCTTGGGACCAGTTGGCTTCATGCGGTCTTGGGACCGTGTGAGTCCATGCGGTCTTGGGACTGTGTGAGTCCATGCGGTCTTGGGACCGGTTGAGTCTTTTGTGATTTTTTTGTGTCTTTTTTTATAAGTAAAAAGGAGAAAAGTTAATCTAACAGTATATTTGCAATACGAGAGGATAGTTAGGGATTCTGTCTAATTTATTTGAGAAAGAGTGTGGAAAACTGAAGAAAATTACTAAGATAACATCACAAAATTGGAGGTTATCAAGGACACTTCCACATCGATGTCAATGAATTATAAGTAAAACATCTATGGTGTTCTATATGTATCTCTTCCATGACATCTCAAAAATTACTATAAAAATCATTTCCTCCCTAGTGGTGTCTTAGATATCTTTTGGTGTTTGATCCTATCTAATCAACATATTTAGTGGGAAATTGATGTTAATGTGGCACATGCAATCCAGGTTAGTTGTGATCATGTATAGAGATATGTTCTCTATTCTTTTGAGATTTTATTATCAGGATAAGTCACAACCTTTTTTGCACTCAGTAAACCACGTTGGAGATGGTACCATGATGGATTCTATTACAAATAATTTTCCTTCCAGCACAGTAAAAATTTCATGCTTATATGAAAGTGTATGTTTGGATTAGTTCTCACTATGAGAGTGCAGCTTAGATTCTTTTCACTGGATCAATGATGTCATACTTCAGGATCCCCTGTGTTGTTTATTTTTATGATTGATTTTATTTATAAGGTTGTATGTTTAGAGTCTTGTCGACGAGTACTTGTTCTCTTCTTGTGACATATCCTTGATAAGTTTTAGATTAACAAGTGTCATCAATATGGTACTTGGTTGGCAAACCCATTTTGGAAGTTAGTTTCTTGAATGAGACATGCTTATTATGCTTTCAAATCCTCAAGAAAGTTTGGACAATATTTTTTTGCTATGATCGCATAGTTGAATGTAGGACACATAGACCATATTCAAGATGCGATGCTCGACGCCACAAATCATGAGATAACTCAACACTAACAACGAAAACAAAAATTAAACAAGTAGATAACATGAAAACATTGGGAATTAAAACCATTTTCATTAAGATCCCAAACAACAAAAACCTTACATATGAATCCTTCCATGTCACAAGGTATATACCATGTATGCCGTCAGCCTGCTACAAGAAAACTTGTCCCAATTATATATATATATATATATATATATCCACCATATCCATACATGAAAAGGACATACAAGATAAACCACATATCAAAACCGTCAACAAAACACACCCAAAAAAACATCCCACAGACCTGAGTGTACAAGAATGACTCTAGGACTCTATCAACAAAAGGACCACCAATAACACTTCCGACCTTGTCAGCTACTATCCTTCTTGCTGCTGCTCAACCTCTGCTACACGATCTCTACCTCCTCTTACACATCCACCTAAAAAGATGTGGGGAACCCACAGGGTGAGATTCCAAATCTCAGCGTGAGATATAACTCTCCAACAATACTATTATTAGCACATGTAGGATGATTAAGAAACAACAATACAGTTACAACTATGATAAGCATGTAATCATTACTAATAGAATAAGCAACCAAAATTGGATTATGAAACATCTTATCATCATAAAAGGAATACAAAGAACATATAAATTCAATACTACTTATATTGTACAAAAATAGGCAAGGCTTCATCCAATATTTTCATAGTTGATCCTATGCGAGCAGGGTACATGGTTGTTTACATATTTTATTATGCCCTGAGGATTTGAGTCGTACCACCCAAATCCAATCGACCACTACTAAGTCAAAATCGGTGCCATACAAGGTCTATGGAAGAGTTGGAATCCACAAACTCACACCCTTGGTTAGTACGAGTGAACCTATAGTGACATCACGAGTCAAACTACTACCAGCGACATATAGGTCAGCTGAAAAAGTCTAGCCCACCTTGGTACAGGTCATGACGCTTGCAAAACTGATCTATAGCCCGCATCCACACTCCTACCAGGGTATGTCCCATAGACAAACCTATAGCACATATCAGTAAGAGACCGGCTCACACATGGTTGTATCATGTATCCTGGGCGTAAGGGGATATTTGTCCTCACCCCCACATATTAAAAAATATGCACTTTGAGTTAAACTCATTTCACCATTCCGCAGTTGTTGACATTGAATGGATCTATGGCATAGGGAAAAACTACATGATTATGTTTCACTTGATTAGTTAGGTCATTTAAGCACCTTTTAGCATCAATCAAGTTACAACATATAAAATCATAGCAAATTCTACAAAGATAAGGGCATAGTACTCTTCCACCAGATAACACATATAGGGTGTGAACTTTTCACACTATCACCACATGATGCTTGTATTCTTGCCATTCACATCATCATTATCTAGACACATGCCATGGGATACTAATCCCTCATTCTATTAGTAGGAAACATCCTTTCATGTAAGAACAAAAACCACTGTTAGGTCATAAGGCCCAACCACCATATATGTATCACTTGTATAATCAGCATGCCCCATAAGGGCATATTCAATCTTATTTCACATCATAGCCATCATAGCACACACTAGCTATGATCATCAATTCCATAACACCTGCATGGTTAGAAGGTCATAATCAAGAGACATAATCACATAACATCATAACCATCCATGATATGGATATAAGCAAGACCTATTCACTTTTAGGGTTTAGGGTTTCCACTTTTTTCTAATTAGGGTCGACAATGTTAGGGTCAACCAACACACTGGAATCACCACCCTCCACCATCATGGAGTGTGTTAGTATTAAGCAACATCATTAGAGAAGATTGGATATCATACAAAATAACATGACACATATGTACACATGATTAACATTAGATGTTCATATACGTTTCATAACCACCTACCATCACCACATGTTAACCACTTTGGAACATAGGTCACGGTCACCCTCCATAATATGTCATGATTGTAACATACACCATGGGTATCTCGACCTTCACTCCCTCACCATGGGTCACGACCACCTCCTACATGTTGTGCCCATGAAATTAGGGGTTGGGGTTTCTCTTCACCCTTCAACCATGTGACACGACCAAGCTCCTCAAGTACCTTTATGTCGCGACCGTGACATCTCAACACCACCATGTCATGACTGAGGTGTCCCCTAGCCACAACCACTACTCCAAAGGATGTCTCCACCAAGATATGGCAAGAAACTAAGAGTTTTAAGGTTGCTATGCTCCATAGGTCTCAATCGAACATCACTAGGTCAAACATCACCACAAGAAGGGACATATCTACCAAAGCCAACTAGTTCACTTCCATCTCAATGGGATATGTTGCGACTACAACACCCACACCCATGTCTCGACCACCAAACCTCCTAGGTTGCGACCATACCAAGGGTAAACACCTAGGTCACCAAAATAGGCTCAAAACTAAGCAAGAACAATGATCATCATGATAAGAGACTCAAGCAAGATGATCTCCACCAACCCTAAGGAAAATGTTCAATAAAGGCATGACTGAAGGAAGAGAAACCATATCCAAGATGACCAAAACTGAAACTAACCTCTCACTTACTTCTAGGTGTACAAACACCAAGCATGGGGACTAGATCAAGGGTCAAATGTGGGGAAAAAACTCCATATCATCATCTCTAGTCAAAACTAATACAAGAATATTAGGGTTTCATGTTACTTCCAAACCAAGCATGATAACTCTCCTAAAAGAATTCTAGGATTAAGCTTCATAGGATAGAATGATGTAGGAACATCTTAAAGATGGAAAACAACAACACCACATAACAAAAAGTGCAATAATAAAGAGGGTTTAGTATTATATAACCCACCTTAAGAAGATCACCACCAAAGCTCCAAGCTCTAAGATCAAGATCTACAAGAAAATAATCCAAGGGTTGAATAAGATCCACTAAAATCTCAACTCTCAACCACAAGAGCACCTCAAGAAGGGAGAAATACCAAGGTCAAAAGATACCTCAATAAGAGAGAGCAAAACCCCAAAACCAAACCAAAAAAGAAGGGAGAAAAGAGAGAAGAAACTCTCTCTCACTAGAGCGTCACCTTGTTAAAACATGGCCTAAGGCTGAGGAAAAGGAAGAAGATAGGATAGAACATCCAAATGAATACCAAAGAAAGAAGATAAAACACTCACCAAGTTAGAGATGGCCAAGGATCACCACTATCACCACATGCAAGGGATGATCCACCTCCAAGGCACTAAGAGCACTCCTTCTTGCTCCACCAAGCTCCATAGATGAGAACAAGAGAAAGGGAGGAAGAAGATGAACAAAAAGGACCACTTGCATGGAGAGAAGTGGGTTCATATAGAAAAGGAGGAGGGAGGTAAGACAAAGGATTAGGTGTCAAAAAGATAGAGCTCCAAAGAAATACTTGTCCACTAAAAGGACCAACATGAAACCACATGAAACAACATAAGGTCCACATGTAAGAGATGGTGATATTTTCTAGGTAGGATCTCAGCCACCTAAGAAACCAACCCTATGTTGCAACCGTTACACACCTAGGATTCCAATGTCGTGACACACCACAACATCACCACAAGACTGCGACACCAAAACCACCCCATGAATCCTAGGTCAAAACTCACCTCTCCAACCTCTACCTCAAACCAAGACAACCTTGGTCTCGAACACCATACCAAGGGGGAAGTGTCGCATCTGTGACACCCCACAATAGGCCCTAATTCGTGACCTAGGTTGAGACAAACCACCAAAGGTCACAAGGTCAAAGCACCCCAACCCTAGGAAACCCTAATCACCACTAAGGGTGACACCACTCGACTAGGGGTCAAACAAAGAACCCCAAAGAAACACACCTCTCTCATTAATCTAGGAGAAAGAAGGGACACTCTAGACTTGGAAAATTGTGCATCAACCCCCTATATTGAGTAAATTGCAATTTGCACCAAAACTAGCACATAAATCACCAACATTATCCAAACAAGCTCAAACTTGAAACTTAAGTATACCACAGACCCTAATCACATCTCAAAAGATTAGAGAAAGGTTCTAAGCACATGATGAAGCCAAAGAAAATAGGGTTACCCCAAAACTCAAGTCAGGGTCCTTACAGAAGATGTCATGAATAGATCTTCCCTTGCACATGTCTTGTGGCCTGATGATCTAAATCATGGTACAATGATAATACACAACTTCAATGTGGGACCTCATTGGGGTTTTAATATGAGTGTCGTTGATGTGTTTCCTTTCTTTTTATGTTGAAATTCTGATTTGATCCATGGATAATCATATTGAAACCTTCTTTGGTGCTCTTTGTATTGCAATGAGTTTCATCTTCTTCATCACCCTAGTAATCTTAATGGTGTTGGAATTTTTTAAATCCTTCCTAACTTTGGAAAATTCTTATTTGAGTGCAGTTTTAGACTATTTTTCTTGGCACTCTCATTAGTTTCTTTACTAATAGATTTTTTGATAATTGTTATAGCCACCTTTGCATTGTCCTTGACAACTGTAGACACAATTTTATTTCTAGTGTTTTTTGAATGTGTGATTTTGGTAAGATGAGGAATTCATTAAGGTAATACTCTTTCCTCTTGACTAATACTAATTGATCATGGGAATCTCCTATATGTGCAAGGGTGATACTGCTATAAGGATTAGTTAAGCCAAGGTTGACACTCCTTTTTCAAGAAATCATGGAATTAATTCATTGTGTTGTGTTGATTTATCATGATCTTCAACTTATGTCTTTCCCTCATGTATCAAACATTCAATAATATACTTCATCACCTTACATTTTTCTATGAAGTTTACCACCTCCTTTTGGATCTAACAATATGTTTTTTTATGCCAAGGGATTGATAACCAAACTCATCTTGGTAAGATTTATCAATAACTTGACAACTTGAAATATATTGTTGCACATATATATCAACGGTGTGAGCACACATTTTTGCTTTGGATCACATGACCTCCTTTTCTTCTATTCTTGTGTTGATTAGTTGTTGTCTCTTCTGTTGTAGAATTCATTTGCAACTCTTATGTTGACATGGAATAGGTATCCATTAGATCCTTCACATTATTTTTTAAAGGTGGTGATCACCCCTAGACCTACCGAGGACTTAGTCTTGTACACTACATAAATTATCTAAAACACCATTATCCTTCTCAAATTGATAGTTTTTTGGATTGATATTGGAAGACTATTGAGATTAAACTATGTTCCCTAACCTATTATACAACCCTAAGTTGACTTTTAAATGTGTGTTCATGTACTAATTAGTTTTCTATATGAAGAGTGGTACATACACCATTCTAAGATTGGTGGAAGTGTTTCCTTTGTGATCTTGCTGAAGGATTCTTGTCTAAAGGCCACCTTATCACCTTAAAAATACTATTTCTCATCATTTGCTGACAAATGTTCTAAATGACTCCCAATATTGTTGTACATCCTCTAGGTTATCAGTTTTAGAAACCATTCCCATTGAACTTATAGTTGTTTACAAATAACTCGTTGAGTTATCCCCAGGTTACATTTTAAGACTCAATTCAATTTTACAACTTTAGTATAGGTCTTTCCATGAAACTCAATAATAAGCAATGATAATGTTATCATTTTCCCATAGTTCTAGCATATGCAATAAGACCTAAAAGTGCACTTTTGGGTCTCCTTTTCCATTATGCTTTTCTATTTCCACCAATTTGACATACATGGAAGGCTTATCTCGAGGTTAAAAATGTACTCTTGAGAGTTTCTCTTTCAATTAACCTTTGCAAGTAACATATGATGCTTTGAACACCCTTCTACGATCTGGAACCAATGTAAATATGTACCACTGGGTGGTATTATCATCATCACAATGTGAGTCACTATGACTCTTGGAACCAATTGCATAATCAACAAGAGATAATGATACTAATAAGGAATATTATCAATAGGGTTGTTTTACTAGACACACTTGTCGATAGGTGGCCGACATTTCAGATGATTAATGATAATTAAGGAAGGTTATACACTTAATTGTTAGCACCATGAGGTGGTTGTTGGATATTCAAGCTCAATGATGGGCCATGAGGTATGTTTTCAGAACAAAGTGTACTGATGTTTCCCTAATAAGCCTTCATCAACATATCATTAGACATCTATTGATCACTCTAGCATTCGTCAATGCATCTACTTTGTTAGTCATCTCAATCCCTTTGTTATAATATTTTCATAATGATCTTATTGAGATTAATGGTTGGTCCTTCAATGTTGACCCTACAATAGCTTGTGGACAATTTCTATAACCTCCAGGCTACTGTAGCACTCTTTCCATTTTGAATTGTTGAGGATATGTCTCTTACATAGATGGGTTGACCCTCATAGCCTCTTATTCTAGCTTTGATAGTGCATACATCAACATGAATGATGACAACAACATATTTCTAACTCTTTGTTGTATGAAAAATGGACTTCAAATGAAGAAGAATGTCTCTCTAGCTAGGAATTTTTCACGAGACAAGATGAAAAGACGTACCTGTAAATTTTAAAAAACTTTCTTCAAGGTGAGATGAGTATATTTTGTGTCATGAGAAAGTAAGGAAAATGTTATCTAGAAATAAGAAAAACTATCTTCAAGATGGGACAATTATATTTATAGAAATAAGTAATGCATATCGTTTGTTTTAAGCTTACTTCCTATCCACATGTACTTCCATTATCGAGGCATGAATGGTGGGTTTGTTTGGGAATGTATGACGGTGTGGATATTCCCTTTTATAAAAATGGAAACACTTTGATAGAATGACAAATGTCTATCTTGATGAATGAGGAATTCTCCCTATTTTAGTTATAGGTCACGATCAAAACAAAGAGAATGAGGAACAATTTTGGCTTTCTTTCCCAAATAATTTCTTAGGCTTGTGGGTTCATTCTGACAACATTTGAAGGATATCACAAAAGACATGGTGCTATATGGTACGAAAGGAAATCTATATGAACACACATATCAAACTCTTGTAGAGATTTTTCTTAAACAAACATGACAAGTTCATCCAAGCATGAATGGAAACCATGTAATATTGTCATCTATGTTTAATTGGAACTAACATATCCATCAAAAGGCTTTTGTTTTCTAAAAACAAAAACTCTAGATCAAGACAAGATTTCCGATTTTCAAATAGATATTGACTTTTTCAAAAGAATTGATTTTGGAAAATAGATTGATCTTATGTATGATAAAAAAATCTCTAACTATTAAAAACATTGTGAAATTTTATAAAAGATTTGAATATTACAAAAAATTAAATTTATAATTATAACGACCTCACTTTTCAACAACCCCCAATTAAGGAAGGTAAAAAGACGAGAGCCATTACCTAAAATTTACCCAAGATCTAGATTTAACAAATAATAAATTATAATAAATAATGTTTATTAATTCAAATATATTATTTACAAGATGCTCCTCTAGGACTTGGTCTAATTTTCCATCATCAAAATTGTACATATGAGAACTATATGACAAGAAGTATCTATCTAATCCTCCTTACAAGTTAACTCCAATGTCATCAATTAATTTCATATGTACATCATATCTTGATATCATCTTATCTAGCATGTCCCTAAAATGTCGTAAAACTAAAATACAAATCAACATATAAAACTATATTGTGTACGTGGGTACATGTAAAAGTGTACAAGTAAATTAGCAACATATATTTCATCGAATACTTACAAATAAGAACTATCATTTTCCACATAATTTTTCTTTATGTTATACTCATAGTGACAATTTTGAACAGAATGTAAATAAACATCCAACAGTTTAGATGTTCAATCCTCATAAAATGCTCAAAAAACACCAACAAATAATGTCGGTAGTCATAAACGTAACCACGTACCTTACTGAAAAACTAGACAGATCATGCAATCATACTTCATATACTCTAATCATATCATCTATTTAAGCAAGCAAGGATGAATACAAACAATCACCATTTACTCTTCTCAGGATGATTGGCGCTGTAACACTTCCAATTCAGTCGGGGCTCAATCATGACAACCTTCAAACTAGGCAATTCATCGTATGCTTTAGAGAAAGGCGAAGTCATTGTACCATTGGACTTACATTGGAGATGACTAGACAGATTTGTATACCCCATCTTAAATATATTATCTTTGTTTAAATTTCTATTTCTGCACTCACATGTGTATCAAAAATTGTTTGATCTGTGTCTCAGTTTGAAACATTCTGCTATGTTGCTGCCATACAGATCTTGTGATTTAGTTTTCGTAAGTCTTTTCACCACTACATGCACTATATATCCCAATTCTCTTACAACTGAGCGATGGTGGAGCACCCTGAAGGATTGAAGGAGAAGCATGTTGATTCTCCCCTTTGGTTTACCATACAAAATTACTCGGCCTATCAATAAATCCATCAACAATCTCTACTTCGGGGACTTGGTTTAGATTAAACATGAATGATTCTCAGATCAAACAAGTCTCGTCTACATTGTATAACACGATGGACAGATGTCATAATTACATGTCGATCCTTGATAAATCCAAAAACATAGTCCACCAAAATAATTGGCCCGTGATTCCAATAACAAGGCTGGAAGCTGCGGTCCTTATTTCGCATGTGGGTCGGGAGATTAAGAAGATGAATCACTTCCTTTTCTTGTTCTCCTTTGACACATCAGCGAGAGGGAGGAAAGGGTAAAGATGAAAGGTCTCTCTTTACGCGACTAGTGCTGCATAAGGAGCCACCCTCGCCAGGAAGTAAGGCATACACATATCTATCCAGCTCAGGGATCTTCCCAGTCTACGAACAGAGGTATCAGAGATGGTACATGCATCGAGAAGGGTAGGAAGTTATACATATATATATATATATATATATATATATATATATACATACATATATATATGTATATGTATATATATATATATATATATATATATATATATATATATATATATATATATATATAGTCAGGCTAGTGTACACTCGAGTGTACCACAAGCACCATACACCTCAGTCATTTTTAAAGATGCAGTAACTTTTTGAAAATTCTAAACTGTTGATCTTCTTAAATATCTTACGAACATACTATATAATAAATTTTAGCTCATTTGGATTCTTATAGGTCGTGCATCTAAAGGAGGCAAAAATCATGCATTTCAAATTAGTTTTGTGTGTCGATTTTGTTGTCCTTAGATGAGTGACTTACACTCATCCAAATGAGCTTAAATTTTGTGTGTGGCCTATTATTATTATAACCATGAAGATCAATGGATTGGATTTTGGAAAGACAAGATCTATATAGGCAAACACCATTGAGGTGTACGGCGTAATATGTACACTCAAGTGTATTCTAGCCTGACTCTCTCTCTCTCTCTCTCTCTATATATATATATATATATATATATATATACTAGCAACATACATGTGCATATGCACGTGCTCCATTGAATATGTTTATTTTAAATATAATAATAAAATTTTCCAAAAGGATAATGGTAATCGTGCCCTATTGAACATGTTTATCTGACATTAAATATTTGAAAAATAAAACTTCTCAAAAAGATAATGATAATCCTCGTAACTGTACAAAAGGATAATGATAATCCTCGTAAGTGCTTTGAAGAAAATTTAAAAATGTGTTGTTTACCGATTCCTCAATGCACGTTCGAAGGGACGTGGCAACTGATTTTATCATGAAAGAGAAAATATTAAATTAAAAAAATATAAAAAAGTTGAGAAAAATTGTGAGAAAAGAGAGAATCGAAGAGAGCACAGCTTAAACTCACTCTTTTTATAGTAGTATATATATACATATACATATATATATACATATATATATACATATACATATACATATATATATATATATATATATATATATATATATATATATATATATATATATACGTAGATATATATATACGTATATATATATATATATATATATATATATATATATATATACGTATATATATATATATATATATATATATATATATATATATATATATATATATATACGTATATATATATATATATATATATATATATATATATATATATTCAATATACGTATATATATATATATATATATATATATATATATATATATATATATATATATATATATATATATATATATATATATATACGTATATATATATATATATATAGGCTAAATATTTGTTACCCGCGCGGGTAACATACACTCGCTACCCGGCACTATTCTATTCCGCCTCCGTCCCCTGCGCGCGACCAAAGACGAAATATCCGGCGATTCCAACCCCCTCTTCCGACGATTCCAACCCCCTCTTCCGCCGATTCCATCCCTCTCTTCCGGCGGCTTTTCCATCTCCAGTGAATCCGCTGTTAGACGGGCCCATATCGTCCATCTGCCGCAGCGGCACTATTCTATTGTCCGCCTCCTTCCCCTGTGTGCGACCAAAGACGGAAGATCCTGCAAATCTCCAGCGATTCTTCTCTGATCTCCTCCGCCGCTGGTAAGCATTCGCCGTTAGACGGGCTCATACCATCCATCTTCCGCAGAGTATTTGGGTCTTTATTCGTTGATCCGGATTCTCCCTCTTATCCGCCCCTTTTTGATCCAGGAGATCCAATTGACAGTGCGACAAGTGCCCCGATCTGAAAGCGGCGCCCGACCTAGAAGAATAGCGACATTGTTCATTTATCCGTTAACTGCAAGAAGGGGCGGGTTTTCCAGTTCTCAGTTTTCATAGAGGAGGACGACGAACGTGTTTCTGAACTCATCTGAGTCCTATTTGGCTGTCGTCCGAGTATCAGGTGAACATATTGATAATCATCAGTTGAAATCGTTGCTATTCAAGTGTGTCTGTCCAACTTCGAAATTTGATTTGTAATGTGTATATTGATTTTCCAAGAGAATGCTAATTTGTAATGTGTATACTGATTTTTCTATTCAAGTGTCTTTACAACCTTGATATCTGTTTTATTCTGATTTGTACTTTAGAATACTAATCTATCTATACTGATTGACTTATAGTAGAAAATCCAAAAGAATGTGTATTCATCGCTCTGACTATTGTATGCCCAATGTGTTTTCTTCTCTCTGACTTTTGTATTCACAATGTGTATACATTTCTCTAACCTTTGTGTTTAAAGTAAACCCAATTTTGTGTTTGCATTTTCCATTTTTGAAGCAGTTACTCATTTGGTATGCTGGGTTACTCTTCTGACTGACAGAGTTACTGTTTTGTTACTGATAGACGTTGTTATGATACAAATCTTCCTTCAGTTACTCATTTGGTATGATGAGTTACTCTTCGGCCTGATAGAGTTACTCTCTGCTGTTTCAGATTTACTCCTCTGTACTGCTGAGTTACTGATAGACGTTGCAATGGATCACAGCCTTGATACAGATGCTGCCAATTCAAATGTTGGCCCTGATAATGATAATGCTAATTCTTATCCATCTGTTGGTGCTTCCACTCTGCCGCCAGCTACAGTTCCTAAAATTGGTCTCCATTTTGGAAGTTTAGATGAAGCTATTTCATTCTATTCTATCTATGCTGGCATGAATGGTTTTAATATCAGGAAAGATGACAATAGGTATGAACGGGGAACAAAGATTCTTGTTGCCAAAGATCTGGTTTGTGACAAGCAGGGTACAATGGGCCGTTCTAAGATGTCAAGAGGGCTGCTGAGCCCCGTTTGTGATGAAGTGGGTAAGTTACAGGAAAATCTGTCTAAGAAGCACAAGCGATCTGTGAAGAGGTGTGGTTGTGGAGCCATGATCCGATTCACACTAGACAAGTCCTCATCTACATGGGTTGTGACTGCCTTTGTTGAGGAACACATCCACGATCTTGTTGATGATGCACATCTCCGTTACTTGAAGTGTAACTCATCTCTTAATGAAACTCAAAAAGATATGCTTTCTTCCATGAGCCAAGCTAACATACCTGTATCGAGACAAATTGCATTGATGGCATCGGAGTCTGGTGGTTATGAAAATCTGACATTTACTAGCAGACAAGCTCATGGACACATCAGTAGTAAGAGGAAAGAGGCAGCTAAATACGACATCGACATGGTCTTGGATCGGTTTGCCAAGTTTAAGGTACTCGATCAGAAATTCTTCTATACATACCAAAACGATCCTGATTGTTGCTTGACTCATCTGTTTTGGGCTGATCCTGTTTCCGTTGAAGATTGTGGGTTGTTTGGTGATGCGATAGTTTTTGACACCACCTACCGCACCAACAAGTATTCAATGGTTTTTGGAATGTTTGGTGGTGTTGATCACCATCGTAAGACGGTCTTGTTTGCTTCAGCTCTTATGATTGATGAGAAGTACGAGTCATTTGTATGGGTTTTCAAGCAGTATCTACTTTGTTTTGGCAAAGAGCCAGTGTCCATCATAACCGATCAAGACTCGGCTATGAATGCTGCTATCCTTACTATTTTTCCGAACTGCAAGCATCGGTTCTGCAGCTGGCACATCCTACAAAAGCTTCCCTCTAAGCTTGGTGGTGTTCCTAACAAGGAGCATATCATAAGCTCCTTGAATGATTGCGTGTGGAATGTGGATGATGTTGGCACCTTTGAAGAGAAGTGGCATTCTGTTGTTGAGGTTTATGGTCTGTCGTCTATTAATTGGTTGTCTGACATGTATGCTATGCATTCGGATTGGGTCCCGTGCTATATGCAGTCTTCCTTCTTCGCAGGCATGAGGACAACGCAAAGGAGCGAGAGCTTGAATGCGTTCATTAGAAGCCATGTGAACAGTAAGAAGACTTTATTTGAACTTGTATGCTCATTGGAGACTGCTTACTCTCATGTACGGGAGATTGAAAATTTCAAAGACTTTGAAGACGAGTATAGTAATCTCCCTTTGTCATCACTTTGGCCTCTCGAGGAGCAGATGAGAGGTATATACACAAAGTCAATTTTTAAGATCTTTCAGAGTGAGGTTCATCAAAGCATGATATATAATGTAAAGGAATCTTCAGAAGGTGTGTTTGAAGTGTATCGCGTTGGTGGCCTTGGATCTGCCCACATTTTGAAGAAGAATCCATTGAGTGAGATTGTTTATTGCAACTGTTACATGTTGGAATTCAAAGGTATACCTTGCAGGCACATCCTGTCCTATTTGAAGAGTCGTGACTTTTGCACTCTTCCCGAGCCATACATATATAAGAGGTGGACCAAAGGCTACAGAGAACATCCTTTGATATTTGGCAAAGCTGCAGTTAGTCATCTATCCACTGGGAGGACTCTTAAGCTTGTCTCTGCCTGCAATTCTATTGTGAACATAGCGTGTAGGAACAACGATGTAGATATTTGCCATGAAAAACTGCTTGCATTGCAAAAGGAGCTGTTAGATTTGGATGTCTCTGATAGTTGTGCAGATGCAGGTGCTGGTGTAACTGCTTCAAATACAGCTTCTTCTTCAGCTGTCAAGGTTAATATCCCCAATGTTTGTAAAACTAAGGGGAGACCCAAATCCACAGATTTGAGGTTTAAATCTGGAGTTGAGATTGCACAGTCTAAAAGAGAGAGGCAGTGCAAGAATTGTTTAGAGTTTGGTGTTAACCATGACAGCAGGAATTGTCCTAAGAAGTAGTGCATTATATGATTGGGATTTGCTGCTACTATGTATACTGCTCGTGTTCTGGTGATCTTGCTGTTGCTATTGATGTATATGTGGTTCTATCTTTTTTATTGGAGTTTGTAGTGTGTTTGTGAGGCATGTTCAAATATGTAATGGGGTTGTTCTTTTTGTGTAGTTTTATGAAAGTGAGTTTGTAACTTTCTAAGTACTTCACTTGTGTTTGTAATCTATCTTTGTGTTACCTTGTGCTCCAGCAATTGTATGTATACTTTGAATATGTTATAAAGAATGTTTTCTGATCAATTGTTATTCTTTTTGAATATTATGTGTTTGTCTTTGTGTACAATGGATACTGTTACTGTTGTCACAGTTACTCTTATTGCTGTCATAGTTACTCGCAGTGGGTTGTCAGTTACTCTTATTGCTGTTAGAGTTACTCGCAGGGTTGTCCCAGTTACTCGCAGTGTTTTTCCAGTTACTCACAGGCTATTTTTTTCACAGTTACTCTAACTGCTCACAGTTACTCTATCTGCTATTTCAGTTACTCGTAGTGCTCGTTCAGTTACTCGCATTGTTTTCATAGTTACTCGTAGTGTGTCACAGTTACTCGCAGTGTTGGTGCAGTTACTCGTAGTCCTTTTCCAGTTACTCGCAGCCTTTTCCAGTTACTCGCAGTGGTTTTCCAGTTACTCGCAGGGTTTTTCAGTTACTCACAGTGTTTTTCCAGTTACTCGCAGTGGTTTTCCAGTTACTCGTAGGGTTTTCCAGTTACTCGCAGTGTTTTTTCAGTTACTCGCAGGGTTTTTCAGTTACTCCCGTGCTTTTTTCAGTTACTCGCAGTGGTTTTCCAGTTACTCCCGTGCTTTTTTCAGTTACTCGCAGTGGTTTTTCAGTTACTCCCGTGCTTTTTTCAGTTACTCGCAGGGTTTTTCAGTTACTCCCGTGCCTTTTCCAGTTACTCGCAGTGGTTTTCCAGTTACTCGCAGGGTTTTCCAGTTACTCGCAGTGTTTTTTCAGTTACTCGCAGGGTTTTTCAGTTACTCCCGTGCTTTTTTCAGTTACTCGCAGTGGTTTTTCAGTTACTCGATGCGTTGGTTCAGCAACATTCGAAAAGGTTTCTTCAGTTACTCACGTGCTTTCTTCAGGTACTCGCAGGGGTCTTCAGTTACTCACAGGGTTCTTCAGTTACTCGTAGGGGTTCCTCAGTTACTCGCATGGGTTCTCCAGTTACTCGCAGGGGTTGTTAAGTAATAGTAGGAGAAAAATGAGTACAGGAGTCTGTTGTACAAAAAGTAACTCTAGAAGAGAGAGCACAGAGCTATAAATAATTGCAGTGATGTGTCGTCAGAATAACCCAGAGTATGCTGGCATCTTTGCAACCCAACAGTAAAGAGCACTGCTGTCAATAATTGCAGCACCAACAACACAGACCATTACTCTCACTGCTGTCAATAATTGCAGCACCAACAACACAGACCATTACTCTCACTGCTGTCAATAATTGCAGCACCAACAATACAGCAGGGGGCTTTTAGATCTGCAACATCTCCATCCTCCACGGCACTCTGTCCTTCCATCTCTTCTTCATCAGCAACTGCTACAGTTTCAAACACAGCGGGGGGGGGGGGGGGGGGGCTTTCAGATCTGCAACATCTCCATCCTCCACGGCACTCTCTCCTTCCATCTCTTCTTCATCAGCAACTGCTACAGTTTCAAACACAGCGGGGGGGGGGGCTTTCAGATCTGCAACATCTCCATCCTCCACGGCACCATCTCCTTCCATCTCTTCTTCATCAGCAACTTCTACAGTTTCAAACACAGCAGGGGGCTTTCAGATCTGCAACATCTCCATCCTCAACGGCACCCTCTCCTTCCATCTCTTCTTCATCCACTACTGCTACAGTTTCAAACACAGCGGGTGGCTTTCAGATCTACATCATCTCCATCCTCAACGACACCCTCGAGGTCCACTTCTTCATCTGTGACTGTTACGGTTTACATAAGGTACAGTTTTACATTTCTTCAGATCCCCTTTTACATTTCTTCATAAGGTACAATTTTTCAGTAGCACCCCCTTTGACCATCTCCTCAGATCCCCTTTAACATTTCTTCACAGCCTACCATGGAGCCATTCATCCAGCCAATCAACTACACCCTTGATGACAAGACAGTGGAATCCATTCTACTTCCTATAGAATGGAACCATCTCCATTTTCAGATCAAACCAAGCAAAACCACCTTCCTAATCGGAAACCAGTCTTTCCAGATAACCCTTATGCAGAATAAAAACGGGTCACTTTCAACTGCTAAGGGCTGGAAAAGGATGATCGCACAGCTCAGTCTTCACAAAGGTTGGATCATCTACCTCAAGCCAACTGATCACCAGACCATCACAGCATGGATCACATATCAGTTCTTAGAAACACCAACTGAGCTTATCCCTCTCTTCAGAATGCCTGGCGACGAAGTATACTCTAGATCGGAGGACTCTGCAGATCAGCTCTTCGTTAGGGACATACACCAAGAAGCACCGGGATCAGCTGTAAATCCCATTCAGTTTGCAGAAGACACTGCTTCTTCGTCTGTCCAGCGTTCCTTTCACAAGTAGCTATTTGATTTTTATGTTCAGTTAATGGACCTTCTATACAGCAGATCTGGCTGTATTTTTCTGTATTTTAAGTTCAGTTGTTGGACCTTCTTTATATTCGATCTGGTTGTATAATATATAACTTTTTATGCTTTGAATGTTGTAATCTTGAATGTTTAGATGTAGTGTTTTGAATGGTGTAATCTTGAATGTTGTAATCTTGCTTGTGCTCTCCGTGAGATTATGTAACTCACATGGTTGCCTAGTTACTCGCATAGGATTCAGTTACTCGTATGGTTGTCTAGTTATTCTATAGCTATCGCATAGGATTCAGTTACTCACATGTTTTATCCTTTTTTTTGTTTAGTTACTCGCAGTGTTGGTTCAGTTACTCGCAGCGTTTGTTCAGTTACTCGCAGGCTATTTGAGTTACTCACAGTATTGATACAGTTACTCGCAGCGTTGGTTCAGTTACTCGCAGTGTTGGTTCAGTTACTCGCAGTGTTGGTTCAGTTACTCGCAGGGTTGTTCAGTTACTCGCAATGTTTTCCAGTTACTCGCGAGTTTTTTTCAGTTACTTGCGAGCTTTCTTCAGTTACTCGCAGCGTTTTTCCAGTTGCTCGCGAGCTTTCTTCAGTTACTCGCAGGGTTTTTCCAGTTACTCGCAGCGTTGGTTCAGTTACTCGCAGTGTTGGTTCAGTTACTCGCAGTGTTGGTTCAGTTACTCGTAGGGTTGCTCAGTTATTCGCAACGTTTTCCAGTTACTCTCGAGTTTTTTTCAGTTACTTGCGAGCTTTCTTCAGTTACTCGCAGCGTTTTTCCAGTTACTCGCGAGCTTTCTTCAGTTACTCGCAGGGTTTTTCCAGTTACTCGCGAGCTTTCTTCAGTTACTCGCAGGGTTGTTCAGTTACTCGCAGCGTTTTGCCAGTTACTCGCGAGCTTTGTTCAGTTACTCGCATCATTTTTCCAGTTACTCGCGAGCTTTCTTCAGTTACTCGCAGGGTTGTTCAGTTACTCGCAGCGTTTTTCCAGTTACTCGCGAGCTTTGTTCAGTTACTCACAGCATTTTTCCAGTTACTCGCGAGCTTTCTTCAGTTACTCGGAGTGGTTGTGACAGTTACTCGCAGCATTTTTCCAGTTACTCGGAGAAGGTTGTTCAGTTACTTGCAGTGTTTGTTCAGTTACTCGCAGAGGGTTGTTTAGTTACTCGCAGAGGGTTGTTCAGTTACTGCAGAGGGTTGTTCAGTTACTCGCAGGCTATTTTGAGTTACTCGTAGTGTTTTTCCAGTTACTCGGAGCGGCTGTGACAGTTACTCGCAGGCTATTTGAGTTACTCGCAGTCCCTTTTCAGTTACTCGGAGTCCTTTTTCAGTTACTCACAACCCTTTTCCAGTTACTCGTAGTGTTCAAGCAGTCCTTTTTCAGTTACTCGAATAGTTTGTTAAGTTACTCAATCATTACTGTCGGGTGTTCAAGCATTACTCAAGCATTCTGTTACTTTCAGCTCAGTTACTCATAGTAGTTTCAAGATGTAAATAAGCATTCTAAGCATAAAGTTATCGAAAGCATTCAAGAACATTTAGCCAAAATATAAGGGCAAAATCAATATATGTTCAAGATGACATGTACAACAAGATCAAATGTACATTAAGATTAGTTGTAAATTCAGACTTTTAACAGTTGTACATTCAATAGCAGCTATACATTCAGATATATACAGCTTATACAACAGTGAGTAACTGAACAACAGCTTATACAAAAGCAGCTATACACTTGTTGTTTCTTCATTCTTTTTTGTTTCTGGTTGTTTATCAGCTTCAACTTCTCCTCCATTATTATCAGCAGATATACCTTCTTTGATCTCTTCGATTTCAGCTTTTTCATCGTCTCTTGGAGGCTGCAGCTGCCCCCTTGCCATCATTCGTTGAAAAATATCAGCCCTTATTGATGGTATGTCTTTGTAGGTGAAGTCCATAGGTTTACAATTTACTAGGCACTCTAGGTACTTCATGACAAAGATCCCACAGTCAAGTGAGTCTTCTTCCTACTGTGGGCAGATCGGGTAATCCCTTTTCCACTGCGACAATTGGCTTCCCTTTTCAGGTGCACCCCTAAAGAAGTCGTGCACTATACCCACCTGCATTAAAAAAACAAGACATTTATTCATCATCAATTAAAGATCAGTAATCCTTTCAATCCACTTATAATGGACTTAATTTTTATAGATCACTTACCCATCTATTGAATTCCTTTCTTGAGTTGCTACTCCAACTCATTGAATTATAGGACTGGTGTACTCCATCCCTGAAACTTGCTTCGTACAAGTTCCAATGGTTGTCGTTGTTTAGTATTGTGAACACCGAGTCCATTGCGTCCCAATCTTTCATTGGAACGTTGAATAGTGGAGATAGCATGTCTATCTGTTCCAAGGTGATGTCCTCAATATTAAATGATAGCTTTTGCTGCAAATGTAGAGTTTAAAAACCACATCTATAAGTTTCAATTTGTGTTTATATATTGTAATTTCATGTAAATTTGTATACAAAGTTTATTTGTCTTACCGGAGCATAAGTGCTCATGCAGTGCCACGTCAATCCCTTCTTCCTCCGCTTGCTTGTGCTCTCCTTGAGCATCTGTACAAAGCAGTCGAGAACCTGAATAAAACCAAAAGCTTTATCAGTTTAGCAATCCAAATTATCTATTTCAAAGAGTTAAACGACATTCTTGTTTCTTACAGGTGAATGTGTCATTTGATCCTTGTACAGGAGGGCAGCGAGGTCCTTCCCCGTGCACCAAGTGTCTTCACTGAATTTCCATTCTCATTTTAACCTGCAAATTATTTTTATAGATGTTATACATACGAGTTGGATATAGAAACAATAATGTGTTATCATTTTACATTTGACAATAACCAATTCTCTTACATTTTTTCTATGTTGTCCATGAAGTGATGGACAATTTCTTTGGCTTCTTTTGTCTTGAAATGTTCAAAACCTATGAAGTTTGACATCTTGTGCTGTCAACAACAATAAAGAAATCCATGTTAGAATCAATCTTCATTTTTCCCAAGTTATTTAAGCATTTCTGTCAGTTACTTAAGCATTACTCTCGGTTACTCATTCATTATGTTCAGTTACTCAAGCATTATATTCAGTTACTCATTCATTATGTGCAGTTACTCAAGCATTATATTCAGTTACTCAAGCCTTACGTGCAGTTGCTCAAGCCTTACTTGCAGTTACTCAAGAATTAGGTTCAGTTACTCAAGCTTTAGGTTCAGTTACTCAAGCATTACTTGCAGTTATGATATAGTTGAAAGGAGATGAAAATTACCTTTTCCTCCCTTCTTTTCTTCACATTTTTCTCTATGCTTCCTATCTTTGGCTCTTCCATTGTCTTCTTCTTCAATCTTCTTCTGGGCTTCTTCTGCCCTTCTTCTTCTGCTATCTTCTCTGGCTGTTGGCTCCCTTCTTTTTGTTTCTTTTGGTCTGCCTCTTCTGCAGACTTTGGTTCTTCAGAACTGTTGTCCTTTGTTTCTTTTTTCTCCTTTTCTTCTTGTTTCTTTTGGTCTGCATCTTCTGCAGAACTGTTGTCTTTTGTTTCTTTGTTCTCCTCTTCATCAACATTTTTCCCGTCCTCACTATGATCTTCAGATTCTACGTATTTTCTTCTGAGGGTTAGCCTTCTTCGTTTTGTCGGTGGGGCAACATCCTTTGTCGGTGCGTCTTTCGGTTCATCTACATTCACCGAGACAAAACCCTCTACAAATTCCTGGAATCCACTTCCAGGTGACTGTGATTTGTTACCCTCATCTTCCCACTTTCTTTTTAGATTTTTGTTCTCTTCTTCTAACTTGGCTATTCTTTCTTCTAGCCTTTTATTCTCCAATTGCAGTTCTGCGAATTTATCAACACTTTTTTTCTTGTGCAGATCTCCTTATGTATTTTGAGCTCCTCCTCCAACATTTTGATTCTTGTCTCCAGGGTGGAGGTGTCCATAGTGTCTCCCTCTTTGATGATTGGTTTTGCTGGTGCCTCAGTGGTTGTTGGCGTACTTTTTTCTGGCATGTCATTCGATGATTTTGCAGCATGCCAATCATCTCCCTGGTCTACCACTATCATTTGACATACCTGTCCAACATATAAAAAAAAATAATGTGTTACTCACAGAGGGTTGTTCAGTTACTGCAGGCTATTTTGAGTTACTCGCAGAGGGTTGTTCAGTTACTCGCAGAGGGTTGTCCAACATATAAAAAAAAATAATGTGTTACTGTAGAGGGTTGTCCAACATATAAAAAAAAATAATGTGTTACTGCAGGCTATTTTGAGTTACTCGCAGAGGGTTGTTCAGTTACTCACAGGCTATTTTGAGTTACTCGCAGTGTTTTTTGAGTTACTCACAGTGTTTTTTGAGTTACTCGCAGTGTTGTATATTAGATTTTGTAACAAAGATTAGATAATCTTACATCCTTAGGCTCCACTTTCACTAATTCCATCAATTTCTCGACTAGCGCAGCCCACTTCTTTATCCTTGGCTTGGAGTCAAGGAATGTTGGCTTTGCCATCTTTGTCATCTCATATGCCCAAACCTGCATGTAATATATAGAAAATATAATGCATATGTAACTGCACCCCCATAGTCAATATTGTATCAATGTAGTTGAATATGATTTTATTCACTTACGCATAGGCACATGACACAACCTGTTGTGTACAGGGTGTTCTTAGCCCCTTTCTCTCCTTTCCTTCTTAGCTGGACATTCTCCTTTAGCATCTTCATATTCTTGAAGATACTCCCATGCACCAGCTTTGCCCAATTCATCTGCCTATTGGCAGTTACATTATCTAGGTAGTGGATAATGTAGATTGGTGCGCAATAGCTAGTGTCTGGGATTAGGAATGTTGCCAGCAGGTGCAACATCCACGCACGACACATATTTGTATTGTCCGCTGGATTGTTGGTCTTGGCATATTCTTGCCAAAGTTTTGTCAAGTTGTCCTTATGCAGGACATCTTTTTCTCTCAATTTCTTTGATGTCTCACCTTCATTTCTATTTTTACAAGTCTCCTTCGCAAACTCTTGCCATATCAACTTTACTATGGCAGAATCTTTTCTTTGTGTTATTTCTATACCTTTGCTGGGGATACCTAGAATTATCCCCACGTCATCTACTGTCATCCTTCTTTCCTCTCCGTCGGCCAGCAAAAATATGTCTTCATCGACATATCTATCAATTAAATCCTCTAACAAGCCTATGTCAACCGCAAGATTTGGCATATTTACGAGGTTTGCAAAGGCTGTTGAGCTCAGCATCATAAGTTATTCCTTTGTATAAACCATGCTCTTGCTGGTATTGTTGTAGCTCTTTAAGGAGCACCTGTGGTACAGTCTATTTACTCCCACTGCAAACATATCAAAATTTATCGTTAGAGCTCATTGTTTATTTTGTAAAAGCTATTTAATAAATTGTAAGTAACTGAAAATTAAAACTATTACAAATCCATACAATCTTACCTTTCTCTTTAGCCTTTTCTGTCTCTTTCTGTTTCTGACTTGCAGTTGTACTCTCCTCATCCCCTTTGCTTTCTTCTCCTGCATACAAATAAAGTTATTCCAATAATGTAGTAGTTAGCTTAACAATATTGTTTTATCGCTTATTATCGGTTACTCAAACATTACTCTTGGTTACTCAAGCATTATGTAATAGTTACTCAAGCATAAATTTCAGTTACTCAAGCATTAATCTCAGTTACTCAATCACTACTATCGGTCACTCAAGCAATATGTGATAGTTACTTGAGCATAAATTTCAGTTACTCAAGCATTACTCTCGGTTACTCAAGCATTACTCTCGGTTACTCAAGAATAATGTAATAGTTACTCAATCATAAATTTCAGTTGCTTAAGCATTAATCTCAGTTACTCAAGCATTAATCTCAGTTACTCAAGCACTACTATCGGTCACTCAAGCAATATGTGATAGTTACTCGAGCATAAATTTCAGTTACTCAAGCATTACTCTCGGTTACTCAAGTATTACTCTCGGTTACTCAAGCATAATGTAATAGTTACTCAATCATAAATTTCAGTTGCTCAAGCATTACTCTTGGTTACTCAAGCATTAATCTCAGTTACTCAAGCATTATGTGATAGTTACTCGAGCATAAATTTCAGTTACTCAAACGCTACTATCGGTCACTCAAGCAATATGTGATAGTTACTCAAGCATTAATTTCAGTTACTGAAGCATTACTCTTGGTTACTCAAGCATTACTCTTGGTTACTCAACCATTATGTGATAGTTACTTGAGCATAAATCTCGGTTACTCACACAATATTCTCGGTTAGTCAAACATTCTGTAATAGTTACTCAAGCATTAATCTCGGTTATTCAACATTAATGTCTGTTATTCAAGCATTTTGTAATAGTTACTCAAGCATTAATTTCAGTTACTCAAACATTACTATAAGTTACTCAAGCATTAATATCGGTTACTCAAGCATTACTCTCGGTTATTCAAGAAGCATTATGTAATAATTACTCGAGCATTACCTTGTTGTTCAAATTCTACCGCTTTGCTGCGCGTACATTCTTTCTTCTCAGCTGCTATGTTGACTCCACGACCAACAGTAGAAACATTACTGCGCTTTGCACTTTTTGATGGAGGTTTGATCCATGGGGGAGCTGTAACCCCTATTTTTTTGCCTTTATCCTGTGTCTTAGTTGTCTGAGGAGTCTCAGCAGCAAGCCCCTTCTTCATTCCCGCAGCTTCTTCTTTCCCCTCTTTTTCCACTTCTACGTCCTTGGTAGCCTCTTTCTTATCCTCTTTCGGGGTTGTCGGAGTAGTGTGGTCGAGTATTTCCCTTTCTGCCGGCGATGCTGATTTATCCGCTTCTTCTGGTTCTTTGGCCATCTTCTCCTCGGCCTGATGGGGTTGCATTTCGATGTCATCATCTTCTTCAATCACTGGTCGTGGACGCCTTAGCCACGGCGGCCCTGTCGAGGTCTTTCTTGACGCTTGCTTTGTTCTCGTCATATTGGAAGAGGTAACAGTCGGAATTTAGATGCAGCGAGATGGAGGAGCAATTAGAGACGGAGGAGTTCGGGTCGCCGGTGATTTTTGCACGACAGGCAGAGCGACGAGTGAGGAGGAAGTGCGCGAGAACGGGAGGGCGACGATCTGGGGTTTTGCTTCGGCGGGGACGGCCCGACGAACTGGGGTTTGCTTCGGCGGGGACGGCGATGATCTGGGGTTCGCGAGTAGCTCTCTCCTGCGGGGACGGCGCGACGAACTGGTAGCCGGGCTCTTTTTCCCATTTTTCTCCCTTCCGGAACTGCTGCCGGGTAGCCTAAAGTTGTTACCCACGCGGGCAACTAATACTAACTCATATATATATACGTATATATATATATATATATATACATATATATATATATATATATATATATATATATATATATATATATACGTATATATATATATATATATGTATATATATATATATATATATATATACGTATATATATATATATGTATATATATATATATATATATATATATATATATATATATATATATATATATATATATATATATATATATATATAGTCAGCCTAATACACTCAAGTGTATAGATCGCATGAATACACTCAAGTGTGTTTGCATATCAAGACTATTTTTTGCAAAATGTAAACCATTGATCTTCACCGTCATACTATAACTAGGATACATACAAATTTTGAGCCCATTTGAATGAGTGCAAGTCACTCATCCAAGGGGAACAAAATCGACGCGTGAAACTAATTTGAAATGCATAATTTTTGCGGTCTTTATAACATGACATATAAATGTCCAAATGTGCTCAAATTTTTTGTATGAGCTATTCACAAGATGTTTAAGAAGATCAACAGATTAGATTTTTGAAAAAAATATTGCATCATAAAAAACTACTTGAGTGTATTGTGTTCCGAATACACTCGAGTGTATTCTGTATATATATATATATATATATATATATATATATATATATATATATATATATATATATATATATATATATATATATATATATATATATATGGCTGTTTTTTTATTGCCCGCGTGGGTACTGTAGCGGGGCTACCCGTCTCTTTGACGCGGTGGCAACTTACGTAAATACGACCGATTTCTGTACGCATCAGCCGCCGACGCCGCCGTTGCGGTATCCTCCTCATCGAGCATCAGCCGTCAACCCCGCCATTGCGGCATCCTCCGTCAACACTCTGTACGCGCGTCTTAACTGGCCGTCTCTGAGCAATTTGGAATCTGCAGTCCTGGCTCCGTCTATCTCCGACCTCCACCTGCAGTGCCGGAAGAGCTGGTAGACATCGGTTGAGTTCAATAATACCAGTGTACCTCCCGAATCTGTCTTTGGAATCTGTAGTCATGACTCCGTCTATCTCCGACCTCCACCTATCTCCACTTACGGTCTTCATCACAAATCCATCTTACACGCCGTTCCAATCTATGACTATTTTTGGAGGTAATCACATTCATTGAACATCCGGTAGTGTGGCTGTGGTCTGGTGTGTCAAGGTTGCTCGAGTTTGTGGATGTTTCCGACAATCAACTAGTCGGCTCCATCAAGAAGCAGGATAGGGGTAAAAGTATTCGAAGCCGGAAACTGCCTTGCTCCGCCAGCAGCTGACCAGCAACGCAACCCACATTGAAGAAGTAGGTGTGTTTTTGAATTATTGTTTACAAACTGAATACCAAATTCTGTGTTGAGCAGTTGATTATCTGCTAAGTATAATCCCTTCTATGATCTGTTTGTCTTAGTTATTTTTCGTGCTGTATTAGTCATTTTTATAGTTACTTTTTTATTTACAGAGTTACTTTTCGATCTCTGCAATGGATGCTAGTCTTGATACTGATGCTGCTAATGCTATTATTGACATTGACGATGATAATGTTCATTCTTCTTCATCTGTTGCTGCTAATACTGTGTCCTCAGTTGATGTCCCTAGAGTTGGATTATAATTTGGAAGTTTAGATGATGCCATATCGTTTTACTATAGGTATGCTGGTTTGATTGGGTTTAATGTTAGGAAAGATGATAATTGTTATGAACGAGGTACTAAGATCTTACTTGCTAAAGATTTGGTATGTGATAAGCAAGGTCATAGTAGTTCTTCTAAGAGATCCAAAGGTCTTCTTAGTCCTGTTTGTGATAATATTGGTGAGTTGCATGAGAATTTATCTAAGAAGAACAAGCGTTCTGTGAAAAGGTGTGGTTGTAAAGCAATGATCCAATTTACATTAGATAAGTCTTTATCCGTATGGTTTGTTACTGCTTTTGTTGATGAACACAATCATGATCTTGTCGATGTTTCTCACTTGCGGTACTTGAAGTGTAATTCATCTCTTGACCAAACTCAAAAAGAGATGCTTTCTTCTATGAGTCAAGCAAATATACCTGTCTCCAGACAACTTGCATTGATAGCAACAGAGTCTGGTGGTTATGAAAACTTGACATTTACAAGTAGACAAGCTCATGGACATCTCAGTAGCAAGAGGAAGGAGTCATCTTTATATGATGTGGACATGGTTTTAGATCGTTTTGCAAGCTTGAAGGTTTTAGATTCTAAATTCTTTTACTCTTATCAAAATGATTCTAATGGTTGCTTGACACATTTGTTTTGGTCTGATCCGGTTTCTATTGATGACTGTGCATTATTTGGAGATGCTATTGTATTTGACACCACTTACCATACCAACAAGTATTCCATGGTTTTTGGAATGTTTGGTGGTGTGGATCACCATCACAAGACGGTGTTGTTTGCTTCAGCTCTGTTGGTTGATGAGAAGTATGACTCTTTTCTTTGGGTTTTCAAGCAATACTTACTTTGTTTTGGCAAAGAGCCGGTTTCTATTATAACTGACCAAGACCCGGCTATGAATGCTGCTATCATTACTATTTTTCAAAACTGTAAGCATCATTTCTGCAGCTGGCACATCCTACAAAAGCTTCCATCTAAGCTTGGCGGTGTTCCAAACAAGGATCGGATTATTAGCTCTTTGAATGATTGTGTATGGAATACAGACGATACAAACACATTTGAAGAGAGGTGGAATTATGTAGTTGAAGAGAATGACCTATTACATATTAGTTGGCTTTCTGATATGTATGCTATGCGGTGGGATTGGGTCCCATGTTTTATGCAGTATTCTTTCTTTGCTGGTATGAGGACAACACAAAGAAGTGAGAACTTGAATGCTTTCATTCGAAGTCATGTCAACAGTAGGAAAACGCTTTTTGAACTTGTATGTTGCTTAGAGACTGCCTACTCTCATGTGCGGGAGATTGAAAATTTCAAAGATTTTGATGATGATTACAGCAATCTTCCTTTGTCATCAGTATGGCCTTTGGAGGAGCAAATGAGAGGTATATACACCAAGGAAATTTTTAAGATCTTTCAAGCTGAAGTTCATCAAAGTATGGTATATAATGTGAAAGAAACTTCTGATGATGTTGAGTTTGAGGTATATCGTCTTGGTGGTTCTTGTTCTCCTCATCTTTTGAAGAAAGACTCATCCACTGGTATGGTATCATGCAATTGTTTCATGTTAGAATTCAAAGGAATTCCATGTAGACACATACTTGCTTATCTAAAGAGTCGTGATTTTTGCAATCTTCCTGAGCCATATATACTGAAGAGGTGGACTAAAGGATATAGAGATCATCCTTTGATTTTCAGCAAATCGTCTATCATGCAGCTATCCACTGGGAAGAGACTGTAGTTGGTATCTGCTTGCAATTCAATTGTTAATATAGCGTGTAGGAACAACGCTATAGATATGTGTCTTGAAAAACTCATTGCTTTGCGAAAGGAGCTGTTGGAATTAGATGCTGATGATGTTGGTGTAACTGGTTCGAATACAACTTCTTCTTCTGCTGTCAAGGTCCATATTCCCAGTGTTTGTAAAACTAAAGGTAGACCTAAATCTACTGATGTGCGGATTAAATCTGGAGTTGAAATTTCTCTATCTAAAATGAGACAGTGCAAGAATTGTTTACAATATGGTGTTAACCATGACAGCAGAAACTGCCCATTAAAGAAATAGGTGTGTGTTTGAATTCAGCTTCTGTGGTTTGCTATGGGTCGTATGGCTTACTGAAGTTGCGGATTTGATGCTACTGCTGCTGTGGTCTGTTGTGGTCTTCCTGTTGTGCTTCATGAAGATGCAAATTTTCTGCTACTGCTGACAATGTTGTTATTGAAGTTGATTTATTCACTAGTTTTACTATAATGGTATCCAATTGTTTAGTGTGTGAGTCATGTCAAATTCTGATGTAATTGTAATGGCCAAGATGTACTGTGTGTCAGTTGTAATTGATATTTGAATATAATGGTGCCCAATTGTTTAGTGGGTGAGACATGTCAAATTCTGATGTAATTGCAATGGCCAAGATGTACTGTGTAGCTTCAATTGTATCCAATTTAAATCTTTTATAAAGATCATCCAAAATTTGTTTGTTGTGTGATATGTTAATCCTAAATCAATAACTTACTTGTATTTTGGAAGGTTACTTTTTGCAGCTCAGAGTTACTATTTTTATCTAAATCAAACGTTTTGTGTGCACCAGTTACGTTTTGTGTGCACCAGTTACTTTTTGTGTGCATCAGTTACTTTTTGTGTGCACCAATTACGTTTTGTGTGCATCAGTTACTTCCCTGATTCTGATGAATTGAATTATTTTATAAATAGAAATACAAATCTTTATTATCTTCATCCTTGATAATACCATGACCGCACTGGAGAACGGGCATATCTGGGAGATTTGATCTATAGCAGTTACTCTTTGAACCACAGAGTTACTTTCATGTCGATATAGTTACTTGTTAGTTCATCTAGTTACTCTTCTTGGATCAAAGTTACTGTTTGATCTGTACCAGTTACTTTTTGAACCACAGAGTTACTTTCATGTCGATATAGTTACTTGTTAGTTCATCTAGTTACTCTTCTTGGATCAAAGTTACTGTTTGTTCTGCAGCAGTTATTCTTTGAACCACAGAGTTACTTTCATGTCGATATAGTTATTTGTTAGTTCATATAGTTACCTTTCTTGAATCAAAATTACTGTTTGATGTGTAGCAGTTACTTTTTGTAACACAGAGTTACTGATGTACTATAACTGAGTGTCCAAATGCCAAACACAACATAACAACAACAACCAGCTAAAGTTATACAAACATTCAACTAATATCAAACTGATAGTGTCCAAATGCCAAACACAAAGCAACAAAACATAATTATATACCCACAGAACTGATGAACCCATATGTTCTAATGTCAAACAAAAAGTAACAAACCATAATCATAAACAGCTGATCTTCCTTCTGCGAAGGTTACTTTGCTGAACATCAAAGTTACTATTCTTTCATGCATTCAAACTTCTATTTGTGAACGGAATGCTGGACAGAAGAAGAAGTAGTGTCTCCTGCAGATGTTGAGTTGTCTGATGTTGTGGATGAGTCAACCTGAATGGGATTCACAGCTGATCCCGGTGCTGCTTGGTATATGTCCCTAACGAAGAGATGATCTGCAGAGTCCTCCGATCCAGAGTATACTTCGTCTTCAGGCATTCTGAAGAGTGGAATAAGCTCAGTTGGTGTTTCTAAGTACTTATCTGTGATCCATGATGTGATGGTCTGGTGATCAGTTGGCTTGAGGTAGATGATCCAACCTTTGCGAAGACTGAGCTATGTGATCATCCTTTTCCAGCCCTTAGCAGTTGAAAGTGACCCATTTTTGTTCTGCATAAGGGTGATCTGGAAAGACTGGTTTCCGATTAGGAAGGTGGTCTTGCCTGGATTGATGTGTAAATGGAGATGGTTCCATTCTATAGGAAGTTGAATGGTTTCTATTGTCTTGTCGTCAATGGTGTAGTCGATGGGCTGGATGAAAGGCTCCATGGTAGGCTGTGAAGAAGGTAGTTTGTGAAGAATTTGGCTTTGAAGAAGGTAGGTTGTTCTTGTTGGTGCTGCAAAGAAATGAGAGCACTGGATGAAAGGGCGAAATGAGAGCTCTTGGTGAAAGGGCGGAATGAGGGTAGCAGTGATCTGTGTTCCGTTTTGTAAGGACTTATCTTTGCACAGATGCACACTAGAGTCTGCAGACATTCTACTGTTTTTGATAAGTTATGCAGATTTTCTACTATTTTTGATAAGTTACAGATTTTCTAACGAGTTACTTTTCTTGGTGTTGCAAAGATGCACAGTAGAGTTTGCAGACATCCTACTATTTTTGATAATTTATAGATTTTCGAAGGTTACTTTTGTTGGTGTTTACATAGTTACTTTTTCATTTGCTGAGTTACTTTCCCGATTCAATAAGTTAGGTTATATATCACACAAGTTACTTTATTGTTGGATGAGTTACTTTCCCGATTTAATAAGTTACGTTATACATCACACATGTTACTTCTTTGTCAATAGAGTTACTTTTTCATCCAGAGAGTTACTTTCATGTCGATATAGTTAGTTGTTAGTTCATTGAGTTAGTTTCTTTCTCAGGGAGTTACTTTTTGTTTTACATATTTACTTTTCAGTTACTTTTTGCTGGACGAGTTACTTTCCCGATTCAATAAGTTACGTTATACATCACATATGTTACTTCTTTGTCAAACGAGTTACTTTTTCATCCAGAGAGTTACGTTATACATCTCACAGGTTACTTCTTTGTCAAACGAGTTACTTTTTCATCCAGAGAGTTACGTTATACATCACAAAAATTACTTTTTTGTCAAATGAGTTACTTTTTGATCCAGTGAGTTACATTATACATCACAGAAATTACTTTTTTGTTTAACGAGTTACTTTTTGACCCAGAGGTTACGTTATACATTACAGAAATTACTTTTTTGTCTAACGAGTTACTTTTTCATCCAGAGAGTTACGTTATACATCACAGAAATCACTTTTTTTGTTTAACGAGTTACTTTTTGATCCAGAGAGTTACTTTCATGTCGATATAGTTACTTGTTAGTTCATCTAGTTACTTTTCTTGGATCAAAGTTACTTTTCAGGATACATATTTACTTTTAAGTTCGGAAGAGAGTTACTACACTCATGCAATGAGAACCTGCTGATCACAGTAATTATCATTAAAACAACTTTACAAAGTTTACTTCAGATTCTGTAACATAAGCCTTGCATTCCATAACCATATACACATACAACTGATGAACCCGTAGGTTTAAATGTCAAACAAAAAGTAACAAAACATAACCATAACCATTTACATATAGTACTGGTTGCAAAGTTTACTTCAGTTAACCATTTACAAAACATAACCATAACCATAACCATTTACATATGTCTAAGAGTTCTTTTTAATCTGACTTGAGCCAAGCATTCAGACTTGGCACAACATCTTCTTCTTTTTCTTTTTTATGCTTGTCACCTGCTCCTTCTTTGCTCTCTTGTTGATCTCTAGTATGTTCTTCAACTGGATGCAGTCTCCCCTTCTTCATCATTGTTTGGAAGATCTCTGCCCTTATTGCAGGGATGTCTTTGCTTGTGAAGTTCATTTCCTTCCCATTCACTAAGCATTCCAGATATTTCATAACATAGACTCCACAGTCAACATCATCATCGTCTTGCTGGGGGCAATCAGGGTACTCTATTGGCCATTGAGACATTTGACTTCCACGCTCAGGCACCCCCCTGAAGATATCATGAACGAACCCCGCCTGCATGCACAACATAACATTCATAAGTATAATGTAACCTACACTAGTTCATTCAATTGTTTTCTAACAGTTTTTCTTTTTTGTTCCTTACCCATCTATTCACTTCTCTCTCAGATTTTAAACTTCCTGATATTGAGTTATAAGACTTGTGCACCCCATCCCTAAAACTTGCTTCTAGAAAATGCCAATGATTGTCATTGTTAAGTATTGTAAACATGGAGTCCATTGTCATGAATTCCTTGTCAGGTACATTGAAGAGTGGTTGCAGCATATCAATCTCTTTGATTGTTATCTCATCCACCATCATGTTTAGCTTTTGCTGTAAAAACAAATTTGTGAATTACTTTTCTGCAAGCTTTAGTGGCCTTGTTGTGATAAATGTAATCTAGTGTGATAGCCTATTTGTCTTACCGGAACATAAGTGCTTAAGCAATGCCATGAAAGCAGTCCCTTCTTCCTCTTTCTGCTTGTTGTCTCTTTCAACATTTGTACAAAGCAATCCATTATCTGAAAATGCACAAGCATCAATTAGCAATCTATAATTTCGTAATAAATGTTTAATATTCCATTACTTACAGGTGACTGCATCATCTTATCCTTAAACAACAGAGATGATAAGTCCTTTCCCGTGCACCATGCGTCCTTTCCAAAAATCCATTCTCTTCTTGACCTGTGCATTTTTTTTTTCAAAAGAATTCACACTGAAGATGTGAGACAGAAATTTATGGATTGATCAAGTAATTCATAATAAACATATGACTGATAGAACTTTAAAAAGTATCTACTTACACTTCATCAATGTTGTCAATAAATTCTTTCACATCCTCTTGCATCTCCTTTGGTCTAAAGTGCTCGAATCCTATGAATGTCGAATTCTTTTTCTATTTTTGAAGTACAAATTTTAGTTAGTAGTCTATGTAAAAGACATATTTTATTGTAGTTACTCTACTGTTTAGTCCATAAAATTTCTTTACATTCCATAATATTACTCTATCATTATCACAATTACTTTTTATATTAACATAGTTAATTTATGAATGACATATTTTACTTTTTAGTTCAGACTGTTGCTTCATTGATGGAACGAGCACCATTACTAAACAAATTTTACCTGTGCATGCCTCCTTATCTTGATATTTTCCTCTATGCTCCCAATGACTGTCTGCATCTTCCCCTTCCTCTTTCTCAACATTTTAGTTGTTTTCATCTCAACTTCACCAAAATTTACATCCTTCTCATTCACTCCAACTTCATTGTCTATATCCATCATTATGCTTTCCATTCCATCTTCTGTGAGCTCTGTTTTATCTGCTAGTTGTTCTTTTTCTTCTGTGTTTTTTTCTTCAGTTGGATCTTCTTTAGATGGATGTTTTTCCATTTCATGTTGTGCTAGTTCTTTGGTTTCTTTAGATGGAACTTCTTCTACTTTCTTTGAATCTTGTGGTACATTTTCTGTCATTTTCTCCACTAACTTTCTCCTTAGTTTAAGTTTGCTCAATCTGGTCTTTCTTGTGTAGGTCCATGTTGGTCCATTTCCAACAACTTTTTCTTTAGATCACATGAATGCCAACTTTCATTCTCAATGAAATTGGGAGTTGGTGTAGCTGCAGATTGTGAACACTTGTAATTGTCAGCTTGGATCCTTAGCAATCTATTTTCAGATTCAACTTCCTCAAGTCTTCTCTTCAACTTCTCGTTTTCTACTCTTAGAGTAGTAAAACTTCTAGTGCAATTATGTTGCATGTTTCCTTCTGCAGTCTCAGCTCATCCTCAAGGATCAATATTCTATTCTCCAAGCTTCCTGAGACTTCTCTTCTTGTGTTATATGATGTAAGTATCTTCTTACTAACTACCTTGCTCTTGGCTTTATTTGCTGTGAGATAATAAGACAAATCTTTCACTTCCTTTACAACTTCCCAATCATCATTGTCATCCTTCTTCAACACTGCAGAAACCTGTGCACAAAAGTTATCAATTTATTATAAAGCTTTTATATTATTTGGCATATTTATTTTCACTTTACCCACACTGATTCTTACATTGTCATTGTCCAAACTTTTCAAATCTTTCACCATCTTAATAGGAGTTGCCCATCTTTTTATTCGTGGTTTTGCTTCAAAGAATGTAGGCTCTGCTATCCCTGTTAACTCATAAGCCCAGACCTATGTTGACAAGAAAAGTATAAATCAGTGTTTTAAATGTTCATATATGGTTGTTTAATGTAACCAAAGTAATTATGAAATGTGTCACCTACACACAAGCACATTACACATCCAGTTGTGTAGAGTATTCTTTTGCTTGTTTCCCCTCTTCTCCTCATCCTTATATTCTCACTTATAACTTTCATTTTCTTGAATATGCTCCCGTGCACTAATTTTGCCCAGTTTAACTGCCCTGTAGCAGTTACATTATCCAAATAATGTAGAAGGTAAATAGGGGCACAATAGCTAGTGTCCGGTAAAAGAAATGTTGCTAACAAGTGCAACATCCATGCACGACACATATTTTGGTAGTTTTCTTCAGAGTCATTATTTGCAAATTCCTGCCAGAGTTTACTCAAGTTCTCCTTGTGTAACACATCCTTCTCTTTTATTTTCTTACTACTTTCACCAACTGTATCTTTTCCTCTTGTTGCATTAGCAAAATCCTCCCATATTTTTCTTACAATCTGTGATTGCTTTCGTGGAACTATATCAATACCTTTACTAGGCAAACCTAGTATCACTCCTACATCTTCTACAGTCATCCTCGCCTCAAAACCTGGTGCTAACATGAACTTGTCGTCTTCCACATATCTCTCTATCAGATCTTCTAAAAGAGTTACATCTACAGTAAGATGAGGCATGGCTATCAGATTTGCAAATGCAGTTGACTTCATCATCCTCATTTGATCAGTGCTATACGACATGCTATTTTGTATGCTGTTGTAACCTTTTATGTCGCATCTATGGAAAAGCTTTCCTCTACCTGCATATATATGAAAAAGTTTGTGTTAATTTGTCTAGTTACTTTTTAGATTTCAGTGTTACTTTTTCAGTTCAACATGTTATTTTCTATCCGTTACATCTACTCTTATTTTCAGGTAGTTACTTTTTAACTTTCAGAGTTACTATTCATTTTTCAGAGTTACATAGTACAGTATCACATTTGCAAATGTGGTTTAGCTTTCTTGGATCAAAGTTATTGTTTGATCTTTAGCAGTTACTCTTTGAACCACATAGTTACTTTCATGTCGATATAGTTACTTGTTGATTCATCTAGTTACTTTTATTGGATCAAGGTTACTTTCCAGTTACTTTAGTTGCGTTCCTTGGATCAAAGTTACTATTTGATGTATAACAGTAACCTTGATCAAAGTTACTTTTATCAGATCAAAGTTACTGTTTGATGTATAACAGTTACTTTTTGATCCAGAGAGTTACTTTCATGTCGATATAGTTACTTTTTTGTTTCATCTAGTTACTTTTATCAGATCAAGGTTACTTTCCAGTTACTTTAGTTACGTTCCTTGGATCAAAGTTACTGTTTGATGTATAACAATTACTTTTTGATCCACAAAGTTACTTTCATGTCGATATAGTTACTTTTTTGTTTCATCTAGTTACTTTTATCGGATCAAGGTTACTTTCCAGTTACTTTAGTTACGTTCCTTGGATCAAAATTACTGTTTGATGTATAACAATTACTTTTTGATCCACAGAGTTACTTTCATGTCGATATAGTTACTTTTTTGTTTCATCTAGTTACTTTTATCGGATCAAGGTTACTTTTCAGTTACTTTAGTTACGTTCCTTGGATCAAAGTTACTGTTTGATGTATAACAGTTACCTTTTGATCCACAGAGTTACTTTCATGTCGATATAGTTACTTGTTGGTTCATCTAGTTACTTTTATTGGATCAAGGTTACTTTCCAGGATAATTATTGTGATCAAAGTTACTCTATTGTCAGCACCGTTTCAGGATAATTACATTCGTATATAAGTGTAAAAATAATCAATATTACCTTCTTCTGCAATTTTTGCTTTTCCTTTTTGCTTGGTTTTTTGTTCCAAAGTCTTATTCTGGTTTCTTTTGCGATCTTCTGCTTCATCATGTTCAACTTCTTCAGCATCTTCTGTGTCTTGCTCTTCAGTCTCTTCATGCACTACAGCCAATTGTTTGTTAGTAACGTCATCGACTTGTTTCTCCCTAGATTTGTTTTCAGTTTTTGGCTCTTCAATCTCTTCATGCACTACATCCAATTGTATATCAGTAACCTCATCGGCTGGTTTCTCCCCTGATGTGTTGTCAGTTTCTGGCTCTTCAGTCTCTTCATGCACTGCATCCAATTGTATCTCAGTAACCTCATCGGCTGGTTTCTCCCCTGATGTGTTGTCATCTCCAGCAGTCTTCTGGAGAGTGTCAGTTGTCTTGACGTTGTATTTCTTCTTCTTAACTTTCTTATCTTTTCTCGGCATAGCATGTTCGCTGTGCTCTTCAATACTCTTCCCCGTTTCATCTCCTTGTAGTATGGTTGTAGCTACTTCTTCTACCATTTTGGACAGATCTTCATAGTGCTTGGTCAACAAATCTTCACTTTCTGTTATTTTTGTACTTCCCTTTCCTATCGCCTTCTTTGCTTTTACCTTTGCTTTCCCCATTTTGATCTCAGTGGCAGAGACTGGCAAATGCAGTTGCGGCGGAAACTGCGGTGAATGCTACAACGGAGAAGAACGCCACACACAGCAGCGCAAGTACAGACCAGAGGACGAAGAATTCGGCTGTTGGGGTTGGGGATTTTGGGAATGCGGATGAATTTGGGAATTCTGGAGCGGGAAGACGGCGGATTTTGGGAATCTCTGGCGGAGAATCAGTCGGGAATGTGCTTCTTCTGTAAGTCACGCGCCCTTGATTTTTTTTGGATTATTTACGATACTGCCACCGCGTCTTCTTAAACGGGTAGCCCCGCTACAGTACCCGCGCGGGCAATGAAAACACACTATATATATATCATGCTAACAGAAACTTTCCACTAGTTTTCCTTTTCAAGACTCATTTTCATCCCAACTTTAAATACTTTTCAATTCTATTGTTCCCTTGTCATGTACATGAATATGTGGCTTTTCTAAAGTATTCATTTTTTTTACTTTTCCTTTTACTAATCTCTTTGTCTCTCATGGTTATGACAAACACTCATGGAAAGTATGTATGGTCATCGAAAGGAAGACATTCAATAAATTCCCAATATAGACACATATGTTTACATTTATTATCAGTTTTAAAACCAAAAATCCATAATGAAAAGCATACCACTATATGGCACATATTAGATAACTTAATTTTTAATTTCATGGAAACTATTTTGTACTTAGAATCCTAGTCATTCATTGTCTGATCTTTGATATATTCCTTAAATCAATAATCAAAACTCATTAATATTTTTCTCAACTCATATCTAATGTGTGGGATCTAATAGGATACAAAAATTGCTCTTTTAATCATTCCATTAAAGCAACTACCATTATTTCATGAAACATCCTTTTACTCCTAATATATAAAATTCTTTTCTTTTCTTTATTATTTTTAAGTATACCAAAAGTTAGATCAAAATAATACTAATTGAAGTCCAAAAATATGTGTTGCCAAATTGGCTAGATCATTACTCTTTTAATTATCTAAAACACCATGTATTTTATTTTCTTTTAGAAACTTACACATTATCTCATATACCATATCATAAGTAATTATTATTTATTCATGTATGAATTGCTTCTATTTGTTTCACTTATGCCACAAACACCCATGCTACAAATTTATCCAATATTGTTATTCCACCAATAATACCATCAAAAAAAATTATTTATCAAAACATGCCATATATTTATATCATTCAATTTTACCAAAATTAGGGATATAACATTCACCCCTCCTTAAAAGGATATTTGTCTCCAAAATTTGCACTTAGTAAGCTTAAGATGAATGATTACCCAACTTAATTTCACAACATAGGGTTAGCAATTCTACTTAGTTTATCTTTAATCACTTTTATTGATATGCCAAATTTCACACATTATGACCGAGATAATTGGATTTAATTCAAGTTATATCCACATATTTAGTATTTACATGATATCATCTCTTGGTGATTACATTTTCATTTATGATTTTTCAATTTAACTTGGTGTCTACCTTTTCACCTAACTTTGCAACCTATCATTCATTTATTTCCATATAAGGGCGAGGTAACACCTCAAGCCCTAAGTTATCTCATTAAGATCAACTTAAGGTCCGTCAATTTTTGAGCATACTATGTGTATAATCAATCTCTCTCTCCCTTATAATGAGATGAAATAAATATTTGACTGCAGTCCAAATAAAAAAAAGTCACCCCATTCTTAGAGGAGAGATGGTTTAGTCACACATTATCTCTAAATTTCACATTTTAGGTTCCAAAATATGAAACTTTTTATTTCCATGATATTCTTATATTTCATAAGTCAAGTGCTTTTCTCACTCTTGAGTTTGTGCACACTTCCATTTAAGGTTTCACTATTACGTGACTTCATCTTTTATATTTACACCTCATGTATTATGAGCCTTAGCCACTTCCTCGAGGTCACTAGGGGTACATGTACTTTTGGAGCGATCTCATCCTTATGCATCTAGGGGGTGTTTCTCACATTCATCCATTGGGTCTCATGAACTTATGAAGGTGGCCAATCTCCTGAGTCATAGGCCTCAGGCGAACATAGTTGTTACCTCTCGACTAGATGGTCTCATGCATGCAGGGCACAATCACATCCTACTCTCATCGGTCTTATGTACCTTCAATACTCTCACTTGACCGTAGGATTTACCTAGGATTCTACCCTTACCAAGGGTTTATCAAGGACAAATTATTTTCATATGTAATTCTTTAACTTATATTTCCTTCGTATCTTATGTTGCTCATTATTCAAATATAACACATAGACTATGAAGTTGTTATCTTGGACGAAGGGGAGGTTCCCCTAGAGATTGAACCACAGATGAGAGTGATATATGCTATAATGGGGAAGTGATGAGGGGGAGGAGGTGAAGGCCAGGAAGACTCGATCTTGGAGATTCTATTATCGGTACTTGAAAACATTAGACAATAAGAATTGGAGGCGCAACATAACAAAATTCATAGACCAAAGTAGACAAGAAGCACTGCTAAGAAGAAAAAGAACAAGAACTAGGATATCTCTGAAGGAGGGAGTGGTTCTAGAGTATGTTAAATATATCTCTATTAACGTTAATATGTGAGGGGATTCCCTTCCTGAGAATCATAAAATATTGAGAGAGGTTATCAATAATGAGAAAATGACTCTAGTGCTCTATTATAAAACTAGATTAAGAAGGGAGACAACTTATAGGTTGAAAACCCCATCCCCTAATGGGTGGACTAGTGTTTCTAATCTCAACATGAAAGATGGAGAAAGGGTAGATATGGGGTGGAACCCTACAGTGTGGGAAGTGAAGGTAATTAGTTTTCTACCTAAGTAACTAGCCTGAGCTGCTGCCATACAAGTGGTATAGTGTTTATAGTTTTGGGATCTGTGGGGAGAATCTGGAGGCTGATAGGGAGAGTATGTGGGAGACAATCAAGGAAATGATGCAAAAATAAGTCCCTTATCTTGTCATTGAGGATTTTAGTAATATAAGGAGAGAGAGGGAGAAATAGGGAGGCTTAAGAGGACAAAATTAAGTCATGGATACTTTCATTAGTAAAATGGATTCAACTGGGCTATTGAGCTGAATGTAAAAGGGGGATAACAATCTAGAGTAATAAAGATACGCCGATTAGGAGGATAGCTAGCACTCTTGATGGAGGTTTAGTAAATGAAAGGTGGCTTTATTACTGGCCAAATATGGTTATACAACTTGGATCTGACCATCTCAGAGACCTCACATGGATGGAGAAGGATCTAGTCATCCAACCTCATTTCCTAAGACCTTTTAGGTTCCTAAACTGGTGGTGTGATTGGGCATAGTTCAATAAAGTTGTTGAACCCACTTGGAAAATCATCGAGGACGGAAATTCATCTTTATTTTCTTGAAGAAAATAAAAAACACAAATAAGGTGATCAAGACCTAGACAAGGGAGTATACAAACCTAAAGAACATGATCATCGAAACTAGAGATAAGTATGAGAAGGATGCTATTAAGTCCAGACTATACGTGGAAAGACATGAAGATGGAAATGGAAGGAAAACCAAAGAAGGTACTAAAAGTTGAAGAGATATTCTATTGGAAAAGGAGAAGAATGGTGGATATAAGAAGGGAAAATGAACATTGAAGCTTGCCACACAATACTTAAGAAGAAAGAGATGAAGGAAACCATCCACCGACTGATTAATGATAAGGAGAGATTGCTAGCAGCATATAGGAGATTATTAAAGATGCCACAGGTTTCTTTGAGAAACTGTACAACCAATCACCAAGATGACATGGCATTAATGATGAGATACTACTGCAACACAGAGTCACTCATGACATTAATGTGGATCTATGCAAACAAGCAAGGAAAGACGAAATTAAGGAGGTTGTTTTATCTATTAACATGGATAGGGTACCATGACAAGATGGTTTCAATAGTAAGTTCTTCTAGTGCATGTGGGAGCTAATTAAGGATGACAAAGTTAAGGCATTTAGATGGATAATTGAAGGAGGTAATATGGTTATAGAATTAAACTACACATTGATAAAGTTTGTGCAAGAAAAGGGATGCTAGTGTGGAAACTGACTACATACCTATTTCTTATCACTCGGTCCTTTATTAAATAGTGTCAAAGATCCTATAAAAGAGGATGAAGAAGGTCCTCATCACATTATATTGAGGAAAAATTTGCCTTTGTAGAGGAGAGGAAGATTGCAGACTGTACCCTATTAGCTACTTAATTCCTCACAACATTCAATATAAAGAGAACCAATGCCAAAGCATGCATGCAAACAAAATTTTTAAGGCGTATGACTATGTAAATTGGGGAACCATGTGGATGGTGATGGGAGACATATGTTTTTCTGAGAAATGGATCTGAATGCTACAACAATGCATGTAGATGACTTCTTTCTCATTTCTAGTTAATGAAGGGCAAGTAGACTTGTTTATAGCTACAAACACCTTATGCCAAAGAGACTTAATATCCCCCTTGTTTTTCACAGTTGTCATGAATGTATTGACTAATATAATTAAAGAAGCTGAAGGTAGAGGAAATGTTAGATGCTTCAAGGTCAGAGGGACAAAATTCAAGACACATCAAATTCTTACAGATGACATGATGGTCTTTTCAAAAAAGTATTGACTAATTTTGGGAAGATGACAGAGTATATATTAGGGATATAAAATCTAGAATTTATCTCTATAGATCCTATGATAGTAGGAAAGGAAGACTTAAAAGTGTAATAGGTCTCAAGAGAGGTGCTCTTCCCTCCAGGTATCTAGATTCTCCTATAACTGTAGGGAGGGGAATCCCTAAGGACTTCAAGATGTGTTTGGACTGCATAAGAGACATAGTTGAAGGTTGGGAAGGCATTTGTATTTCACTAGTAGGGAGACTTGTCCTTTTGGGGTTTGTTCTATAAAGAATTGTTCAATATTGGAGGGAGGTCTAGAAAATTCCCTTGCCAAAAGATGAATCTATCAAGAAACTATTCACCAATTTCATTTGGGGTGATGGTAATCATGGTGTAGCTTGGAGGATCCTTACTCAAACAAACAAGATAGGGGGGTGATGAATCTAATGAGTAGGGAGTGGATCCTAAAGGAGAGCCAAATGAAAAAGATGAACATGTTTGTTTCCAGAAGTGAAGGCCTATGGGTGAAATAGATGGAATGCAGATACGATCAACAAAACAATTTTATCAGACAAGAACTCATCAAAAGCATGGAAAGATATGTGCAAAAGATGGTAGGATTTACAACACATGCATAGTGTGGATGGAAATTGTCTATTTAGTTTGACAAACAAACTGCATATGTCGTGATCAACACTAGTGTAGGTCCTGCAGTCCCTTCCCACATGGTCATTTGGGATCCAAACACATTCCCAAATGAATCACAACGGCTTACAAGGTGATCATGGGAGATTAGTGATTAAAGATAGAATGCATAACTAGGGTATCCACACTGACATGCCATGTGTTCTATCTCTTGACTATGATGAATGTCATGACCATATCTTCCATAGGTGCAACTATACCAGACAAATATGGGTGTGGATATGGTTGAAGAATGGGAGGGCTACAACTACTTATACGAGCTTCATGTAAACTTGGAAGTATATTTCTAAAAACTTCAGTAACAGTATTGCCAAGATGGAGTCTGGGAGCCTATGTTTTTTTGTGGTCTACCACATTGTGTGGGAAGAAAGAAATAGTAGGGTTCATAGAAGACCTGATAGTGTTAGTTGTTATCTTTTATCTCAAGATTACTAATGAAATATTAAATGTACTAGAAGCTAAGAAAGGCTTTGGTTATGGGTGTGCATGCAAAATTATCATGGAGATTTTGTAGTTAAACCCAGTGTAGATACTTTTTGTAATAGGGTATTCTAAACATTTCTGTATTGTATAGATCATAGCTATACCTTCTTATGGTAGTATTATTTACCTATTTCAAAAAATTCAATATTTTTTTTCCAAAAATGTTTTGAAATTCATTTTCATAAGGTCAACAATTCTTTAGAAAAAGGGAGTTATTATATCCTCAATTTTGTTAAAATTAAATGATATAAATTTAAAGCATGTTTTGAATTTTTTTTTTCTTCAATGGTATTATTAGTGGAATAACAATGTTGATCACCTTTGTAGCACAGGTGTTTGTAGAAAAAGTTAAATAAATAGAAGGAATCATGCATGAATAAATAATAATGACTTTTTATATGATATATGAGATAATGTGTAAGTTTCTAAAAGAAAACAATACATGGTGTTTTAGAGAAATAAAAGAGTAACTATCTAGCCAGTTTGGAACAACATGTTTTGGGACATCAACTAGTATTATTTTGATCTAACATTTGGTATATATAAAAATAATAAGGAATAGAAGAGAATGATAGAAATTGAGAGTAAAAGGATGTCTAATGAAATAATGGTAGTTGTTTTAATGGAATGATTAAAAGAGCAAATTTTGTATCCCATTAGATCCCACATATTACATATAAAATGTCTAATGAAATAATGGTAGTTGTTTTAATGGAATGATTAAAAGAGCAATTTTTGTATCCCATTAGATCCCACATATTACATATAAGTTGGGAAAAATGTTAATGAGTTCCTATAATTTATTTAAGGAATATATCAAAGATGAGACAAAGAATAATTAAGATTCCAATTCATAAAGACTTTTCACTAAATTAAGAATCAAGTCATCCAATATGTGTCAAATAGTGGTATGTTTTTCTTTATCGATTTTTGATTTAAAAGTTGATAAAAAAGTGTGGACAAAGTGCCTCTATATTGGGAATCTATTGATATCTTCCTATTGACAACCATACATACTTTGCATGAGTGTTTGTCATAACTATGAGAGAGAAAGATATTAGTAAAAGAAAAAGTAAAAAGAAGGATACGTTGGATATGTCATATATTCGTGTACATTTCAAGGGAACAATAGAATAGAAAAGTATTTATAGTTGGGATGGAAACGAGTCTTTAAGAGGCAAGACCAGTGGAAGGTTTCTATGAGCATGGTATATATACAGGTTCCTACCCTTATTGTTCCATGTACCATCTCCGATACCCATGTCCGTAGTTTATGGACTGCAAGCAGACCAGGAAGATCCCTGAACTGGATGGATATCTGTGCGCCTTACTTCCCGAAGAGGGTGGCTCCTTGTGCATCACCAGTCATAGAAAGATAGACTTTTCATATTAAACCCTTTCCTCCCTCTTGCTGGCGTCCCAAAGCAGAACGAGCATTAAAAAGTGATTAATCTTCCCAATCTCCCGACCGGCATGCAAAACAACGACGCGAGCTTTCAGCCTTGTTATTGGCATCACGGGCAAGTTAATTCAGTGGACTATCTTTGTGGATTGTATCAAGGATCGACACACGAGTATGTCATCTGTCCACCGCGTTATAAACAATGTAGATGAGACTGTTTCCATCTGAGAATCATTCATGTTTAAGCTAAACTAAGTCCACGAAGTAGATGTTGTTGACATATTCAATGATAGGTCAAATAATTGTGTCATTCATGTTTAAATTAAGGCTCCTATTGGTTTGTCGTAACTGGTACGGAGAACTTATGAACTAAAGTTCCTTAAACAGTTTTTCATGATTGGTTTAAAGTAAGTGTTGGAACTTGAGTTCCGTGATTTACGGTAAGTTACAGACTTAGATACAAAATACAATTCCCGAGTTCCCTCTTAAAAAGAGTAAAAAATAAGTTCCGGAATAACTAACAATATTTTTATATAATTATATTCTTCATTCATCTTAAGTGACATGTAAAAAATATTTTTGACTAGAAATATTAGCGGTATATATGTAGTTCATTGCTAAAATCATAACACAATATGACAAAATATCGTACACTATAATCGCACTATGTAAAATATTTTACACTAGAACCACCATTATTAGTGTGATTTAAAAATAAAAAATATAAACATCATGAAAAAGAAACACACTATACCATGTGAAATCAATGCGATTTACCTATCATATTTTTATTCTTCATGTTTAAATAATATTATGTGAAAAATGATAATTAACTATGACCATGCACGATTAATATAGTAAAAGTTCCCTACAGAAATAATAAAAAAATGAATATTCTACATTGTGTTAAACAATGATGAACCTAAACTTATATTTACAAGCACAAGAAATGCACATATTATTAGAATACTTTGTACACAGAAAGTGAACTAAAAATATTGTGATGTGAGTTGATCATTATATTTTTATAAAGATTATAATTGTACTATAATAAAATATATTTAGAGGAGTGACATTTGTACCATAATGAGGTTATTATAGTTTAAAATATTATAATTTTTCACGAATATGATTTTTTTGTCTTTGCCATCCTTACTCATTTATATTACATAATAAAATTTAAAATATTATTAATAATTTCCATATTTACACTTACAACAGACCAATCACATGGAAGTGAATGGAACTTAAGTTATGAAAGATGAACTGAAATTTTTAGAAAATGAGTTTCACAAAACTTATGACTTACAACAAACCAATCAGAGCTTAAACAAAGTCCACAAAGTAGATGTTGTTGACATATTCAATGATAGGTCAAATAATTTTGTGTGGTAAACAAAAGGGGAGCATCAACATGCTTATCCCTCAACCCTTCAGGCCGTTCCACAACCACTTGGGTGCAAGAGAATTGGGATACTGCATGTAGTGGTGAAGGGAGTAACGAAAATCTTAATCATAAGATCTATATGGTAGGAAACATAGCAGAATTTTTCACAATGAGAGACAGATCAAACAATTTTGGATACATATTTGAGTGCAGATATAGAAGTTTGAACAAAAATATTTATATGACAGGGTACACAAATCTTTCTAGTTGTCTCCAATGTAAGTCTAATGGTACAATAACTTCACAGTTCTCTAAAGCTTATGACGAATAGCCTGAGTAGAAGGTTGTCATGGTTGAGCCCCGACCGAACGGAAGTGGTATATCATCAGTCATCCCGGGAAGATTAAATGGTGATTGTTTGGATTCATCCTTGCTTGCTCAATTGGATGATATGATTAGAGTACATGAAGTATGATTGCATGATCTGCCTGGAACTCCACTGAGGTATGTGGTTACACTTATGACTATTTGCATTAGTTTGCTGGTATTTTCTGATTATTTCTCAAGGATTGAACAACTAAACTATGAGACGTTTATTTATATTATATTTAAATATAATTCCACTATGAGTATCACATAAAGAAAGATTATGTGAAGAAAATGACGGTTCTTATTTGTAAGTATTTGATGGAATACATGTTGTTAATTTACTTTTACACTTTTGCATGTAGTCCACGTACACAATATATTTCTATATACCGATCTGTGATTTTATTTCACATCATTTTAGGTACCTACTGGATAAGATGATATCAAGATAGAATGGATAAATGAAATTAATTGAAGACATAAAATTTAACTTCTAAGGAAGATTAGATATACTTCTTCTCATATATTTGACATATGTAGAATTCTAATAATAGAAAATTATGTAAGTCCTAGAGGAACATCTTGTAAACAATGTCTTTAAATTAATAGAAATTATTTACAATTATTTATTATTTGCTAATTCTGAATCTCTGGGGAAATTTTAGGTAATGACTCTCATTTTTTGGCCTACCTTAATTGAGGTTGCTAAAAAGTGAGGTTGTTACATTTAGTGTCAGAGTCTTAGATTTTTGAAATAATATTTAATGATTTATAATTTCAAGTAATTTGTAGAGAGATTTGGAAATTATTAGAGCATTTTCTAAAGAGAATGGTGTCTAGAAGGGACTACGACTCGAAGGTTGGTAAAAGTTTTCTCTGTACTGCTAGTCATCTTATGAGGACTTGCAGACATGTGCATCCTTCCTGACCAAAGTTGAAAGATTTTTGCCCAAAGTAAAATACATTTTGATTTTCTTCTCATCTTGATTCATCCACTTCTCAACCTCCTGCTTAATAAAACCTAAAAGGAACTTCCCTCCTCATCTTAAGTTAGTCTTTTCAAAAAGAAGTAGGAGTAAGACATCCTATGGCAATAAATGTACATGTATGTGAAAATAATAATGTACATGTAATGTGGAAATAATAACGTAGAAATAATAATGTACTTTATGATGTGGAAATAATGATAAAGTAAAAGAAAATTGTTTTATGGCATTTTCCTCATGAGGGAAACCCTAGACGAAACTAGGATTGGATTTGGAAAACCCTACTGGGTCCAGGGACATAGAAACTCTAAGATGCAGGGTGTAGTCTCTAACCTTAGCATAAAACCCTAATCCTAGAAAATGGGGGTACAATGGGTTAAATGGAAAACCTACCCATATGAACCCTAATTAGGGTAAAAAGAAAATAAGAAAATAAAAATGGGTTTAGGTGACCCAATCTCCCATGCATGATATGGAGACATTCGTGCATGATGCATATGAAAAAATTTGAATATACATGAGAGACATAAATAACCAATGGTTACACATGAAAATGAATATATGAATATAACTTGCTCATTTCCCTAATACTATTTTTGGATGTATGGATGTATAAATAATAACCCCAGTGAGTGGGTATGCTACCCACAGTGAGTGGGTAAGCTATTGAGACTACCCCAGTGAGTATGCTATTGAAAGTACCCCCAACAAGTTGGTATGAAATTGAGACAACCCCAGTGAGTGGATATGTTAATGAAACTATCCCCAACAAGTGGGTATGTTACTAAAAATACCTCCAGAGAATGAGTATGATACCACTAACGAGTGGGTATGCCATTGAAATTCTTCCAGCGAGAGAGTATGATATTAGGGATGCCCCCAGGGAGTGGGTATGATTAGAGATTACTCCAAGCGAGTGGGTACATCATTCAAATACTCCCAATGAGTGAGTATGATATTATGAATACCACCAACAAGTTGGTATACCACAAAGAATGGGAAAATAAAGGTTGAGAAGTTATAATAAAAACAATGCATAAAGATGAAAATATAAAACCTTTAGGGATGATGCCCCGACCTGGGTTGAGTCAACCCAAGCGTGGAAAAAGGGACCTAAGGAGGAGGCAAGACCCAAAACCCTTGGAGTCATGTTGTGGCTAAGAGAGCCTAATCTCCTCTTATAAGATAAGAAGGAACCCTATGTTAGGACCAACTCTAGAAGGGTGAGATGATAAATCAATTTAAAGATTGGGGTAACCTTAAATGTCATCTAATGTGTAAAGAAGTAAGTATAACAACTATAAAAGCACATATATTGATTATGTTTGTTTGGACCCCAAGCATGCCATCTCTAAGGAACATGAGAAAAATCCACTATGGAAGTGGCTGACAATATTGGACCAAACCCGAGAGGAAGGTCTCCATGTGCCCCATAAGTGGACATAAAGCGAATAATGAGCACCATAAGAAATGAAGAAAATCTAGGTTAAAGAATTGCATATGAAAATAATATGCCCTTGATAAACCCTTGGTAAGGGTGGAGCCCTAGGTCAATCCTATGGTCAAGTGAGAGTATTACAGGTGCATAAGACCAATGAGAATAGGAGGTGATTGTGCCCTGAATGCATGAGACCATTTGGTCGGGAAGTAACAACTATGTTTGCTTGAGGCCTATGACTCAGGAGATTGGACACCTTCATTAGTTCATGAGGCTCAATGGATGAATGTAAGAAAAACCCCCTATATGCATAAGGATGAGATCACTCCAAAAGTACATGTACCTCTAGAGACCTCGAGGAAGTGGCTAAGGCTCATAATACATGAGGTGTAAATATAAAAGATACAATAAGACACGTAATAATGAAACCTTAAATGGAAGTGTGCACAAACTCAAAAGTGAGAAAAGAACTTGACTTATGAAATATAAGAATATCGTGGAAATAAAAAGTTTCATGGTTTGGAACCTAAAATGTGAAATTTGGAGATAATGTGTGGGTGCATCATCTCCCCTCTTAGAATGGGATGATTTTTTTTATTTGGATTGTAGTAAAATCCTTATTTCATCTCATTATGAGATTAGGCACATATTATGCTTAAAATTGACAAACCTTAAGTTGAGCTTAATGATATAACTTAGGGTTGAGGTGTTACCTCACCCTTATATGGAAATAAATGAATGGTAGGCTGGAAACTTAGGTGAAAAGGTAGTCACCAAGTTAAATTGAAAAATCATAAATGGAAATGTAATCACTAAGAGATGATATCATGTAAATACTAAGGATGTGGATATACCTTGAATTAAATTCAACTAACTTGGTCATAATGTGTGGAATTTGGCATATCAATAAAAGTGATCAAAGATAATCTAAGTAGAATTTCTAACCCTACATTGTAAAATTAAGTTTGGTAATCATTCATGTTAAGCGTACTAAGTGTGAATTTTGGAGAACAAACTCCTTTTAAGGAGGGGTGAATGTTATATCCCTAATTTTTGTAGAATTGAATGATATAAATATAAAGCATGTTTTGAAAAATAGTTTTCTTCAATGGTATTATTGGTGGAATAACAATATTGATCAACCTTTTAGCATGGGTGTTTGTGGCACAAGTGAAAAAAATAGAAGAAATTCATACATGAATAAATAATAATGGATTTTGATTTGGTATATGAGATAATGTACAAGTTCTTAAAAGAAAATGTAATACATGATGTTTTAGATAATTAAAAGAGTAATGATCTAGCCAGTTTGGCAACACACATTTTGGGACTTTAATTAGTATTATTATTATTTTTTTAGAAAAGTCAGGAGATCATCTATTCATCCCGCTCTCCTCGTGCAGGCAAACCACAGAACTAGCATTACATAAATTATTTTGCGAAAGAAACATGGTAGTACTACTACCATTACATTTGTCTCTAACATACCACTCCCTGATAGGTTCAGGGGGTCTTACATATTGGAACGGACCAGTTTTGTTTCTGAGATGGCATTTAGCTAAGCCATCCGCAGCCTTGTTGGATGACCTTGTGACATGCCTGATATGCCAATCTCTATTCTCCCGAAGGAGTGTCTGGGTATCATATAGTAGGTGGGCGAATCTGGGGTTCGCCGAGCAAGCCTCCTTAATCATTCCAGTTGCTTGTTTACAATCGGTTTCTACTATCAGGCATTTATAATTCAGACTTTTAGCTCAGTTCATGGTCACTGAGATTGCAGTTAATTTTGCATGAAGAGCAGAGTCAGCAGGGAATATCCAACCATAACCATCTATCCAGTCTCCATTGTCGTCCCTGATAATCATCACTGCAGCACTTTTATGTCTAAGTAGGGCTGCATCCACGTTCATCTTCAGGCTGTTCATGGGCGGGGGTACCCATTGTTCGTCCTTCTGTGAAACGACATCATTGGCCGATGTTTCTTTCTGCCATGCTTTCCTTGATAGTTCAGTCTCTAATCTGATGTATTTGATGATATGACCGGTTGGTTTCTTATTACTATCGAAGACTTCTGAGTTTCTACATGCCCAAAGGTACCAGTAGGCGATCATGAAATAACTTTGTTCGATTTCCTTTCCTCGTAGGCCATTTCTAATCCAGCTCTTGAGATCTGTTGTGAAGAAATCTAAAGGCAATTTTTCTTGGTAGATGCCCTTTCACACTTCACGAACTTGTTCACAGTCGCGAACAGCGTGCAGGCCAGTCTCCTCGTGCTCATGGCACCTACTGCAGCTTCGGTCAGAAGACATATGTCTATGGACCTTCTTACGGTTGGTTAAAATAGCGTCATGGGATAGTAACCACATGAAGAACTTGACTTTGGCTGCCACCCTAGCTTTCCAGATTCTCTCCCAATCACCCTCGACCTTTTGATTCCTATCGGCTCTGAGCTGATGATATGCTGAACTGACAGAGTATTGTCCGTTCATGGACAGATTCCAAACCTTCACATCTTTCTCCTCAAGCTTTAACGGCTGGTTCATGTGTATTATGTGCTCTGCTTGCTCATTGGTGAGCCAATCCCGTAGGAATGGCTCATCCCAGCTGTTATCGTCAGTTATAACACTCGCCACCTGCAAATCCTGCAACTCATTGGGGATGTCACGCGTCATATGTTCAGCTAGTGTACTCTCCTTATAACACCACTTATCATGCCAGAAGTTTGTATCATTGTCATTCAGAACTTGGTTATAGGAGTTATCTTCTATGAACTTCTTGCCCATCAGGGACGATTTAGCTAGCCGGGACAAGGTGGTATGATTTCCTTCTGTGTGGTTTTTAAATTTATCTGCCATGAACCTACACCAGGAGGTGTCTCTATTCATAACTATTTCCCAGGTGTTCTTAAAGAGAAGAGCGGAATTCCATTCCCTCATAGTGTGTATTCCGAGCCCTCCATCCTCTTTGTTGCTGGTCACCTTGTTCCAAGCGACAAGTGACATGGGGCGGTCTTTGTAGCTACCTCCCCATAGAAACTTATGTATGCTACTGTCTATACGATCACACAGTTGCAAAGGTATTTGTGCTGTCTGCATCACATAAGTAGGAATGGCCGATAAGGTTGATCGGACTAAGCTGCAACGACCTACCAGAGAAAGGGTGCGAGAGGACCAACTGTTGATACGGGAGTCCACCTTGTTTAGGATGTCAGCATACGTTTGCTTGGTGACTCAAGAATGAATGATAGGAACACCTAGATATTTACCGAGATCCTCAGTTTCCTTGAATCCTCCAATTTTGTTTACTCTGTGACGGGTGAGCTTTGGGACACTGGCCGAGTAGAAAATATGGGTCTTATTGATAGATATTGATTGCCCGGAAGCTTGCTCAAACCTTCTGAAATAGCTCTTGATCGTTTCCATTTGGCTGCAAGAAGATTTGCTAAACAGAATCAAGTCATCGGCAAAGCATAGATGAGCGATTTTGACCCCACTTCTGCCGAGTGTGATAGGTGTCCAATTTCCTTTTTCGACTTCATCATTGATCATTTGACTTAATCTCTCGATGCATAGCACAAATATATATGGTGATAAGGGATCCCCATGACGAAGCCCCCTGCTGGCTTTGAAGGCAGGTGTACATGATCCATTCCATAAAACTGAACAAGTGCCCGTAGATATCGAATTCATAATGTAAGAAGTAATGTTAGGTGGGAGGTGCAGGCGACTGAGAGTGTTTTGAATGAAGTTCCAAGATAACCTGTCATAGGCCTTTGTTAAATCAACTTTAATTTCCATATAGGCTGCTCCCTTCTTTCTCTTCATCATATGAATGGCTTCTTGAGTTATGGCTATATTGTCCGTAATCCGTCGTCCGGGTACAAAGCTACTTTGTGCCTGAGATATCCAGTCCGACATGTGAGTTTTCAATCTTTCAACTACTACTTTCGAGATCAGCTTTAGGCATATGTTATTCAGGGAGATCGGCCGTAGTTGTTCACAATTCGTAGGTGCTGTCACTTTGGGTATAAGCACTATAGTAGAGTTGCACAGTTTGTCATTTAGGCTCCCTCCTAACAGTACATGCGTTACCATTTTCATTACAGAACCTTTGATAACCTTCCAATTCCTCATGAGGAATAATCCGTTAATCCCTTGATATTATCTTGATCTAACTCTTGGTATACTTGAAAATAATAAAGAAAAGAAGAGAATTTTAGAAATTAGGAGTAAAAGGATGTTTCATAAAATAATGGTAGTTGTTTTAATGGAATGATTAAAAGAGCAATTTTTGTATCCTATTAGAACCCACACATATTAATGAGTTCCAATGATTGATTTAAGGAATATATAAAAGATCAAACAATGAATGATTAGGATTCTAGGTAAAAAATAGTTTCCATGAAATTAAAAATTAAGTTATCTAATATGTGTCATATAATGGTATGCTTTCCTTTATGGATTTTTAAAACTGATAATAAATGTAAACATATGTGTCTATATTGGGAATTTATTGAATACCTTCCTTTCGACAACCATACATACTTTCCATGAGTGTTTGTCCTAACCATGAGTGACAAAGAGATTAGTAAAAGGAAAAGTAAAAAAAAAACTATAGAAATGCCATATATTCATGTACATGACAACAGAACAATAGAATTGGAAAGTATTTAAAGTTGGGATGAAAATGAGTCTTAAAAAGGAAAAATTAGTGGAAAGTTTATGTGAGCATTATATATATATATATATATATATATAAATTCCTACCATTTTCGTTCCATGTACCATCTCTGATACATCTGTTAGTAGTTTATGGACTGCAAGCAGTCCAGGAAGATCCCTGAGCTGGATGGATATGTGTGTGCCTTACTTCCCGACGAGAGTGGCTCCTTGTGCAGCACCAGTCACATAAAGATAAGCCTTTCATCTTTACCCTTTCCTCCCTCTAGTTGATGTGCCAAAGGAGAATTAGAAAAAGAAGTGATCAATCTTCTTAATCTCCTGACCCGCATGCGGAACAAGGACCGCAACTTTCAACCTTGTTATTGGCATCACTTTCCAATTAATTCGGTGGACCATGTTTTTGGATTTATCAAGGATCGACATGCTATTATGACATGTTTCCACCGTGTTATAAACAATGTAGATGAGACAATTGGGTTGTACATCGTCAGAGTAGGCATTGGAAATAAATTTTTTACTTGATCATAAACCCATAACCAGCAGATCATATCAACATATATGTAATGGGAAGGATGGTTTTAGCGAGATATACCTGGTCCTGAGGCTTGCTCAGCGACAATATCTCACAGCTAGTGCGGTCTTCAACCAGCTGTCTTCGATGACGTCTATACAACTTCTGGTTTTGACCCAGACTGTGGTTGAGTGTCATCTTCTTGAGCAGTAGAAGTCTCCCGCCTCTATAGATAGTCCACACGGACTACCAGGTACTCTAGTCATCTTGAAGAATAGACTAGATGGAGTTGTCCCCTTTTGTCAGTGTTCTAGTCACCGACACACTCTCCCACAACTATTTGTTATTCCACAGTTATCTTTCCCTCACTGTTCCTCCCTAGACGGGTAGAACTTGCTTGTGCTGTCTTGGTTACCACAACCAGAGAGGACAACAACTTTGTAGAGAAACTGATGTTCTAAGTTGTGTCTCTAGAGAAGCCCCCTGTACCCCTCTATTTATAGTAGAGGGAAGGGTCAGGGTTCCTAGTCTATGTGAGAGTAGAAGGGTCTAGAATTTTCATGAACAATTTGCAATTCGGCAGGCCAACCGGTTATTTCATAGATGAAACGGTCATTTGGCAAGGTGAGATGACCGGTTCACTTGTGAACCGGTCAGTTGGGAGTGTGAACCGGTCGGTTCAATTAGCGAATTGGTCATTTCACTTCCAAGACTTACCTACAATTGACTTTCCTTATTCGTTTCTAATTAATGCAAATATTAATTCTTGTCCCAATCGAATTGAATAAGTGAAATGAGAAACTTCTTCTCACTAATCGGGAAAATCCAACACTGCTTGTTTGGACAAGTGAACATGCCATCTCACTGGCCATGAGCCTATCAGTTCACCCAGTGAACCGGTTGGTGGTGGTCCAGATTGTGCAGAACACAATCAATTTATTTCTCAATCAATCTGACACTCTAATCACTTGGTTCAACACTTGAACTTGAGATTCTGAGTCAAGTCTATTGATTGATGTTTCATTGAGTATCTAAACAATTTACTAATCAATCCAAACATATTCATGGTTAATCTCCTCTTCCAGGTTAATGCTTTGTGTGTGACCCTATAGGTCCCAGTTCACATTGGCAGTGAATGTCCATAACTAGCTTATGACATCACAAGAAAAGAGTGGTACCCAAGTGAAATGGAAAGTTGGTGAACAACTTTCAATCCTACAGTCTATGATTAGTGTTTCGGTGAATGTATAATTCCTTTGTCCTTGATATCCTGAATAAACCCAAGGCATGGAGTTGTCATCCTTTCAACGTTCATTCATGTTTCTTGAACTAGAGCAGACTATTTGAGATATGTGTGACATCAATATCATATATTGATTCACATGTGCATGCACATGCCTTTCTCAGTCTATCTTATCAAGTGGCTTGGAAATCATACTCCCTTAGGAGGGGAAAATCCCATATCTATCACTCATAGTCTATCACATGCATCAAAGTCACCCAATCATCACCATTATAACAACCCATATTTCAGGACTGCATTTGATGATGTCAAAGTATACCCAATCACATTCGACGAGTGCATTGATTTCAGTTCTAAGAATCACAATCACCACCATCACTATGAGGGATTATTCTTAGTACCATGTTATGGTTCCATGTGTCACTCTCATAGTGGGTCTGTCCGATACATTATTCTCTAACATGTATCTATGTGCTTGGTTTGATATCATATATCCTGACTAATGAACACTGTCATCAACCAACACACACTCTAGTCTTGATGTGTCATTATTTTCTATCAACCTTCCACAATAACATCCAACTAGGGACATAACATGAATTTACATACTCTTAGCAACCATATGATCTCATTTTTCAGGTCCTTAACCTGAAGACATACGTCATTGAGTATTGTCATTCTTTAGACATTCATTCTGCTCCATCATTTATCTCATAACTGATTGAGCTAGAATAATTTGGAAGCTTCCCTTTGATATTTATCCAATCAATCATGACATATACCAATGCAATCATCATATGATTGGCTCTCAGGGCATACATACCAACAAACTCCCACTTGCACTTACAACCAATCACCTTTGAATCATATTCTAAGTGATCTCTAAACATGTTCTACATGTTTCTGTTGTACTAGTGCTAATCCAGTGAGTTAGCAACACTTTGCTTTAGTCAGTATATTGCATGTTTCACATCTCCTCACTGTACGACATTTCATATGAGATGGAGTTGTCGTAATATGATATCTGATATTCCTTGCCTAACAATTAGCTCCATAGTTTGACTTAGTATTTCTACTCTATCATCAATGGTTGGAATATCTATAAGTTCATCTGTATGAACTTCTAGATCCATATAGTATTCTCTACTATTCATAACACAAGGATACTCGACATTCCCTTTTAGAATTAAATGTCTTTTAATTTTACTCAGAACATTTCCATTTAACAACATATATTCACTTTCATATCTTGAATATAATTTTTATATTTTGCATTTTGCGATCCTTTTTCTGTCATTTTGGATGCTTGCATTAGTGTAACTCATTTACGCTCAACTCTTCCTTTTATTACCATAGAACTAATCCTTTAATACTTCATAAGTAACTAAATGCGTTCTTTATGGTATTACAGTGACTCACTGGAAGTAGACAAACATCCACTCATCATGTCCATTACATACGAGATAATTGGATGAGCATATCATATTTTCATGTTTAATACATACAAGATGATGAATGTTTATATATTTTCTTGTCATATCTGATACATACAAGATAATGGGATGATTACATACATGATAGATCCAATTGCAAATGCATAAGGCATCTATCTATGTGTTTCTATTCTTTATAAGAATTTGGGACACTAGGCATCTGAGAGACTAACTCCATGTAATATGAACAAGTTTTCTCCCACTGAATCTCTACATACTGAACCCTTCAGAACAAACTACCAATGTATGCTCTCTCTTTATCAGGTCAAGAGACTTTCGAGAACTATCTCTATAGATCTCTATTCCTATCACATAGGACATTTCTCTTTATTCCCTAAAGAAGGTATTTCTACACCAGTTTCATTTTATTCCTCATCATCATGTGGAATATGAATACACTCCCACTAAATCTCTGTAATCATAGACCCTTTCTTTATTTCAATATATTAGTCAAACCTTTTGACTATATAATCAAAGTAAAGACTCCAATTTTGAGCTGCTTGTATTTAATCAATCATATTGATTAATATCTTGTAACTTATAGACTGCATTTGCATTAATGGAATTATAAAACCCTTCAGGTTGTGTCACATACACAGGCTCATGTTATTCCTACTAGAAATACAATTTTAATATCCATATGCCAAATTTCATAGTCTTCAAGTTCCAATTAGCAAGCATGATCCTTTATGGCCTATAGCCACTGCAATTGGTTAAATAAAATCATCAAGTTCAACACCTTGAACTCACTTGAATTTATCTCAACCAATCAACTATTCAAATGTCATCCATGCCAGTCTTAACTCTTAAGACCCAATTGCACTTATGGGTTTTATCCCTATAAGTACTACCATTAAGGCCATACCTTATTTGGTTCACATGGAAGTCATTTTGGATCTTATGGCTTCAAGCCATAACTCAAAATATGGTTCCTCAACATCATCTAGATAGATTATTGGCTCATCATCATATGACCAATTCATAACCTTTGAGTTTGTAGGATATCATTATCCATCAAGCTTAAGGTGTTACCTACTAGATATATGAGGTGTATCTGTTACATAAGGAATTTGGGATTCCACAACACTTGTGATTCTTAATCTCCTTTTGTACCTTTATTTAGTGTAAAGCATGTTCTTTAGAAGAATTCTAGAATTTTAGTTATTTGTTTGATGATCATGCTCTTACTATTTAGAGTATGATTCCTTCTTTGATCTAGACATCATTATGCCTTAATAATGAGTTCTCTATGATACACTATCATAATTACCCACAAGGTCCTCAAACATTTGGTTTAAGTATCTCGTTCATTGATCATATCAAATAATTAATACTTTTACCAAGTTTGTTCTTCATTTATGATATTCTTGAACACTTCAAGATATTCATATTGGTATTTCCTTAAATACCATATATGAAGTATTAGCATTTATTGCAATAGGTATGTATATATATCAATATGTATTATACCTAATAAAATAGTCATTCTCCCACTACGTCTAGTGAAGATTGACTTGTCATCATGCCCAATAAACAAGACACTCATATCTCTTAATGGTTCATTAACCAAGAGAGTCTAGTTTATCCATCAACATGGAACCTAGAGATGAATGTCTCATTCATTTGTTTAGATGATAATGCTAATTGATTGTTTGAGTCATCAATAATTCTTATGTATTATTTATTTTATCTCATGCATATCAAGTACCAAAAGATAAATAAGGCATTTTCATAAAGATCATATCTTTGAAATTGAAACATGAATTTTATTGATAGACATCCTTGTACAAGATGCAGAAATATTAAGTGTTTCTATTTATTGGTAAAATGAAATAGCATTTCATAACTCTATTACATGCCCTTTGGGCTGAAATAAACTAAAAGGTAATACTATCTATGGCAGCAACACTTTTTCCAATGTTGATGAGTGTTCCTTCTTGGTCCTTTCATAAAGGCCATCACTTCTTTTCAGATCATGGACATCATATATGTCAGATCTATATCTTGGTATCATATACCTAAGATAAAGAAGCATTTGAAGTTTATTTCATAATACCTGAGGTGGAGACCTCCATCCTCTCCTTTTTCTTCTTTATTTTATCTGTGTAGAGAGGGAAATTTCTCTTCCAATGTCCTAGCTCATGACAATGGTGATATTTGCCTCCCTTGTTCACCCCACCCTTGGATTTGAGAGTTGAAGATGACTTGGGTTGCTGGCTAGCATCAGAACCTTTCTTTTCTTTGCCCTTGCCATTGCATTTAGACTTTCCCTTCTATCTACTGATCATCATTACAGATTTGTGTTTGTCTTTCTTCATCTATGCCTCAGTTGTCCTCAACATGCCCAACAACTATGTCAATGGCCTGTAAAAGTTGTTCATGTTGTAGTTTATAACAAACTGACTGTAGGATTATGGCAATGATTGCAGTATCACATCAGTAGCCAACTCTTAGTCGAGTTAGGTTTTCCACATAGCCAATCATCTTGAGTGTATGAGGGCCTACCAAATCTCCTTCTGTCATGATACACTTGAATAATGCCTTGGAGACATCATATCTCTCTTATCTTGCTTGGTCTTGATACATGTCCTTGAGATGTTGAACCATCTCAATGATGTCCATGTTCTCATGTTGTCTCTGCAACTCATAGTTCATTGAGCACAACATAAAGAACTTCACATCAATGGCATCCTCAATATGCTTCTTGTAAGCATCCCTTTCATCCTTTGGTGTAGGGGGAGTGGGTTCATCTGGCTCTGGTGAATCTAGGACATAGAGCTTTCTCTCTTGAGTGAGAACAATTCTCAACATCCTAAATCAGTCGTGGAAGTTGTTCCCATTTATCTTGTCCTTCTCAAGGACCGATCGCAATGAAAAGTGTTTGTTGTTGGTAGCCATTTATTCTACAAAAAAGAAATTTGCAATTTTAGTCCAAAAATCTTTTGACTTGATTTGATTTGAAAATTGACGATATTAATTAGGTCTTTAATTAGTTATTGCTCCCACTATTTTGGTCAAATTGATAACCCTCAAGTATCAATTCGGAAGATTGCAACATACAACCTTGTAGTGAGCCAAGATCAAAACAATTGAGTTATTACTCGGCCAATGCCAACATCCATAATCAATTATTAAGGTAGGTAACATTTACCAATTGCATCATATGCAATTCTTGGATAGATGTCATGCGCAACTCCTTGCCATGTTCATCTTTATGCCTCAAGGTGCTTGATTCGATCAAGGTCACCTTGTTAAGTCTGACCCAAATGCCAACACAATGAATATACACCCTGATAGGGAAGACCCACAAATTCACCATCACACTTCCATGAGATAGACGGTGCACCACGCTAGGGCGTGCCCACACTTAGTCGATCAAGCTTTTCATGTGTGTTGCTTTTGGAAGGCATCTTAAACTTAATATTTTGTTGAGGGGTTTTAATAAGCTTAGATATGCATATATGTATCCAATCACCACATATATAGTACAAATCATATACATGCTATATCCCATATATGAAAACATGCAATAATGATAAAGCAATGATTATGGCCATCCTATTGTAGTTCCTTAGAGCCACAAAGAACTACAATCATCTATGGTCTACATCACATGCAAACAGTTGTTGATGAAGATCTGTGCTTATCCAATTCCGAGTTGATCAGCTCATCCTATGATTGATCGGCTTGCCTCTTGGCCGGTTGGTTGGTTGTCACCAACCGATCGTCTGGTTCCTCCAGATGGTCGGTTCTTTGGGCTCCTCGTCAGGCCACCGAATGCTCTTCAGTCGGTCATCTCAGACCATCAAGCGGTCGTCTTCAGTCTTCATCATAACAAGAAATAAAGCTAATCCTATTTTACATAATCTTTGTGAAACCTCGAGTTACATTCAAGGGGAGAAAATTTAGAAGAGAATCTCTAGTTATCTTGAGTTACATTCAGAATAGAAGAAGAGGGCTCGGTGCATAGACCAAGATGCAAACAACCATAACCAATCACACAAATGCACATAGGGTTTATAGGCCATAACCATGCTACACAATCACCATCAAAACCATTTTAGGGTGACATTTATCGATTGCATATATATACTATATCATATATGTATATATTATTTTGGGATCATGTGGTATTAATCATATATTCACTTTAGTCATTTAAATATTCATATCGTATGCAATAAATAAAATATGATAAAACAAAAATATGATCATATCGATTATCCCAAAACATAGAGTATTGACGTGACTCTGATACCACTGTTGGGTTTTACATGGTCGGAGTAGGCAGCGGAAGCAAAATTTTTACTTGACCATAAACCCATAACCAGCAGATTGCATCAACATCTATGTAATGGGAAGGATGGTTTTAGTGAGATATACCTGGTCCTCAGGCTTTCTCAGCGGCAATACCTCATAGCTAGTACAGTGTTCAACCACCTGTCTTCAACGGTGTCTGTACAATTCCTAGTTTTGACCCAGACTGTGGCTGACTGTCATCCTCCTGAGCGGTAGAAGTCTCCCACCTCTATAGATTTTCACACGGACTACCGAGAATCTAGTCATCCTAAATAACATACTAGAAGGAGTTGTCCTCTTCTATCAGTGTAATAGTCACTGACACAATCTCCCATAACTAGTTCCTATTCTATAGTTGTCTTTCCGGCCCTTGGTGTTCCTCCCTGGACGGGTAGAACTTGCTTGGGCTCTCTCGATTACCACAACCAGAGAGGACAACAAATTTGCAGAGCAACTGATGTTTTGAGTTGTGTCTCTAGAGAAGCCCCCTGTACCCCTCTATTTATAGTAGAGGGTAGGGTCAGGGTTCCTGGTCTGTGCGGGAGTAGAAGGGTCCGCAATTTCCATGAACAATTTGCACTTCGGCAGGTGAACCGGTCATTTCATAACTAAAATGGTCATTTGGCAAGGTGAGCCGACTGGTTCACTTGTAAACTAGTTGGTTGGGAGTGTGAACCGGTCATTTCACTTAGTGAATAGGTCGTTTCACTTCCCAGACTTTCCCACAATTTTCTTTTCTTATTCGTTTCTAATTAATGCAGAGATTAATTCTTGTCCCAATCAAATTGAACAAGTGAAATGCAACACTTTTTCTCACAAATTGGGAAAGTCAAACACTGCTCATTTGGACAAGTGAACCGATCAGTTCACCAGAGTGAACTGGTCATCTCACTGGCCATGAGCCGATCAGTTCACCCAGTGAACCGGTCGGTTGGTGGTCCAGATTGTGCAGAACACAATTGATTCAGTTCTCAATCAATCTGACACTCTAATCACTTGGTTCAACACTTGAACTTGATGATTTTGAGTCAAATCTATTAATTGAATGTTTGATTGAGTACCTAAACACTTTAGTAATCAATCCAAACATTGTTCATGGATAAACACCTCTTCCAGGTTTATCCTTTGTGTGTGACCCTATAGGTCCCATTTCACGTTGGCAGTGAATGTCCATAACTAGCTTATGACATCACAAGCAAAGAGCGGTACCTATTCACATGTTAGTACTACTCAAGTGAAAATGAAAGTTGGAGAACTTTCAATCCTACATTCTGTGATTGGTGTTTCAGTGAATGAATGTATAATTTCTTTGTCTCTTATATCCTGAATGAACTCAAGGCATGGAGTTGTCATCCTTTCAACGTTCATTCATGTTTCTTAAACTAGAGCAGACTATCTGAGATATGTGTGACATCAATATCATATATTGATTCACATGTGCATGCACATGCCTTTCTCAGTCTCGCTTATCATGTGGCCTAGACATCATACTCCCTTAGGAGGGAAAAATACCATATCTACCACTCATAATATATCTCATGCGTCAAAGCCACCCAATCATCACCGTTATAACAATCCATGTTTCTGAACTGCATTTGATGATGTCAAAATGTACCCAATCACATTCGATGCGTGTAGTGATTTCAGGTTTAAGAATCACAATCACCACTATCAGTATGAGAGATGATTCTAACTACCATGTCATGGTTCCATGTGTCACTCTCATGGTGGGTCTGTTTGATACATTGTTCTCTAAGATGTATCTATGTGCTTGGTTTGATATCATATATTGTGACTAATGAGACACTGTCATCAACCAACAAACAATCTAGTCTTGATGTGTCATTGTTGTCTATCAACCTTCCACAATGGCATTCGACTAGGGACATAAAAAGAATGTACATATTATTAGCAATTGTATGATCTCATTGTTCAGGTCCTTAACCTGAAGACATGTGTCATTCTTTAGACATTCATTCTACTCCATCATTTATCTGATAATCGATTGATCTAGAATAAATTGGAAGCTTGCCTTCAATATTTTTCAAATCAATCATGACGTATACTAATCCAATCATCATATGATTGGCTCTTAGGGCATACATACCAACATAGACTGGTTTGATCTAAGAATCATTCATGTTTAATCTAAACCAAGTCCCCAAAGTAGAGATTGTTGATGGATTTATTGATAGGTCGAATAATTTTGTGTGGCAAACAAAAGGGGAGCATCAACATGCTTCTCCTTCAACCCTTCAGGCCGCTCCACCATCGCTTGGGTGAAATAGAATTGGGATAGTGCATGTAATGGTGAAGGGAGTTACGAAAATGTTAATCATAAAATCTATATGGCAGGAAACATAATAGAATATTTCACAATGAGAGACAGATAAAACAATTTTGGATACATATTTGAGTGCAAAATAGAAGTTAAAAAAAATATTTATAAGAAGGAGTACACAAATCTTTCCAGTCATCTCCAATGTTTGTTCGATGGTACAATAACTTCACCTTTCTCTAAATCATATGATTAATTGCCAAGTAGAAGTTTGTCATGATTGAGCCCTGACTGGGGAAGTGGTATATCATCAGTCATCCTGAGAAGATTGAATGATGATTGTTTGGATTCATCCTTGGTTGCTCAATTGGATGATATGATTAGAGTATATGAAGTATGATTTCATGATCTGTGTGGTTCTCCACTGAGGTATGTGGTTACGCTTATGACTATTTGTATTAGTTAGCTGGTGTTTTCTGAGTGTTTCTCGAGGATTGAATAGCTAAAATATGAGATGTTTATTTATATTATGTTCAATTATAATTCCACTATGAGTATCACATAATGAAAGATTATGTGAAGAAAATGACAGTTCTTATTTGTAATTTTTTGATGGAATATATGTTGTTAGTTTACTTGTACACTTTTTCATATACCCCACGTACACATTATATTTCTATATACCAATCTGTGATTTTGTTTCACATCATTTTAGATACCTACTGGATAAGATGATATCAAGATATAATGGACAAATGAAATTAATTGAAGACATTAAAGTTAACTTGTAAGGAGGATTAGATATACTTATTCTGATATATCTCACATATGTAGAATTCTAATGATGGAAAATTATGTAAGTTCTAGAGGAACATCTCATAAACAATGTCTTTAAATTAATAGAAATTATTTACTATTCTTTATTATTTGCTAATTCTGAATCTCTAGGAAAATTTTAGGTAATGGCTCTCATTTTTTTTGTCCTATCTTAATTTGGGTTGCTCAACAGTGAGGTCATTACATTTGGTATCAGAGTCATAAAATTTTCAAATTATATATTTCAAGTAATTTTTAGATGCATGAGGAAATTATTAGGGCATTTTCTAAAGAGAATGGTGTCTAGAAGGGACCATGACTCAAGGGCTGGAAAAAGTTTTCTGTGTACCGCTAGTCAGTGTGAAGGAGGAAAACACATATCAAGATAGCATAGGGTAACAACCACTTCTCTTTGTAATTTATCAATATTCTCAAGATCATTAACTTTGTCGCATAAAATGTTGAAGAAGAAACAAAGCACGGTGATTAGAAACCTTACATGCTTCTACAATATATATCGAATTGTCATGGCAGATATTTGGTGCATTAGAGTGTGACAATCATGAGATATAAGACCTATCAGCTTGATATCCTTCATTTAGAAGAGTATCCCTATGGTACCTTAACATTAATAAAGCATCAAAAAGTTTTCTTCTCTTTTCTATACAACATTTAATAAGACGGAGGTAAATATGCTTTTCAATCATTACTAAGTTATGATGTTAATTCGTACTTATGCCCATTTCACATAGGACTATTCTAGATTTGATGCCATCTTTAGTCTTACCTGGTATATTCGACAGAGTACCACTATCACTAACATTTTTTTCAACAAAAATGACATCAATACAATGCCTAAATGCCAACGAACTCCAATAAGGAATATCCCAAAATATTGACCTCTTCTTGTATAAAGATTTGTCACTTTTTGTGGGAATAGTACATTTTGATCTTTAACTGAATGCATTGATAGAGTACTTTACTCTTCCATAAATAAGCTCCCCTAATAGAGGTTTAGGGTCACTCTATTCCTCATTTGATTCATTGAACTCTTTGTGCAACCTTTGATAAGGATGAACGTATATAAGAAACAGTCGATGAACAAGATATACAATCTTGCTGCCATGTCTTAGTCATATTGAATCAATAAGCCAATGAGTGAAAAAGGCAAGTGCAAAGAAAATGAAAAGAGGGATTTCGAATACCTAAATATCCAAATAATAAAGGATATTAGAAAGATACAAAGAAGAGAGAGAGAAGATATTTTTTCTTCACAATAAAGGAAGGTAGGATGATGGGGACGTATTTTCCTTATGGTTGAGCACGATGGGATGCTGCTATCATCTCCTATTTAAAGGATGGATCCAGGGACTTGCGCCCAAAGAGACTTCGGGCATCCCCCCTCTCTTCCCCATCACGTACTCACAAGAAACCCTAGTTGAGAGGAGCACCGCGACCCTTGGAGCAAGAAGGAGCCAGGGACGGGAAGAGCAAGGGCGCACGATGCTCCCGCGTCGGCTGGAAGGAAGCTTGACTTTATCTCCTTGCTCTGGCCCTTGCGCAAGATCTGCAGAATAGCAGCTAGATCGGCCGCCATCCAGGGATCAGTAGGAGTGAACGGGTCACCTCGGCTACGGATAAAGGACACATCTTGAAGCGCGGGACCCCGTCGGAGCCAATGGAACCATCCTCGATGGCTATCGTGGTCCGAAAAGGGGGCGGCAGGGCCGGACTTAGCGCTTGCTGCAGCGGCAGCGCTAGGGTAGGAGAGGAGGAAGATGACCAGGGCGCGTTGGATGGTTTTTCCCTTCGCGGGCTAAAGGGATGATCAACTTAACCAGGGGCACAGACGTCTTTTCGTCATGTTTCCAAGTCACGCGAGCTTGCATGAGAACAAGGCGACGTGTCACCCTCTCATTGGCTGTGGTAAGGTTTTCTTGCAAAAATCATATTTAATAAACCGTAGCTCAGATAAATACAAATAATATATGTATTTTGATCAGAAAAATGCAAGGAACCCATTAAAAATAGTTTTATAGCCTGAATCTGATCATAGTTCGAAATGTAGAGTAAAGTATCATATTTAATGAATTAAAGATTAAGAAATCCTATTTTGAAATAAATAAAGTGTTTAATAGGGTTTTATGGATCATTAGAGTTGATGTTAAGCTGTTAAATGTAAAATGGTACATTATGTTAAAAAAGGAAGAACTTTGCACATGATTAGTCTAATTTAGAGTTTATATGCTTGAAATTGGAAAAGTACATAAACTTATCATCTTTAATGTTTTAATTAAGGGAAAACCCTTAGATTTGATGATATATGGTCTTAATGACATTATTTGGATAATTCAAGTTGATATTAACCTATTGTTAATAAAAGTGAGAATATGATCTAAAAAGATGATCTTTTTATATAATTGGTTTAATTTAGGGTTTAGTACATGATTATGCACTAGTGAGCTTGAAAACCCTAATTTATATGAATATGTCTTTTAATTGTTTAAGTGTTCAAATCCATGAATAAATAGGGATGTGATGATCCTAAGTCAATTTGGGTATAAAAGACTATTAAAATGAATAGTTGAGCAATTAAGGTTCATAAAAATGGAAAATGATATTTTAGGGTTTGTTAACTTAAAAAGGATAAAGTTTGATAAATTGATCTAAGAAACCCTAATGAATATTAATGAAACCTTAATGCGGATTAGAAACCATAGAAAGTGAATCCAAGTTAATAAAGTAGGTTCTTGATCAAGTGTGTAATAAATAGAGTACATATTCTTTTCAGGAATTATGTGATTGTTGAATTACTTGGATTGCATGCTTGGTTGGATTTTCTTAATGCTTATGAAATCATCAAATCAGGTATGTGGTTACGCTTATGAATATCTCGAGTTAGCTTTCTGATGGATTCCCGGATGTTTAATCGCATTGAATGCAACTAAATTGTTTGGATGTTCATATTGCAATTATAAAGTGACTATGACTATCACATAATGTATATGCCTTCTAGCTCAGATCCTGGTCCCCTCTGTGTCGTAATGGCTGACCTGGTATATGGCTACCTAGAGGGTAGGTCCATCAGGTCATGAATGACTTAGTATATGGCTGCCTAGAGGGTAGGTCCATCAAGTCACCTTTACAGAGGTACCATATAAGTCCTTACATGGACAACACAGAGTTGTGGATAGGTATGGATTGAGTAGTTTGGATTAAAATGTAATCTTGTTTGTTAAATGATTAATTGAGTGATTATATTGTTAACATAGTTGAACATTATTTGTTTCCCCCACATACCAGCTTCGGCTGACCGACGTTTTGTTTGTCGGCATTTTAGGTACAATGAAAAGAACAAACAGTAAAGTGGCACATGTGGTACTAAATGAGAATTAAAGTGCAAAGGAGGATTAGATAGATTACTATCTGTGTGGATAGAAGTTTATAGATCCAAGTTTTCAAAAAGGTATGCAAAATTTATTTTCTTACAGCTTTCAGTATAGTATGTTAAAATTTGATAATTATTCTTGGTTAATTGCCGAACCTTTGATCCGGAAGTCATGGGTGCGGCTTCGACCTCTCGGTCTCCCTTAATTGGGGGTTATCGGGAGGTGGGGTCGTAACATTTGGTATGAGAGCGTAGGTTCCTCACTTAACCATTAATAATTATTAAATTTTACAAACTCCATAGAACCTAAGGGAGTTATTAGAGGATTATCCGAAAGACAGAGGTGTCTAGAAAATGATCACGACCGGGGGCTGGCAAATTTTTCCTCCGCACCGCTAGTCGGAATACGAGGACTCCGGGATCTGTGTGACTGCCTGGCCAAAGTCTTAGGGTATGAATCGAAATAAGATACCTTTAGGACTTCTCATCTTTTTCATCCCTTCTCATCACAAAATTCTGATAAGGATCTAAAGGATTAGGGTTTTCTTTCTTCTCCTGACCCTCTTGAGGTATGGGTAAGATTAATAAGGTTTAAGGAATCCTCCATCAAATTAATGAAAGGCATGTAAATAAGATGTCATGGACATACGATTAATAGTTTAAGCGCAAATTAAATAATAGATACATGCTTAGGTCGTATGACATAAGTTGTCATGTCCTCAGAAGAGACCTGAGGCTAGACCTTCTTGTCAGGAGGATAAGTCAGTCTTGGAGATAGAGATCTCCATTGCTAGTAGAGACCTGGCACATCCTATGAGGATGATGCTAACCCTAACCCTAAGTGATGGTTAGAGAGATGAGTTGGACTAGGTGTTTGAAGGGACATGCTTTTGGGATATCATATGATCCATGGGTGACCTAGCACCTTTGGCAACCCAACCCTGGAAAGGGTCATGCATGTTAGGGTAAAGGATAGCTCCTTCGATGATGTTGTTAGTGAAGGACCTTAGAAACCCTATGGGCCTATGTGTGTAGGTCATAGCATGCACCCAGGGTACGTTAGTAGTGTGAGCAAAGGGTTGAAACCCTGGCCGGGAAAGTTTGTGTTAAGCATAAGGGGTTATGGATAACCTTGAGCGAACATAAGTTGAACATAGGATTCGTCCAGAAAGGGGCATGCTTTTGAGGTTGAACCTTCTTTAAGAGAGGACCTCTACTGGTGAGGTTGGTTTTAGGGTTAGCTCGAGGGAGAGAGCAGGAAACCCAACAAGAAGGTTGGAATCCTAGACTCCGAGATATGAGGAGAAGTTGGGAGTTGAGGATGATGCGACCTAAGTGGATGATAATGGTCACCACATGCTTGTTTCCTAGAGGTTGATGATGTCTTGGTTAGCTTGAGAGTAACCAAACCTTAAAGAGAGAATGAGGCTTCTGGCACTTATGAGCCTATGGTATAAGTGTTTACCTTCTGAGAAAGGAAGATGATGTTCACCTATAGGTGAGGCCTTGTACCTTATGGTTTGTCCTTGAGGAGGATCCAACTCTAAGTGTTGCTCGAGCTTGAAGGATGACAGGAAGTTCACATTATGCCTTTTGCAAGCTTGATTCATGGTTAAGTGATAGAACATACAGTTGGACACCTAAAAGTGAACCTAGGGTTCCTAGGCCTAAGAGGGGAAGTGGTTTACCTAATGCTCATGATGAGAATTAAGTTGCTATAGTTTTGAGCATGGTACTCTTCATGTATGGAAGAAAAGGGAAACTCCTTAAGTCGAAGGTATGATGAACCCCTCACAAGTAGGTTGATGATAAAGGAAAGTATGATCTTGACCCAACATCGAGGAAAGAGGACAAGTATGACCTAGCATGGTTCAGTAGGTGATATGCTTGTCTTAATAGCTTGCTAGGGTTAAGTAGGCTCTTGTGGATGTAAACCCTAGACCTAAGAGCTTTTGTGACCTTACTATCAAGAGATAGTTTTCCTCCCATCCTGGGAGAGGGACCCCTTTGGTAGGGTATATATCAGTTTTGTTGGTTTAAGGTAACCTAAAGAGGTCTCATAGGATCTTGAGAAGCTAAGTGAAAAATACATGGTATGAGGATGAACCTATAAACCCATAGATATCCATCTCTATGTGCATACGGAGGTGTTACCATGGAGGTAACCGGTATGGGGCTTGACCAAGGTAGGCAGGTTGCCATGATCCCTATGAGAGGATGAAAGTCATCCCATGAATGCATAGAGAGAGATGAGGAAGGCTTGGGTAAGGTTCTAAGATGAACATGTACTATGAGAGAATCCTCAGTCTATCCTAGGGTCAGGTAGGGATAAGACCGATGGAAGTAGGAGTCACCTAATTCTCTCGTTGCACATCACCATAGGGTCGGGAGGTAACAACTATCATTGTCTGAGGGCCATGGGTTAGGAGATTGATCACCTTCATGAACTCATGGGACCCAAAGGGCAGATGAGTAGGGCACTCTCTTGATGCATGAGGGAAGAGGGATGACCCCAAAAGAGTCGGTACCCTATAGACCTAGAGGAGATGACCAAGGATATAAATCTCAGTAGGTTTAAGATTAGTTTGTTATCATGATGTCTGTGATATAGAGACATATGTGGCACGTTGCAACTTAGATGTAAAAGTATATTGGCAAGGTGGGATGTACCATCTCTACTCTTGGAACAGGAAGAACTCTGTATTTGGACTGCAGCCAAATGCTTATTTCCTCTTGTTATGGGGGTGAGAGATAGGACATTACGCATACCATACACCAAGGATAAGAGATGATGTAGGTTGGAACATCGCCACGAGAAATAGGGATAAAGAAGATAACCTACCCTGGTAAAGTGAATGATACATGGATGTTTTGCAAGTACTAAGAGGGATGAGGCAGTCACCTTATGAGGATGTTTTTATCATGAGCTAAGTGGAACTTAAAAGTTATGCCAGGTAGAGTTTGATCACCATGATAATGAAATCAGAGAAGTGTTCTTAATGAAGATGGACAGAGAGTTTAAGGTGAGACAATAAGTGAAATACATGGAAGTGTATGTCTTCAACGTTACCTAATACCTAAGGATGTGAAGTACATCTGACTTGTTTGACTAGAAGCTAGAAGAGGTTGTTCGGCTAACCCTAAGTTCAAAAAGGAGAGGTGTTTGGATAACACTTAGATGTAACAAGATACATTGGAAAGTTAATGGTTGTTTGGTTAGCCAGTCTAGTTTTTGATGCAATGAAAGGATGGTGGTAGAACCGCATGTGCACTTCTTTGGAAAAGAAGGTAATGAAACCCTGATGAGAGTGGTTTAGGGTTTCGAGAAATCGATCTTGAGGAATTATGACATACAAGAAATCATGATTTTAAGATCACCATACACCGTACTGCCAAGATAATAAGTGATGGTGGAACTTTAAATACCTAAGATAAAGTTGCATGTGGTATATGGCCATGCAAGCCAAGGGTAAAGGACGAACAACAATAACCCAGTGAATTGATATAAAGGGTAAAAGTCCCAGAAAGAGAAAGGGAGTTCATCACTATGGATGTTGTAAGTCTCCCCTAGACCAAGGAAGGTCAAGATGCAATGTGGGTTATGGTAGTTCACCTTACCTAGATGACATGTGAAAGAAGGAGTTCTGTCAAGGGACAGATCTGGTTGAACTACCCATGAGAGAGAGATGGTTCAACTATGAAGCGAGTTCAAAGGTTTTTTAGTTTGACCTAAAGGTTCCCTTCCAAAAGGTGGAAGTAGGTACATAAAGAACTCAATGTTAGTACAGTTTATCATCCCTAACTAATGGTTAGTATGATCCAGACTAAAGGGTCTGATGAGAGCATATGTGCTCATTCAGGGTGATAGCTAGAGACAGTCCTTGTTCTATGAAAGGTGTGATGATGACCACCATAGCCAGTATCGGGATTTAAAGAAACTCTATAAGGGAGGTTGTGTCGGTCACCACTTCAGTAAGGTGATGTTGGTGAAAGGACCATGTGATGGTTAAAGAAAGGACCACAATGTGTGTAGATGCAATCACTTGATCATGCAATGGCTGAAAGGAGCCTAGTGACGACGAGAGTCGTGAGCAGATGCAAAGTAGACTAACATGCAGTGCACTGTGGGGGAATATAATGTGAGAATCTGACCCCTCTGAGCTACAATCGAGAAAGCTGAGTCCCCAATACATGGGTCCATTAGAGATGGATGGGTGGAGATGGTTAGGTTTTGACCCTACCTCGCAGGATAGAGTAATTTGATATGTGTTCCATGTATCCAATTTAGAGCACTATGTGAGGTATCCCGACCATGTGCTGAGCAATGAACCTAGTGAGCCCCAAGGGAGGCTGAAATGGCCTGAGTCACCTGTGTAGTTTATAGATGCCAGGATGAAAGAACTCAGAGAAAAGAATATGTGATGATAAAGGTTCTTTGGGTGCGCCATGAGTACGGTAAAGCCACATAGGGGCCAATGATGGACATGGAAAAGTCTTATCCTGAATTGTTTGTTTGCTTAATAGAATTTTGAGGACAAAATTCCTATAAGAGGGGAAGGATGTTACAACCCCAAATTTTGGGTTCATTTGGTGAGAAATGAAATTTCTCATATTAAAGATATTTGAACGAATAAAGAAATAATTTGCTTCAAATAAATGGATTTCATTTACAATAGCCTTGATGATTGTGTTGTGGGCTTTATTGTCTATTGGGCCCAAATAACAAAACTCAATTAGCAAAAGGATAATTGAATTTCTTAAGAAAAGAAATATGTAGAAACCTCTAGAAGGCACATCCAAAGAGGATTTCGTGCCTCTTGGGTTCCTTGGATTACAAGGAGTCCAACGTTGCATAAAGAAAGCAATAAGAAAAGAAAAGATTAATTATGTATTTCTTTATTAAGAAAGAAATTGAAAACAGTGAGAAAATGTGGAAAATGAGTGGAAAGAGGCATAAATGAGATTTCTTGGGGAAATTTCGTATCCATGAGGTTGCTAATATTAAAAGGAATGCCAATGAGGAAAATAAAAGAGAAATAAAAAGAAATCCTCAAAAAGAGATATAATAATGAGAAATAAACAAGATAATGTGAAATATTGCATAATGATGCATCTAGAAGGATACTAAGTATCCTTAAAAAGTAATTTCGAAATAATTGAGTTTCTTGGGGTACAAGGAGCCCCAATGAAGGAAGAGGAAAGAGAAAATACCAAAATTTGCAAAATAAGAGGATAATGTGATACATTATTAATGAATTTTGTGATATTGATAAAAAGGAAATAATTGCTATTAAAAATAGAAATGCGTGGCCAATGAGTGAAAAAGGCAAGTGCAAAGAAAATGAAAGATGGATTTCGAATACCTAAATATCCAAATAATAAAGGATATTAGAAAGATACAAAGAAGAGAGAGAGAAGATATTTTTTCTTCACAATAAAGGAAGGAAGGATGATGGGGACATATTTTCCTTATGGTTGAGCACGATGGGATGCTGCTATCATCTCCTATTTAAAGGATGGATCCAGGGACTTGCGCCCAAAAAGACTTCGGGCATCCCCCCTCTCTTCTCCATCATGTACTCACATGAAACCCTAGTTGAGAGGAGCACCGCGACCCTTGGAGCAAGAAGGAGCCAGGGACGGGAAGAGCAAGGGCGCACAATGCTCCCACGTCGGCTGGAAGGAAGCTTGACTTCATCTCCTTGCTCTGGCCCTTGCACAAGATTTGCAGAATAGTAGCTAGATCGACCGCCATCCAGGGATCAGTAGGAGTAAACAGGTCACCTTGGCTGCGGATAAAGGACACACCTTGAAGCGTGGGACCCCGTCGGAGCCAATAGAACCATCCACGGTGGCTATCGTGGTCCGGAAAGGGGGCGGCAGGGCCGGACTTAGCGCTTGCTGGAGCGACAGCGCTAGGGTAGGCGAGGAGGAAGATGACCAAGGCGTGTTGGAAAGTTTTGCCCTTCACGGGCTAAAGGGATGATCAACTTAACCAGGGGCATGGACGTCTTTTCGTCATGTTTCCAAGTCACGCGAGCTTGCATGAGAACAAGGTGACGTGGCACCCTCTCATTGGCTGTGGTAAGGTTTTCTTTCAAAAATCGTATTTAATAAACCGTAGCTCAGATAAATACAAATAATATATGTATTTTGATCAGAAAATGCAAGGAACCCATTAAAAATAGTTTTATAGCCTAAATCTGATCATAGTTCGAAATGTAGAGTAAAGTATCATCTTTAATGAATTAAAGATTAAGAAATCCTATTTTGAAATAAATAAAGTATTTAATAGGGTTTTATGGATCATTAGAGTTGATGTTAAGCTGTTAAATGTAAAATGGTACATTATGTTCAAAAAGGAAGAACTTTGCACATGATTAGTCTAATTTAGAGTTTATATGCTTGAAATTGGAAAAGTACATAAAGTTATCATCTTTAATGTTTTAATTAAGGGAAAACCCTTAGATTTGACGATAGATGGTCTTAATGACATTATTTGGATAATTCAAGTTGATATTAACCTATTGTTAATAAAAGTGAGAATATGATCTAAAAAGATGATCTTTTTATATAATTGGTTTAATTTAGGGTTTAGTACATGATTATGCACTAGTGAGCTTGAAAACCCTAATTTAGATGAATATGTCTTTTAATTGTTTAAGTGTTCAAATCCATGAATAAATAGGGATGTGATGATCCTAAGTCAATTTGGGTATACAAGACTATTAAATGAATATTTGAGCAATTAAGGTTCATAAAAATGGAAAAGGATATTTTAGGGTTTGTTAACTTAAAAAGGATAAAGTTTGAGAAATTGATCTAAGAAACCCTAATGAATATTAATGAAACCTTAATGCGGATTAGAAACCATAGAAAGTGAATCCAAGTTAATAAAGTAGGTTCTTGATCAAGTGTGTAATAAATAGAGTACATATTCTTTTCAGGAATTATGTGATTGTTGAATTACTTGGATTGCATGCTTGGTTGGATTTTCTTAATGCTTCTGAAATCATCAAATCAGGTATGTGGTTATGCTTATGAATATCTCGAGTTAGCTTTCCGATGGATTCCCGGATGTTTAATCACATTGAATGCAACTAAATTGTTTGGATGTTCATATTGCAATTATAAAGTGACTATGACTATCACATAATGTATTTGCCTTCTAGCTTAGATCCTGGTCCCCTCTGTGTCGTAATGGCTGACCTGGTATATGGCTACCTAGAGGGTAGGTCCATCAGGTCATGAATGACTTAGTATATGGCTGCCTAGAGGGTAGGTCCATCAAGTCACCTTTACAGAGGTATCATATAAGTCTATACAGGGACAACACAAAGTTGTGGATAGGTATGGATTGAGTAGTTTGGCTTAAAATGTAATCTTGATTGTTAAATGATTAATTGAGTGATTATATTGTTAACATAGTTGAACATTATTTGTTTCCCCCACATACCAGCTTCGGCTGACCGACGTTTTGTTTGTCGGCGTTTTAGGTACAATGAAAAGAACAAACAGTAAAGTGGCACATGTGGTACTAAATGAGAATTAAAGTGCAAAGGAGGATTAGATAGATTAGTATCTGTGTGGATAGAAGTTTATAGATCCAAGTTTTCAAAAAGGTATGCAAAAATTTATTTTCTTACAGCTTTCAGTATAGTATGTTAAAATTTGATAATTATTCTTGGTTAATTACCGAACCTTTGATCCGAAAGTCATGGGTGCGGCTTCGAACTCTCGGTCTCCCTTAATTGGGGGTTATCGGGAGGTGGGGTCGTAATAGAAGTATTACACAAAAATGCAAGATGATAAGGTGGGCTTCGAACTCTCGGTCTCCCTTAATTGAAGGGTTTGACATAAATACATTTTCATATTACACAAAAAGTCAAGATGATAAGAGTGTTGTCAAAAACAATAGACTCACTCTTCAAGTGTCTTCAAATGTATTTTTCTAGTGTAAAGGATAAAATTCCATATGAAGCTAAAATATCATATTACGGTCTCATTGAGGACATATGAGAGTTTGACTACATAGACTTCAAAGTTATGATATTTAGGTGTAATTGGGTTGATAACACCAAAGGAGTTATAGTGGATGAATTAGATTTCACATTAGTGAATTTTGCAAATATTGGCGACAAGGGTAATGGAATCAAAGGTGAAGAAAGTATTTTATATCGATGGTCCTGTAAATAAAAAATAGTTGGCTATTCTTCATGGTAAAAGGAACTCTATTGCCGATACTATAGATGAAGAAGAATACTATCACAAGTATGATGACTCCAGTCCATTCTCAGTTGGCTTGCCAACACCATATGTCGATGCTAACACTGACTTATATATGCTTGGAAATTACACAAAAGGAATGTTAGTTGATACAATAACCAACTAATATTAGAAGCATGTTTTTATTTTATTTTTTATTTGAGATGTGCATTTTACATTCTTTATCAGTTGTATTTTATTGTATGACTATTTTTGATATGACATTTTACATATGGCATTCGACCATGACTATGATGACCGTGATGATGATTACCATTAGGATGTGCACTGTGAGGATGACACTAGTGTAAGTTGTTTTGTTTTATTATATAGATGTGCATTTTATAATGTCAACCTTGTTGTATTGTTTTATCACATTTATAAGTTACATTTTTTATGACTCATATGTGTTTATTGTCCATTTTAACATGATGATGTGTGCTCTGAGGATCTTGTTGAGATTGCTGGCAACATTGTGAGCATGCAAAAATAAGAGGCATCACCATGATGAACTAGAAAAGGGGTAAAGGACCAAAGCTGGTTGTTGAGTTTGATAATGCAAGAAATCATGGTTGGGAAGAACTATTTGTACAATATCTAGGGGTTCTTACTCGAAGAAAATTAGATATAACATTAGAATCTTGGCACAAAATTGCTCAAGGAATGAAAGACTTAATATGGAAGGAACTATGTGTGAGATATTATGATTTACAATTCTATTTTTGAAAATATATAAAATTCTATTTTTAAGAATATTCAATTAGGTATGAACTTTTGTAGAGAATATTTGACCTGGATGAAAAATTACATTTTAAAGGTGTCACAACATTGTCGGAGGGTACTAAGGAATTATAGGACAAATCTAACAAGTGAATACATATTGAATGTGAAGAAGAAGAAGTAATCCACAAAGCAACATAACTATCTTGACCCATAAGTGTGGGAGGTGTTTGTTTCTTGAAGAAAATCTAATGAGTTAAAGGTATTAAGCCTCCTTATTTAGAATGCATTCTTATCAATTAATTGTATTATGTCTTTAACATAGGTTTTGGACTAACCAGGCTTTAAGCGATGCTCAAGAGAAAGGTTTGCAAAGTATGTGCACAACCACAAGATGGGTCTAGGTGGCTACGCAAACCTATTCCAACATAGACTCGAGGCATCTTCTTCTCAGCAGCCTACTTCTGGGACTGCTAAATCCTCTACTACTATTGCATCTGTAACTCACCACGATTTGTAGATAGTTGTGAGGCAAATCAAATCTAGAGAAATACCCAACCCCGCAACCGCTGAGGTGCCTAACAAAATGGTAAAATTCAACTCTCACATCAATTAGTAATGATGACTATTATGTTTTACCATGACCATGATTGTTATGTTTTACTTACCAATTACTATTGATGATGATTAGCAGGATCTCTACAAGAAAAGGAAACAAGGCAAATTCATCGATGAGGGCACAAGGCATGAATTGATAATTGTCCTACGTAGCTAGAGCATCCTGAGTGTGTTAGGGATGGTGGCACTGGTATCGGTATAAGAGCCTTCTTTGGGCCAATAGAGCATAAGTGCAAATCTGTGTAGAAAGGAATATTCTCTAAAGAGAAGGTATAAGAGATGATTTCAAAGGAAATAGAGTAATAAATGAGACAATATCATGCTCCTCATTCAACATCTCAGGTAGTACCTATGGAGCCCAGTCTTCATATGTGGTGGACCACCCTATGATAGAGGTGGTTGAGAATAATCTTATGGATCGTCCATCTAGCAAGTTCTCTTTAAGTTTTTTTTGTGACATAGTAGTCTTTTAGAATGATTTATATAACATATTTCTATTTTTGTATATATAACACTATATACAAATTTGTAGGGGTTGAGGTCATGTCGTCTTGTATTAGAATGATATGTCATTGCACCAGGTGTGACTTACCCACCCCTTATAGGTGACATGATTCATGGTTCTCAAATTCCCTCTGTTGTGGTTCATGGGATGCCAAGGCTTGTCCACTTGACCATGAGATGACATGTAGTGAAATAGAAGGCATGATTGTGTGGCCTAAAGTGGGAGTTGTCTATACTGATGTATGCTAAATTTACATTACATTTGTATTTGTATATTATAAGAAATTGATGTGAAAATATATACACATCACCTAAGAAATTCCTTACAACTTTTCCTCCACTTACTCCTCAAGACATTCGATTACCTAATTGGCTTACAAATGACCTATTCGACTCGCTAGGTCCTAATTGTAGGGGGTTGGTAGTATGGATAGGCAACTTTGAAGAAGAGTTGCCTATGATGGTCAATATTAAGGAGGATGTCGTAGGTCAACCTCATGATACTAGTACATTTTTGCAAGATGTGGACATGTTTGCTTATTCTTGGTTGAATACATCAATGATAGAACTTTGGATATGGTGATATCTTATGGCTAAATATCTCATTTTATACATGTCGATCTATTTTATTGTATATTAATGCATACATGATATATATTTTGCAACTGCTTACATAAGGTGTGTACAAAGTTCACACTAACCCATGTGGCATTTCTATTTCCGTCGTTGATCAACCATGTAAATAAAGACCCTATATATGTTACCAAATATTGTTGTACCACATTTAAATATTTTGGTAATGCGAAAAAGAGTGTGATTATAGCTCCTTTCAACGTTGAGTAAGTTTTAGTTACTTTGCTTATAATTTTGAGTTAAGAGTTATATTTCATTGTATATTTTGAGTTTTCTTTTATTTGCATTCTTTTTACTTAGGAATAATCATTGGGTGTTGTTGGCTATTGTCCCCAATATGCTAATTGTGTATAATATAGATACTAAGGGTGACCAAGTAAATAGTGGGGGACACAAAATGAAAAAGGCATTATTCATGTGAGTAAATTTTTATATCAACTAACATATATTAATATATGAGTATTTACTAATGCAATTCAATCTGGTATATTAACATATCGAGGTATAAAAGAATTCAAAAAAGCAAGAAGAACGGTGAATAAGAAAAAGAAAGTGTTAAGTTGGATGAATGTTGAGGTAGTTTTTCTGAATGCAATGCATATTTATGTCAACTATGCTTAGTTTTATTTATTGATGTTATGTATAGTGGTAAATCTATAGCTATACAAGATAATGGTTGAGCAATGTCTTTCAGCAAAAGGAGTTGCCGCTTGGTTACTTGATGAGAGATGTCTATCTTGTAGATGTTGTATGGCTTTCTTTTAATGATATTGAGCTATTTAAAAAAAAAAGATAATGGTTGGGCATGTACATACTACGTGATGCAATATACGTACATGATTGTCAGATGGGGGCACTAGACATCCATTGCATACAAAATATAATCTATATATAGTCTTGATAATCATAAGTAAACAATCTCATTTGATAATATGAAAAGATCAAAACCAACTCTTTAATTATGTCATCTCTTTGAAGGTGATTGATATGATAAAGCCCTATGCAACAGAAGAGTTAGATGACATACGAGAAAATGGGCACAAGCCTTCATTAAGGAAGTAAATTTTAAATTTGATTGGGATAAAATATGAGATTTCTGTACTTTGATGTTATTATTTCTATATACATGAGGTCTTATGACTTCTTGCAACTTTAAATTTTATGCGAGTGAATTTTTGGTGCATATATGAATGATGAATATATATATGTGTGTGAATGAATGTGAAGATGAATGAATACAACGACAATTGCATTTCTACATGTCATGAGAATCAAATTGGTGCATATGTGAATGATGTATATATGTGTGTGTGAATGAATGTGAAGATGAATGAATACTATGAGAATAATATTTGTACATGTCATGAGAATGGATCTTGTATGCGGGTGGATTGTATGTTTGTTATTGTAGGTTTTGTAGGTTTGTTGGCCCGTTGTTGAGCAGAACACATGATGGAATATGTAGTTCCAACGAACTGTAGATTCTGCATCCTGTTGAGCATTCAGATAGTAGGTCTGTAGACCTGCTAATTGAAAAACATACATGTGTCGTCGATTGTTTCATTAAAACACACATTGTAGGTCTTATTCGTTAGTTTAAACACAAAAATCGACATCATAGGGCTGTTCTAAAATGACAATGTTGGACAATGTGGTCGTGCTAGGTCTTTGTCATCGGTTCTAAGACAAGAACCAACATTCTTTACTACAGAAATGGCTTATAAAGTCACTTTTCAAGGTGTCGGTTGTATAAATAAACTGACACCTAAACTCTACAGTGTCGGTTGATAACATAAATCGACATCCAATCTATGAAGGGAGACCAGACACGGGTACCGCTTTTATTAAGTGTCGGTTACTTATTAAAAAACTGACACCTAAAATTAACCGCCAAATCCAAATTTTCCAGCGAAAAATTACCTTTTGGTCGTCGATTTTTTTACATTGACCAACGCTTACGAGTTTTCCCGCGCTGCCCGTGGGGAATTTTTCACACCCTTTAATCGTCGGTTTAAGGAAGACACCGACGACTATGGTCAGAATAGGTGTCGATTTTCATGGGAACCGACACCTTATTTTTATGTGTCAGTTTGTATTGAAGAACCGACACCTATGGTACAGCTAATAGCCCCGCGCGAAGCCGACTGTTCCCCTTTCTCTGTTTCATCACCCCCGCAAAAATAGGTCTGGCGATTTGCTGCCCGGCGCCGCTGCTTCGTGCTCTGCCGCCCGCCGCTGCTCCGTGCTCGCACCCGCCGCTGCTTTGTGCTCCGCCGCCGCTGCTTCGTGCTCCGCCGGCACTCCGCTCCCTGCCCTCCGTGCTCACCGGCGGCCCTCTGTGCTCTCTGTGCTCACCGGCGCTTCCCCTCTCTTCTCGTCGGCCCTCTGTGCTCACCGGCGGCCGTGCTCGTCGGAAGGCCCTCTCCCTCTCCCTCTCTGGTCTCTGGTCGCCGACACTCCGTGCTCCAGGCTAGGTACTGCCTTCTTCCTCCTTCCTTCCTCCGCCTAGGCGGCTACGTGGGCGGTGCCAATGCACGCCCAGGCTGCTGCTGGGCATTTTTTTTATTTTTTTTAAAAGTTATTTACTTATTGGTAACTTGATAAATAACTCATATACACTTATCTATGGCAATGCCTTAGTTGATCACTCTTTATATTAGAGCTGCAAGCCTGTAACATTAAGTAATTTTTGAAAGTAAAATAATTATTGACTGTAATATATTGAACTTATATACAATACATGTTCTATGATAAGCCTTAGTTAATTTAATATGCATACTTTGTATGTAAGACATAGTAATCGGGTAATGCTTTATATCCAAGTAAATTACATGTAACTAATCATGACATAGATTTTAGAATGCATACTTTGGTTAAATGTACTGCTGTAATTTTTGATCAAGTGATGATATGTAAATGTAGCAATAAGTTAGTAAGGTATCAATGATAAGTCTGCTGTAATGTGATGCAAAATAGTTATTGTATCATGCATATCTTAATACTTTTTTGTTTTATAGTTGTATAGGGTGTTTTATGTGTGACAAGTCTATTGTTTAATAGTTTAGCTATAATAATTATTTTATAGTTGTGTTATAAAGTATTTGGGTGTTTAGTATGGTTATTTAGGGTGTTCAGATATGTATAAAGGTTCCAAAAAGTATAGTATATATATGCATACATGTGCATTTTTTATAAAATTGTATAGAAAATCAAAACCCGTTCTTGGTGAGAATCCTAATCACCCTTCTTGCTTAATGATGAACTGTAATGCACACATGTGACATGCTTTGAATGTAAATGATGAACTTTTCCCTAAATTGCCAATCATGCTTTTAAAGACATCAATAATCACCCTAACTTGAAGAACTAAGATTTTAGGTATAAGAATGACAACACATTATTTGTTGGCCTAGAAACCCGTCTAAGATTTACTCATTAGGAGTAAATCTTGGATAGTCCCCGGTTTGGGACTGTTCTTGAACACCTAATCTCGCTTAGGATGTAAGTGTATAATGTGTATTGGGTTTTCAAGAAAATTTCGGCAGCATTTCCCCATTTGTTCTCTAAGTACATATGTACTTAGAGAACAGTGGGGAAATGCTGCCGAAATTTTCTTGAAAACCCAATACACATTATACACTTACTAGTGAGATTAGGTGTTCAAGAATGGGATAGGTGGTACACATTTATTATATATAATAATGACATCACATGTATTTGTTAACCCTAGACCCTAATCTTGTTGTAATATATACTTGTTTTCTCTTTGATCATAGAATGGATAGATCATGGATGTCCATTCGCAATCGCTGCACCCCAGAGTTTATTTCTGGTCTTGACCAGTTTATTAGATTTGCCGAGGAATATAGGAAACAACCTGGAGATAGGTTCTACTGTCCATGTAGGCATTGCGGTAACAACTTGAAAGTCAACACTGGTGACGAAATCAAAAGTCATGTCATGTACAACGGGATTATACAAGGCTATACAGAATGGCACTGGCATGGAGAGATTTCAAACCCAAAACCAGTGGATGTCGATAGCAGTGCTTGTGTGGAAGAAGAAATTTCCTACGATGACGTAGATGTGAATGAACCAGTTCCAGTAGACATCGCTGATGCAATGTTGGATAGTTGTGCTGTAGAGCACACCGATCCACCTCCCATTTTTAGAAACATTGTGCATGATGCTAAGATACCGTTATACATAGGTTGTACTAAGTTTATGAAGCTTAGCGCTGTGTTGAGATTGTATAAGCTGAAAGCTAATAATAGATGGAGCGACAAAAGCTTCATGTCATTGTTGTCTTTGTTGAAAAAATGCTTCCTGAAGGAAATGCGCTGCCAATCTCAACATACCAGGTAAAGAAATTTTTGTGCCCAATGGGAGTGGATGCCAAGAAGATACATGCATGCCCGAATGATTGTGTATTATTTCAAAAGGACTATGCGGATTTGAAAGATTGTCCAAAATGTGGTGCGTCATGGTATAAATTGACGACTTCGGGGGAGTCCAAAATTAGTTCTCCTACCAAGGTGATGTGGTATCTACCTATAATATCACAGTTTCAACGCTTGTTTTCCAATCCAATAGATGCGAAGAATTTGAGGTGGCATGCAGATGTTAAGAAAAATAATGATGGGATCCTACGACATGCGTCTGATTCCCCACAGTGGAAGGAGATTGATCTATTGTACCCTGAATTTGGTGAAGAAGTCAGGAATCTAAGACTTGGGCTTTGTACAGATGGGATGAATCCGTACGGGACATCGAGCAGCCAACATAGCACTGGGCCAGTCATGCTTGTTATATACAATCTTCCTCCCTGGCTTTGTATGAAAAATAAGTACGTAATGCTGTCGTTGTTGATATCGGGCCCTAAACAACCTGGAAATGACATCAATGTTTATCTTGAACCTCTGATTGATGACTTAAAGAAACTCTGGGGTGAAGGTGTGATGACCTATGATGCTTCACGAAGAGAGACATTTCGTTTGCATGCTATGTTGTTTTGCACTATTAATGACTTTCCAGCATATGGGAATTTGTCTGGATATAGTGTCAAAGGAGTTAAAGCGTGTCCTATATATGAAGAGAACACTGATTCAACAAGACTAAAACATGGCGGTAAGACTGTATATCTCGGTCATCGAAGGTTTCTTCCAAAATTCCATCCCTATCGTAGGAAGAGCAAAGCATTCAATGGATTGAATGAGGAACGGAGTGCACCTAAACCTATACCAGGGGAAGTTGTTTATGAAAGAGTAAACGACTTTGTTAATGAATAAGCGGGAGCTGCACGAGCTGAGGAAACAAGGCAAGTTCATCCCTGAGGGCACAAGGGATGAATTGACAGTTGCTCTGGGTAACCCAGAGCATCCTGGACGTGTTAGGGATGTAGGCGCTGGTGTGGGCATCAAAGCTTTTTTTGGGCCATCCCAGCGCAAACATGTCCCAAAAGCGGGACTTTCACAAGAGGAGGTAACATATTCTTTCTTTATAATGTTACTATAAAAGAGAATTCAATAATTAGAAGCTAACGTTTCTTTTATCCATGTATAGGTAGATAAGCTAGTTGATAGGAAACTAGAAGAAGCAATGAAAAAGTGGCAGGCATCTCAGACTGCCACTTACCAGACAGTACCTATGGCGTCTCGCACTACTCCTACTGCAGAGGTTGGGAGTAATCATGTAGACCCACCACCTAGCACATCTGCTGTAAGTATTTTTATGACATAGTAACTAGTTTTTTAATTCAAGATGATATGTTTTCAAGAAGATACATATATATGTATATAACATTCTTTACACAAAAATTTGTAGGGGTTGAAGCCATGCCGTCTAAAAGTTAATGAATATGTCGTTACAGAGGCGTCGGCTTACCCATCCCTACCAGGGGAAATGTTTCACGGGTCTCCATTACCAGCTGGTTGGATTCGTGTGAGCCCGGTAAATATATTCCCCAAGTGGATGGATCTTCCATTGCCATATGCCCACCCAGATTGTGAAACGCTTGGTGAGGTAGAAGGTGTAGTGATATTGTGGCTAAAAGCGGATGTCCTCTTTACTGAAATTGTATGGTAAATTTACATTATGTTAAATTATTAGTGTGTGTATATGATGTCAGTTGATCTGAAATTATTATATATATACAGGTTAAAAAGAAGACGCCCACAACATCTAGGCCTCCACTTCCACCTCCTACATTACCCAGTTGGGTTCCACATGACCTAACTGTCCCGTTAGGTCCTAACTGTAGGGGTATGGCAATATGGTTAGGCGAACATGATATAAATTGCCCTATAGCTGTTTCTATAGATGCAGATGCTGCAGGTCAATCATACGAAAGCAAACTATTTATACAAGATATTTTGGAGTTGTTTCGATATGATTGGATGAATACATCTGTGATAGAGCTATGGATAAGGTGAGATCTTCTTTATACATCCATATACCTTGTGTAGGATCTGGTGATCTGGTTTCTTATTTACTAATGCATACGTAATACATGTTTTGCAGCTACTTAGACAAGATATGTGCAGATTTTGCATTCGAACATGTAGGATTTTTGATTCCATCTTTGATTAGTCTAGTAGCTAAAGACCCTCCGTCAGTTCAACAATACTGCTGTGAGGCTTTTTCAATTTTTTCTCAAAAAAAGAAGACGATGATAATGGCTCCATTCAATGTAGAGTAAGTTTACTTTGCTTATTATACTTTAGACTTAAGAAAATTACATTTTTATTGTGGATTTTGAGTTATTAATTTTTAACTTTTTTACCTCTAGTGGTATGCATTGGGAGTTACCGGTTATTGTCCCCGAGATGTTCACTGTCTATTATCTAGATCCTAAGGGGAGTAAATTGAATACAAAATATGGACACATAATGAAAATGACATTATTCCGGTGAGAAATATTTCATTTTCATATCCGTTAACATATGTTATTACATTACTATTTAATTATGCAATGTATTGTGTTACATTAACATGTAGGGGTTTTGATGAGTTCAAAAAGGCTGGAGGAAAGGTCCCCACGAAAAAGAACCAGCCAATAATTTGGAAGAACGTGAAAGTAAGTTCCCGACTGAAATATATGTATATATTATTTATGTGAACAATGCTTAATTAGTTGTATTTTTTAATATTTTGTATGTTTGAATTTATAGTGTACTACACAAGACAATGGATGGGCATGTGGATACTATGTGATGCGATTTATGCACATGATTATCAAATATGCCTCAATGGACATCGATTGTATTGATGAGGTATTATATAGTCTCATTAGATATAGAATATGAAATATATCAATCTTATTTATAGCTCATTAATTATATATATATATATATCATTCTCTTTACAGGTGTTTAAAACTGACCACACTACAGGAACGACCTTACCAGATGTACATGCTCCCTATACGACGGGAGAATTAAATGAAGTAAGACAAGAATGGGCAACATCCATACAAGTAGTGGGGGATTTAAGATATAATTAGGATGTTGATAGAGAATAATGACTAAAGAATGATATTTTGTAAATGAATTTCTGAATTATAATATATGTGAATGTTTCTACATATCTGGATGTTTCTACATGTGTCTGAGTGAAAATGAATGAAACTGTTGGTTGCTATATGAATGTTTCTATATGTGTGAATGTGAAAATGAATGGAACTACAGATTGCTAGCAACATGAATGTTTCTAAATGTGTGAAAATCAAATGGAACTGCAGGTTCCATTGCTAAATGTGTGAATATTTTTGTTGTTAATTTTGCAGGTTTGTGGCCTATTGTTGACTGATATCAATGGATGTCGTAAAACCTGCAGTTCATAACTGAACTATAGGTTTCTCATCCTGCGACCGGCCAGACAGCAGGTCTTCAAACTGACAGAAAAAAAACAAAAAATAGGCGTCGGTTATTTGTATAAAACCGACACACATAGTTACAGTGTCGGTTTTGTATAAATAACCGACGTCTATTTCCTGTGGCGCGAAGGCATATGGCGTCGGTTTCTTATCTAATAACCGACGCTGATTGTGCCCAAGATGGCGCCATTCTGTGGCGCGAAGGCATATGGCGTCAGTTTCTTATCTAATAACCGACGCTGATAGTACCCAAGATGGTGCCCTTTCTGTGGCGCGAAAGTATATGGCGTCGGTTTCTTATCTAATAACCGAAGCCTATAGTGCCCTGCTGGCGCATTTTCGGTGGCGCGCGAAGGGTTATGGCGTCGGTTTTTGAACCGACGCGTAACGGCTGGGCTTTTAGCGTCGCCCACATAGGTGTCGCTTAGAAATTGACACTTAAGGCCTTAAATAACCGACACTAAAGGTCGGTTATGTACTAGTGATTATAGGGCTATTCTAAAAGGGTTGTATTGGGAATCTTCGATCATGCTACTATCTGGCTTGCGATGCCTATTTAGATGCCAAACTGACAACACATTATGTCTGTATTGTTGGTTTAAACATATGAACTGATGACGCATAAGTCTTTATCAATTAAAATATGACCTAATTCAGCAGTGCAACACGACTGCTACACCAAAACTGACAACATAATTGCTTAATTGTGTTAGTTTCTTTAATCATAGCAAACAAGGTTGGGTCTGAGTCATCCATTTACACGACCACAAAAATCTGACGTTGTAGGCTCTTATATGAAATATCACCGATTTAAGTGTCAATACAAAACTAATGTTAGATATCTATTTTAAACGACGTTAGAGGTTCTATTTGTACTAGTGACTCCCTATGGATTTGACTTAAGATATACTACTTATGATATATACTATAATGGATAACATCATGTTTTAGTAGATCTAGTGGTACGCACAATATATGTGCATCATTTGTCATAAAGTAGAAATTTTTATATTGTAACAAGAAAACTATGTTGAGAGGATACTCGAAGTATTCAACAATATGGGAGAAGAACCCCTTGGTATTCCCTTGTCCCGACACATCAAGATGAGACAATACTAATGTCTATTTTGAAGCAAAAATAAGAGATGGCATGTATACCCTACTCTTGTATAGTAGTAAGTATTATATATGTGGTTGGTACCCTACATGATATTTCACATGTGTACGTTGGAATGAATGGATAAAGATTGTTTAACTAGATAAATGGATATTAGTATTTACTAAATTAAATTCTTAAATATCTCATGGGTATGTCCAGTGGTTGCATATATTTTGAAATTGCACCAATAATTTTAGAGTGCTTGTAGATGTAGATATGATAAGTGAACTTGATCGTAGAATGTATACTTTAGGTTTTCTATTCATTTTTATAGAGAGAGATATTAGTTGGTAGTCATAGACACAAAAGTGTAGTTCTATCTACTAAGAAGCATGATGAATCAAAATGGTGAGTCTAAAAAGAAATGTGTTGGCTTGTATAGTCAAGAATGTTATTGAATATATTTTGGGTGCGTAATTTTTGGGCCATATGGAAAGATTTCTAAGAACATATTGGAATAAAGGTGCACAATCACCATAATGTTTATTACTTTCAAATTGTAACATATTGAAGTATGGGTACTAATTATTATTTAAGCTATAATTAAATTTCCTAACATAAATTCATTGACAAAGTGGTCATTCATTACAGGTCTCATTTAGTCATTTTGATCCATTATAATGTTCTTTAATACTTAATAGTTCTAAATTGAATATCATTTTTCTTGTAAGAATATAGTTTGAAAAAGGTGATAGTGTCATTTTATCTAAGAATTAGAAACTGAGAAAGAATGCAATATTTCTACTCAGATGAGGGAAAATGATTTGAGATGCCACATCATTACTATGGAAAATATGATGGAGTCTAATAAGATGTTTCTTGTTGATAGATGGAAAACACCCCTCCTATATATAGGAGAGGAGGTAAGTACAAAGAAGCAAACTTAACCCTAATTGACCAAGACAATTAGTCCCTCATACATAGTTAGCTAATAACTCTAATGATTATGTGAAGCTATAAATGAGGAATAGTTGGAGCTGAAGAATGTTCTTAAAATATTAAATCTTTCTTACGTGATGACTAGGAAAGGTCCAAGAAGCTTGATGTTTGTCATGATTTTTGAGATGGACTACAATTGAGGAGTCATGAAGACAAACATTCCAACAAGTTAAGGAAGCAAGTCATTGAACCTACATCTTTTGTGGGCACCTACAGATTCGTTGTGAGGGTTGTACATGATTTGTACATGTCGTGAAATGAAACCCCTATATCTATCTCATTAAAAGAGAGGCCTCTACCATTTCTTCTTTTTCTCTATATTGTATTTCAATTTTTAAAGGAGGAAGAAAACAAGTGAAGAAAGAAAGCAAGAAGAAGAAAAAAGGGGGCTGTCACCTCTTTCTTCTCGAGAGATATGTGTAACATCCTTAATTACTCTTCTTGTGTACTAGTATGCTCTATATGAGTGTGTTTTTAGGAAGTTGGTAGTGTCTTGGCATCCCCAAGTTTAGTATTCTATGCATCGCTCTATTACCCTACGTATCTCACATGTTGGGTCAAAACTTAAGGTACACCTTTCATATCATCTACATTATAACATATTATCCTGCCGCTCCTCATATCATCTAATTTTTCCTCATTTATTTTTTCAATTTTCCACATAAATACAATGTTTCTTCTTGTCATTGTTTGGTCGTACATGTCATGTTATCTTTCTTTCCATGCCTATATATGTTTGTATAGATCATTGTGGTGCTCTCTTTATATGGATATATTAACTCCCTGGTCCAACTTTACTTGTTTTGGGATACCTAGAGATTAGTTTGTATTCATCTTGTGCTCAAGTACATGCCAAAGATTGTCAAATAAAAACTGAGCCCTAGCAGCGAGCCACTGCGGCTTAGTGGAATTAAAAAAGACTTTGGATGAAGAAGAAAGAACATATTTTGTGATGGCATATGATGTGTTGTTTAGATGGTGCGGGATATGATGGAAAGCCACTGACATTGGTTGTCGACAGTGACTTTGAAATTACCTCCGTAGAGAAAGGAGCATTAGACTTGATGCATACAAGCTGGATAGTGTTTGCATGGAATTTATGGAATCAGCCAAGATGGTGACATTGTTGTAGTTATTTCTTCAACAAATACTACAAGCATACACAATAGCATGGATTCCAGCTTCAAGAGTTGATGTAGCACAAAAACTCATCCTGAAGCCCATAATGCAGGCTCCTCTCTGATCTGTGATGTAAATTCCCATACTAGCTTCTTGAGTGTCCTTTCGGTAGGAAGCATCCGTGAACACGTAGAAGTCTGAAAGTGAAGGCCTGACGCACAATTTGTGAACCGTGGGTCTGCTCACCTGGTTAATGCGGGGAAAAGTGGCAATAGTGCACCTTCTTTTGTTGATGAACGCAATACATGAAGTGTGATTGATCGGTTTCCCAGTATGGATCAACTCATTTTGAGCATGCCAGACGTGTCAGCATGCCACAAGGAGGAGGTACTTTGGTGAAGGTTCTGGGATGGGATCTAGGATTTCAGCGATCCATGCATCCTCGTCCATTGAGAAGAAATCAGACTCGGACATCAAAAGATTCCATATTGGTTTGATAACTCCACAATCCCTAAGACTGTGGATGAGAGAGTCGGGAGCATTATTAGAAGCAGGACATGTGATACTCACATCAACGTGTCTTCTTAGCATTGTTCAAGAGGGCCTTGTGTTGTAAGAGCCAAGCGAAGACCCTTATCCTCTCTGGGACTTGGAGTTTCCATATGACTGACGAGTTACTAGCGACTGGTATTTCTTTCTCAATATGAATCCAATGGTAAGGTGTTGACGATGTGAGCTCACCCCTTTGGTCATAAGGCCATGTCCAAGCATCCAGTCCTACTTCAAGGATAGGTGGAGGAATGAGGCTAATGGTATCCCATGCATTTACCGAAAAGAATTCCTTGATGAAGTTAACATCCCACTCCCTGTAATCTAAGACCATGTTGCTGACAGTGAGGTCCTCTACTCTAGTTGGAGTAACGAAGAGTGGATCAATATCAGAAACACTGGCTCCAGAAATCCATCAGTTTCACCATGCATTAGTCGAGGTGCATGATATCACAACTTTGTGACTAGCCTCCTTGATGGAATCCATGTTCTTCTTAATGAAAGTCCAGACTCGGGAACTTGGTTTATTGCACAAGACACCCGACCTTATGTACTTTTCATACATCACCCACACCCAAAGGAGGGGACGGTTGTTTAGAAAGGACCAAACGTTCTTCATCATCAGGCTATGATTTTGGTCACGCACATCCTTGATGCCTAGACCATCATTAAGCTTATCCGTTGTAATTTTTTTCCGCGGCACCAAGGACAGCTTGTGCTTCTCCCAACCACCGGACCAGATGAAGTCCTTCACATGTTTATTAATGCACTCGCACAGGCTAGGAGATAACCTGACAGTATGCATAGCGTAGGCGGGGATGACCTGCAAGGTAGATTTAGCAAGACTGATCCAACCATCTAGCGACAACTGTCGGGAAGCCCAGCTCGACATCCACTCCTGGAGGGATGTGACAATATCAGAATGGGTGTTCTTGTTAAGACGATGGTGCAACACCGGGACACCAAGGTAACACTCCAGATTGTTAGTTTTCTGGAACCCAATCGCCTCACAAAAAGCATGTTTAGCACCGAGTGGTGTGTTTTTGGAGAAGAAGCAATGAGATTTCTCCTTGGATACCATCTGACCAGATACCACAGAGAAATCCTCCAAAATTGAAGAGATAATGGACCCATGTTCTATCGTGGCCTCAACCATTAACATGATGTCATCTGCAAAGAAGACGTGGGAGAGAAAGGTGCCACCTCTGGCCAGGATGATAGGCTTCCAAATGCCTAATTGAACAACATTTGTGATGGATTGCCTTAGAGGTTCGAAGCATAAGACGAAGAGATAGGGGCTTATAGGGTCCCCTTGTCGCACACCTTAGGAACTGTGGAAAGGAGGCAGTGGCGAACCTTTCCAGAAGGGAAGTAGATCTGCTGCTGATAATCTCCATTATCAAGAAACAACATTCGCTGGTATACCAACCTTTTGCAGGGTGCCACAAATGAACGGTCAATGCATCCTATCGAAGACTTTTGATAAATTAAGTTTAATGTTAGCGTTACAAATGATTTTCGTATTTCTATAGAAAGACATCTAAAAAATCCAAAAATCTAGCCAGACTGGGTTTAATTGTTTCTATAAGAGTCTCCACACCTTACAGCTATGCACGCATGTTTGAACATGTTTTTAAGGCCTCAATGACGCAACCTAGATTGTCATTGCTACGCGCTGGGCCCTAACCCATGGATCACCTAGCTAACATGATTCCTTAACATGCTACCTACAGCTCCACCTAACTACAGTTCGTACGCAGGACGTACGTCTAGCGTACAATGCAAATGCAGTTAAAAAATAACAAGCAAGTAGATGCGATCACCATCCCTACTTGCAGTGATACATATATGTATATCTTTCTCACGATTTCATGGATCGCCCATTTTGGTAGTTGGAATCCGATAAACAATCAACTTATTGAGAGTGCACCATCAATAAAGTAAGCACAAAACAAAAGGCAAAACCCGCCGTTGTGCCGTCTGTTTCACTATATCTTTTAAGTAGAGAGCCGGCCAGATGAAAAACTGCCGAAATATGTAGATATTTCTCCAGGATAGAATAATCTTCTGTTTTATCGTGGGTAGGTAGATTATATCATCAAGAATTTTCTTGAAGACGCGACAAAATCTGAAGCAATGTAGTATATCACAAGCTCCAGTAGCTCACTGTCGTGGTAGAGAGAATACACTGCAGGGCCCATTTTGCTGGTGGTGTGTGAGACAGTGAGAAGATAGCTGGAGTGTGAAACGTTGCTTCCAAATGCCCACCTAACGGAAGACCAAGGGTGTGTGAGGAGTGCCCACCGGCTGCATGGTTTTCAGTAAAAGAATTAGGTTGGTGTTGCGTATCACAGTCGGAATGGTGCATCGCCCCAAGTATGGAGCTTGAGTACGTCTCTAACGACTGTTTGGTGTTTCGGACGAGGTTGTCCGGTGCAATGCAAGGCGTGGTGGTCGGAATACTCTAGAGACAAGAAGAAGCAATTCCTTTCAAACAAATTTCCAACCACTACACCAACTGCGATATATCGCCCCCATCCTCAGGGTCAATTACCAAAACAATGATGATTTCAGTCACACGATTAGTTGATTAAGTGTCAATGGACATAGATACTGTCCAAGTCAACTTCGAAGCCTGCCAAGATGACACCGTCTGCCTATTTGATTGTGTTTCTCAAGCACCATTCCGGCATTAGTGTCAAGCTCTCTTGTCCAAGTAAAAGCAACGGACCATCTTGTTCGGCCATATGCCGGGCTTTGTCCTGTCCAGGTTTGGCTGGGTCGTATATGTTTGTTGCTACTGGTTGGCGGTTAGGGTAAATATATTTGGAGTGAGCAAATGATGATTCAAACTTCAAAATCGGCCCGGACCGATCAGTTCGGTTCGGTCTGATCTTGGACCGTTTTGAGATCGGCTAGTCTGCGGTTTGAAATCTTTCAAAATTCAATCTGTTGTTTGGTCCGGTTCAAAACCGCAAACCACAGTCCGGATCCTGGATCATTTGATACGTAAAATATCTTTCAATATGGTTTTATTATGTCAAATTTATAAACAAATCACATATTACAACAATGATAGTGTAAATGTTTGATAGTAATGCTAAATAATAGTTGGATGTAATTAAAATTATCAAAGTTTCACTATTAAAATTTTTTTGGAATGCTAAAATGTTCTGGCTGTGATCCAAACAATTTGGTCCTTGTCCGGTTCTACTTTGAAACGGTCCGATCTCGGTCTGGTCCTACTTCAAAATGGTCTAGTATGCACTCTATACTTTGGCACAAATACAGTCATAGGTCTGATCCGGTTCTGGATATATATATATATATATATATATATATATATATATATATATATATATATATATATATATATATATATATATATATATATATAGGCTATTTATTTGTTGCCCGGCGGGTAGTATTCCGTAAGTTACCCGTCTCCCGTCTCTCTCGTATTCACAAAGTCCCAGCCGTGGTTCTGGCGGAGCGGCGCAAGGGAAAGATTGGAGTTTGCGGGGACTCCATGCTGCCGGGTAGCAAGTTATCACACAGAATTTAGGGTCGCGATCTGCTTGAGGGCGAATCTGGTTCATGATCTGCGAGGGGATCGATTCTACCGTGGATATTTAACTTTAGTTACCTGTGTCCCGGCTATTCTAAATCCCACAACATTCTGTCTCCAGATGCGCTGGTGAAGAAGCTCCGGTGAGGGATGTGGAGAACAGCCTCATGTCTAACGTCGTCCCGAGTGAAGGCTGAACCGGAAGCTTCTAAGACCGACAGTTTGTTATGCCCATCCTGTGACGACTACAGCGGCGGAGGTTGTAGCTACATTCGCGATCGTCTCTGCCGCCGTCAGCCTGATTCTTCCGGTCGCCCCCCATCTGCCGATCATCTTCATCATCCGCGGTCGTCTGCGCCGCCGCCAGGTTGGTACATCCGATCTTCCTCCCATCTGCCAATCATCTACCCCCTATCAGACGCTTAACACTATGCATATGTAATTCCGCCTCTGATTCCAACTTCCTTGGCGTATTTCAATCTATATTTTACATTTCTTCCTCAGAAATACCTACATTCATTTCCTGAGAAATACTTCTGATAACGGTTTCCCCTTTTATCAATCTTGCAGAGCAGGACGATTAAGGTGTTTCCCACTGTCGTTTGTGTATCATGTGACGGTATCGATTTTCACCAAGATGATTCCATCGTTTAGACCTGCTGTTCTGAAGCTCACGCCGCTGAGGAGGAGGGAGTGAGTGTGGTTGGAGAATTCCCTGCTCTATCTGCATATTCAGGAGCAAATTACTGTTGAGGGAGTGGAGGTGGTCGGAGAATTCACTGTTCTATCTGCATTTGTACGAGCAACAGTTTTTTCAAGCTACATTCAGGTAGATTTTATATTTCTCTTTGTAAATTCATTCAATTATACTCGTTTTTTTATTTTTTTCTTATCATTTCAATATTTATTCATCCCTTTATATTGTGTGGGAAAGAAACCCAATTTTTGTTTCTGCATTGTCGTTTTTGCAGTACTAACTGGCATTCATGTTTTTATTTTTTGCGTAGTTACTCTCTTTTTATGATTGGTTACTCTTTTGCCTTACCGAGTTACTCTATTGTTATAATTGGTTACTCTTTTAACTTACCGAGTTACTCTTGTTGTGTTACAGAGTTACGCTTTTGCCTTACCGAGTTACTCTCTTGTTATAATTGGTTACTCTTCTGCCTTACCGAGTTACTCTTGTTGTGTTACAGAGTTATTCTTCTGATTTTCCGAGTTACTCTCTTGTTATAATTGGTTACTCTTTTGCCTTACCGAGTTACTCTTGTTGTGTTACAGATTTACTCTTCTGGTTTTCCGAGTTACTCTCTTGTTATAATTGGTTACTCTTTTGACTTACCGAGTTACTCTTGTTGTGTTACAGAGTTACTCTTCTGATCTTCAGAGTCACTCCAACACACTGTCATAGATCCCAGCCTTGATACGGATGCTGCTAATGCAAGTGTCGGCCGTGATGATAATAATCCTCAGTCTTCTCATTCTATTGGTGTTTCTTCTTCGTCCACAGTTGCAGTTCCTAGAGTTGGCCTTCAGTTTGGAAGTCTAGACGAAGGTATATCCTTCTATTCAAGTTATGCTGGAATGAGTGGGTTTAACATCAGGAAAGACGACAATAGATATGAACGGGGAAGTAAGATTCTGGTTGCTAAAGATCTGGTTTGTGATAAGCAGGGTAAGATTGGTCGTTCTAAGAGGTCTAGAGGGCTTCTGAGCCCCGTTTGTGATGAAATGGGTAACTTGCAGGATAAGTTGTCAAAGAAGCATAGGCGTTCTGTGAAGAGGTGTGGTTGTGAAGCCATGATACGTTTCTCACTGGACAAGTCCTCATCCATGTGGGCCGTGACTGCATTTGTTGAGGAACACAACCATGAACTTGTTGACGTTGCTCATCTCCGTTACCTCAAGTGTAACTCATATCTTGATGAAACTCAAAAAGAGATCCTTTCTTCCATGAGCCAAGCTAACATACCTGTTTCGAGACAAATTGCATTAATAGCATCCGAGTCTGGTGGCTATGAAAATATGACATTTACTAGTAGACAAGCTCATGGACACATCAGTAGCAAGAGGAAAGAGTTGGCCAAATACGACGTCGACATGGTTTTAGATCGCTTTTCTAGTTTCAAAGGCATTGATCTGAAATTCTTCTATAGCTACCAAAAAGACACCAATTGTTGCCTTACTCATCTGTTTTGGGCTGATCCCGTCTCTGTTGAAGACTGTGGGCTGTTCGGGGATGCGATTGTGTTTGACACCACCTACCGCACCAACAAGTATTCGATGGTTTTTGGAATGTTTGGTGGAGTTGATCACCATCGCAAGACAGTGTTGTTTGCATCTGCTCTGCTGGTCGATGAGAAGTATGACTCATTTGTTTGGGTTTTCAAGCAGTACTTACTTTGTTTTGGCAAAGAGCCAGTTTCCATCATAACCGATCAGGACCCTGCTATGAATGCTTCTATCATCTCTGTTTTTCCCAATTGCAAGCATCGCTTCTGCAGCTGGCACATCCTACAGAAGCTTCCCTCCAAGCTTGGTGGCATTCCTAACAAGGACCAGATCATAAGCTTGTTGAATGATTGTGTCTGGAATGTGGATGATGTCGACATTTTTGAAGAGAGGTGGGATTCTGTAATACAGGAGCATGATTTGTTGTCCATCACCTGGCTTTCTGATATGTATGCAATGCGTTGCGATTGGGTTCCGTGCTATATGCAGTCATCCTTCTTTGCGGGCATGAGGACGACTCAAAGGAGTGAGAGCCTGAATGCGTTCATTAGGAGCCATGTGAATAGTAGGAAGACTCTATTTGAACTTGTATGTTCGTTGGAGACTGCGTACTCTCATGTGCGAGAGATTGAAAATTTCAAAGATTTTGATGACGAGTACAGTAACCTCCCTTTGTCATCACTGTGGCCCCTAGAGGAGCAGATGAGAGGTATATACACCAAGTCCATATTTAAGATATTCCAGTGCGAGGTTCACCAAAGTATGGTCTATAATGTAAAGCAAGCTTCAGAAGGTGTCTTTGAGGTGTATCGCGTCGGTGGACTTGGAACTCCCCGTATATTGAAGAAAGAGTTATCTAGTGACATTGTTTCCTGCAGTTGCTTCATGTTGGAATTCAAAGGCATCCCTTGCAGGCACATCCTCTCTTATTTGAAGAGCCGTGACTATTGCACTCTTCCCGAGCCTTACATTCTGAAGAGGTGGACGAAAGGGTACAGAGAACACCCTTTGATTTTTGGCAAAGCGTCAGTTAAGCACCCATCCACTGGGAGGACATTTCATCTTGTTTCTGCCTGCAATTCTATTGTCAACATAGCGTTTAGGAACAATGTTGTAGATCTTTGCCATGAAAAACTGTTAGCTTTGCAAAAGGAGCTCTTGGATTTGGATCTCCCTGACCCTGGTGCAGGTGCTGGTGCAACCGCTTCTAATACAGCTTCCTCTTCAGCTGTCAAGGTCCATATACCTAGTATTTGCAAAACTAAGGGAAGACCTAGATCGACAGATGTGAGGTTTAAATCTGGAGTAGAGATTGCACAGTCTAAAAGAGAGAGGCAGTGCAAGAATTGCTTAGAGTTTGGGGTCAACCATGATAGCAGGAACTGCCCTATGAAGAAGTAGTCCATTCCTATTATGGACTATGTGTTGTTGTTGTTTGCTATTCAATGATTATCCTTGTTACTGATCGTGTGGTCTGTTGATGTTGGACGTTTTTTAGTTGAGTTTGTAGTTGATTAGCGTGTGAGTGAGGGATATTCAAACATGTAATGGGTTGTTCTTTTTGTCTGTAGTTTTTGTGAAAGTGATTTTGTAACCATCCATGTATTTTTACTTTTGTGTTTTGTAATGTATTTTATGTGTTGCGTTGAACTCCACCAGATATATGTATAATTTGAATATGCTTCAAAGAATTTGTTTTGATCAGTTATTACTCTTTTGCATAATATTTTTTGTTTTATCTTAGTGTGCATTGAATACTCTTTTCTTTTGGAATACATAAATTTTTGGTTTAGTACAATTTTTTTCATGATTTTTGCTACTATGCCATACACTGGTAGAGTTACTTTCTGGTTGCTGGAGTTACTTTTTATATTATCACAGTTACTCTCAGTGCGTATCAGAGTTACTCTCAGTGCGTATCAGAGTTACTCTTAGTGCGTATCAGAGTTACTCTGAGTGTTCTCTCAGTTACTCCTTAGTGTTGTCACAATTACTCTCAGTGTTATCATAGTTACTCTCAGTGCGTATCAGAGTTACTCTGAGTGCATATCAGAGTTACTCTTAGTGTTCTCTCAGTTACTCCTTAGTGCTGTCATAGTTACTCTCAGTGTTATCATAGTTACTCTCAGTGCGTATCAGAGTTACTCTTAGTGTTCTATCAGTTACTCCTTAGTGCTGTCACAGTTACTCTCAGTGTCCTCGCAGTTACTATTGGTTCTATCAGAGTTACTCTGAGTGCGTATCAGAGTTACTTTTAGTGTTATTTCAGTTACTCCTTAGTGTTGTCACAGTTACTCTTAGTGTCCTCGCAGTTACTCTCAGTGCGTATCAGAGTTACTCTCAGTGCGTATCAGAGTTACTCTCAGTGCGTATCAGAGTTACTCTCGGTTCTACCAGAGTTACTCTCAGTTCTATCTGAGTTACTCTTAGTGTTTTCTCAGTAACTGTTAGTGCTAATTGAAAGTATATATAATCAGACAAAAACACTACAGCTAAACATTCAATATTACAACATTCAAAGCATAAAACGTTATATAATATACAACCAGATCAAATATAAAGAAGGTCCTTCAACTGAACATAAAAATACAGAAAAATACAGCCAGATCAGATATAAAGTAGGTCCATTAACTAAACATAAAAATCAAATAGCTCAGGGGGTCGGATCCATCCCTGGCGACACCTACTTGTGAAAGGAACGCTGGACAGACGAAGAAGCAGTGTCTTCTGCAAACTGAATGGGATTTGCAGCTGATCCCGGTTCTGCTTGGTATATGTCCCTAACGAAGAGCTGATCTGCAGAGTTCTCCGATCCAGAGTATACTTCATCGCCAGGCATTCTGAAGAGAGGGATAAGCTCAGTTGGTTTTTCTAAGAACTGATCTGTGATCCATGCTGTGATGGTCTGGTGATCAGTTGGCTTGAGGTAGATGATCCAACCTTTGCGAAGACTGAGCTGTGCGATCATCCTTTTCCAGCCCTTAGCAGTTGAAAGTGACCCGTTTTTATTCTGCATAAGGGTTATCTGGAAAGACTGGTTTCCGATTAGGAAGGTGGTTTTTCCTGGTTTGATCTGAAAATGGAGATGGTTCCATTCTATAGGAAGTAGAATGGATTGCACTGTCTTGTCATCAAGGGTGTAGTTGATTGGCTGGATGAATGGCTCCATGGTAGGCTGTGAAGAAATGTTAAAGGGGATCTGAGGAGATGGTCAAAGGGGGTGCTACTGAAAAATTGTACCTTATGAATAAATGTAAAAGGGTTTCTGAAGAAATGTAAAACTGTACCTTATGTAAACGGTAACAGTCACAGATGAAGAAGTGGACCTCGAGGGTGTCGTTGAGGATGGAGATGATGTAGATCTGAAAGCCCCCCGCTGTGTTTGAAACTGTAGAAGTTGCTGATGAAGAAGAGATGGAAGGAGATGGTGCCGTTGAGGATGGAGATGATGTAGATCTGAAAGCCCCCCGCTGTGTTTGAAACTGTAGAAGTTGCTGATGAAGAAGAGATGGAAGGAGATGGTGCCGTGGAGGATGGAGATGTTGCAGATCTGAAAGCCCCCCCCCCCGCTTTGTTTGAAACTGTAGCAGTTGCTGATGAAGAAGAGATGGAAGGAGAGAGTGTCGTGGAGGATGGAGATGTTGCAGATCTAAAAGCCCCCCGCTGTATTGTTGGTGCTGCAATTATTGACAGCAGTGAGAGTAATGGTCTGTGTTGTTGGTGCTGCAATTATTGACAGTAGTGAGAGTAATGGTCTGTGTTGTTGGTGCTGCAATTATTGACAACACTGCTCTTTCCTGTTGCGTTGCAAAGATGCCAACAGTACTGTTCTGTTCTGACGACATAGCAGTGCACTATGCTGTGTGTATGTGCATTTACATCGTACAGCAGACTCTTGTACATATCTTTATAGCTCCGTGCTCTCTTTTCTTCACTTTTCTGGTTCATTCTTTAATAAAGAATCGTGTACAACAGACTCCTGAACGCTAGAGTTAATTTTTTGTTTATCAGAGTTACTCATTAGTGCTATCACAGTTACTCTCAGTGTCCTCGCAGTTACTCTCAGTGCGTATCAGAGTTACTCTTAGTGTTCTCTCAGTTACTCCTTAGTGCTGTCACAGTTACTCTCAGTGTTATCATAGTTACTCTCAGTGCGTATCAGAGTTACTCTCAGTGCATATCAGAGTTACTCTTAGTGTTCTATCAGTTACTCCTTAGTGCTGTCACAGTTACTCTCAGTGTTATCATAGTTACTCTCGGTGCTATTAGAGTTACTCTGAGTGTTCTTTCAGTACTCATTAGTGTGTATCAGAGTTACTCTGAGTGCGTATCAGAGTTACTCTGAGTGCATATCAGAGTTACTCTTAGTGTTCTCTCAGTTACTTCTTAGTGTTGTCACAGTTACTCTGAGTGTGTATCAGAGTTACTCTTAGTGTTCTCTCAGTTACTCCTCAGTGCTGTCACAGTTACTCTCAGTGTTCTCGCAGTTACTCTCAGTGTCCTCGCAGTTACTCCTTAGTGATGTCACAGTTACTCTCAGTGCGTATCAGAGTTACTCTCAGTGCGTATCAGAGTTACTCTTAGTGGAGTTTCAATTATTTCTTAGTGTTGTCACAGATACTCTCAGAAGCAGACATATCTCGATACAGGTATGCTAGCACTGAGAGTAACTATGATATGCAAAACCAAAACAGTCTAACTCAAAGTATATATCTACATACAAAATCACAACAGATTTACATTCAAGAACACAACATTCAAAGCACAAAACGCTATATATTATACCCAGAAATACTCGTATTTGCAATAAGATGTTCACAGCACACAAGTAATGTATCTCATAGTGGTTACACATCAATATTCCAGAAGCAAACTGTTCAAATTTTACATTTCAATTAATAATTCACTCTTTCAGCTTAAATCCAGCCATTTATCTAGGCTTGAAACAGCTTCTTCATCCGTTTTCTTCTCTTCAGCTGGTGCTTCTGTCTTCTCTTCTTCTTGTTGCTTTTGACATTCATCTATTCCTCCCTTGTTCTGCTCAGATGGACCTTCTTTGATGACGTCATTGTTATCTTTTTGATGTGTTTGTACAGGTTGCAACTCCCCCCTCGCCATCATTCTCTGAAAAATATCAGCCCTTATGGCTGGCATGTCGTTGCAGGTGAAGTCCATGGGTTTTCCATTTACCAGGCATTCTAGGTACTTCATGACGAAGATCCCACAGTCAAGTGAGTCTTCTGCCTGTTGTGGACATAGCGGGTACTCCTGTCCCCATTGTGACAGTTGGTCACCTTTTTCTGCCCCCCTGAAGAATTCATGGACAATACCCACCTGCATTAAAAATTGACAACTCTTATTAATCATCTATCAACAAACATTAATCATATCAATCCACTACAAATAGAGTTTCTTTTTATAGATTGCTTACCCATCTAAGGAATTCCCTTTTTGACTTACTATTTCCACTCATTGAGTTATAAGACCGGTGTACTCCTTCGCTGAAACTTGCCTCGTACAAGTGCCAGTGGTTGTCCTTGTTCAATATGGTGAACACCGAGTCCATTGTGTCCCAATCCTTCATCGGGACATTGAATAGTGGAGATAGCATGTCGATATGCTCCAAGGTTATGTTTTCAACGTCAAACGACAACTTCTGCTGCAAATGCAAATTCACATCTATAAGTTTCAGTTTTTGATATGTATTTTTGTATTTTTGATGTAATTTTGTATACCAATTTTGTTCTTCTTACCGGAGCATATGTGCTCAAGCAGTGCCATGACAGACCTTTCTTTCTCCTTTTACTTGTGGTAGCTTTGAGCATCTGTACAAAGCAGTCCATAACCTGAAAAAATAACCACAAGATTTCTTTGTTTAGAAAAAAAACGACAAGTTCTCGAAGAGTTACAGTACTATTTATTAGTTTCTTACTGGTGATTGTATCATTTGATCTTTGTACAGTAGGGTGGCGAGGTCCTTCCCCGTGCACCAAGTGTCATCACTGAATCTCCATTCTTGTTTTGACCTGTCAATCGTTTGTATAGATGTTATACATATTAGTTTTGGATATTGAATAAGCGATGTTTTATATGTGTACACTTGGCAAAATAACAAATTCTCTTACATTTCTTCTATATTGTCCATGAAGTGGTGGACAATTTCCCTGGATTGTTTTGTTTTGAAATGCTTAAAACCAATAAAGTTTGACAACTTGTGCTGTCAACAACAAAAGAGCACTTCATGTTAGAATCAATATTAGTGTTCTATCAGTTACTCTCAGTGTTATCAGAGTTACTCTCAGTGCTATTTGAGTTACTCTCAGTGTTCTATCAGTTACTCTCGGTGCTATCAGAGTTACTCTCAGTGCTATTTGAGTTACTCTCAGTGTTCTACCAGTTACTCTCGGTGCTATCAGAGTTACTCTCAGTGCGTTCTGAGTTACTCTCAGTGTTCTACCAGTTACTTTCGGTGCTATCAGAGTTACTCTCAGTGCGTTCTGAGTTACTCTCAGTGTTCTACCAGTTACTCTCGGTGCTATCAGAGTTATTCTCAGTGCGTTCTGAGTTACTCTTAGTGTTACTCTTTATATTACTACAGTTACTCTACTTCTATTACACAATTACTCTACTGTATTTACACAATTACTCAAGTATTGATATAATTTAAAGGAGATGCAACCTTACCTTTTCCTCCCTCCTCTTCTTCACGTTTTTCTCGATGCTGCCTATGATTTTCTGTTCTATCTTTGACAATTTTTTTTTGGGCTCCTCCTTTTGCCCTTCTTCATCGATTATATTCTTCTGCTTGTCCAAACCTTCAGCTGATTTTTCTTTCTTCTCCTCCTCCTCATCATTTTTCTTCCCATCATTTTCATCTTCTGAGTCATTCTGTTGCACATATCTTCTTTTGAGGCTCATCCTGCCTCGCTTCATCGGCTTGTCGTCCTTATCCATACCCTCATTATATACTTTGCTCGTCGAAGCAACATCCTTATTGGGTTCTTGAACATTCCCCGACGAGAACCTTTCAGCAGATTGGTCTAATCCACCCACAGGTGACTGTGATTTGTCACCTTCATCTCCGAATTTTCTCATCAGTTTTTTATTCTCCTCTTCCAGCTCGGCTATTCTGTTTTCTAGCCGTTTATTCTCTCTCCACAGCTCAGCGAATGCTTCAACAGCAATTTTCATGCATATCTCCTTCTGCATCTTTAGCTCGTCCTCGAGTATTTCTATTCTTCTCGCCAGGTTGGAGTCATCAGCAGGCACTCCTTCTTGGATTACTGGCTTTGTTGGTGCCTTGTCTGGCTTTTGTTTACTTTTCGCCCTTTTATCCGCAAGGTAGTAGGGCATGTCTTTCATTGTTCTTGCAGCGTGCCAGTTATCCCCCTGGTCTATATTTATACCTTCACAAACCTATCCATAAGAAAATCAAAAATAGTATTTAACAATGCAAACTTTCAGGATTATGTTATATATTAGTTTTTTTAACAAATAATAAATATTCTTACATCCTTAGGGTTCACAGCCCCCAAATCCATCATCTTCTCAACCGGCGCAGCCCACTTCTTTATCCTTGGCTTTGCGTCAAGGAACGTTGGCTTTGCCATGTTTGTCATCTCATATGCCCAAACCTACATTTAAACAGAGTGAAAATTCAATGCATATGTAACTGCCCCTCATAGTCATTATTGTAACAATTTTGTAGATGAAGTTAATTTCGTTCACTTACACATAGGCACATCACACACCCTGTTGTGTAGAGGGTGGTTTTCCCTTTCTCCCCTTTCCTCCTCAGCTGGACATTTTGCTTCAGAATCTTCATATTCCTGAAGATGCTCCCATGCACCAGCTTTGCCCAATTCATCTGCGTCGTTTCAGTAACATCGTCTAGGTAGTGCAGTATGTAGATTGGTGTGCAATAGCTGGTGTCTGGGAGTAGGAATGTTGCCAGCAGGTATAACATCCATGCACGGCACATGTTCTGGTAGTCCGATGGATCGTCGGTATTGGCAAATTGTTGCCAAAGCTTTGCTAAGTTGTCCTTGTGCAGGACATCCTTTTCCCTTAACCTCTTACCGGTGTCCTCTTCATTTCCTTTTTTATATGTTGCGCTGGCAAATTGTTGCCATATTGATTTCACAATCTCAGAATTTTTCCTAGGTATGATGTCCATACCTTTGCTTGGGATACCTAGAATTACCCCTACATCCTCAACCGTCATCCTTCTTTCCACCCCTCTGGCCAGCAAAAACCTGTCATCATCTACATATCTGTCTATCAAATCTTCCAGGAGGCATACATCAACCATAAGATTTGGCATATTTATCATGTTTGCAAATGCCGTCGCCCTCATCATTCTTATCTGGTTACTTGTATACACCAAGCTCTTGCTGGTGGTGATGTAGCTCTTTAGGTAACACCTGTGGTATAGCCTCTTTATCCCCACTGCAAACATATGAAAAGTGTCATATGATAGTAACAGTAATTTAATAAGTTTACAAATCCATTCAATATTACCTTCAGCTGCCTTTTCCTTTCCCTTTTCTTTCTTCCTCCTTATTTCCTCTTCTTCTATCTCGTCAGCAGCCTTATCTGTATCATTAGTTTCTTTGGCCTTCCCTTTCCTTTCACTTTCTTTTCCTGCATAGGAATGAAGTTATTCTAGTTATCATGCACAGTTACTCCAATATTTACTCTAGTTACTCTAGGCTATCATACAGTTACTCTTGGTATCATTCACAGTTACTCCAGCATTTACTCTAGTTACTCTAGGCTATCGTACAGTTACTCTAATGTTCTGTATCAGTTACTCTTGGTATCATGTAGTTACTCTTGGTATCGTGCACAGTTACTCCAGCACTTAATCTAGTTACTCCAGGCTATCGTACAGTTACTCTTGGTATCGTGCACAGTTACTCCAGCATTTACTCTAGTTACTCCAGGCTATCGTACAGTTACTCTTGGTATCGTGCACAGTTACTCCAGCATTTACTCTAGTTACTCTAGGCTATCATACAGTTACTCTAATGTTCTGTATCAGTTACTCTTGGTATCGTGCACAGTTACTCCAGCATTTACTCCAGTTACTCTAGGCTATCGTACAATTACTCTAATGTTCTGTATCAGTTACTCTACTTCTTATAACAATTACTCTTTTACATGTTATCATAAATTACCTTGCCGTTCTTTGCTCTCCGCTTTGTCACTCCGAGGTTTTCCAGTCTTGGTAGATCCTTTGCCATCTTTCTCAGCCGTAACTGGCTTACTTCGTTTTGCTCTTTTCTCGGACGGTTTGCTCGTCAGGGGATCTGCAGCCCCTCTTTTCTTCCTTTTCATTTCTGACAGAAGAGTCGCAAGAGCAACCTCATCCCTTTTCGCAGCTTCCTCTTGCCCTGTTTCACCGGTGTTCGCATCCCCTTTCGCAGAAGCAACCGATGTCCCTTTATCCTCTACATCTATTGTCTTGGGCATCGTAGCCCATTCGGTATCCCCTTTCAGAGTAGCAGCTTCCTCGTGTCCCGTTTCACCGGCGTTCACATCCCCTTTCTGGCTAGTATGTGATTCTGCGGCCGCCGCTTCTTCTGGTTCTTTGGCCATCTTCTCCTCGACCTGATGGGGCTGCATTTCGAAGTCATCATCTTCTTCAATCACTGGTCGTTGACGCCTTAGCCACGGCGGCCCTGTCGAGGTCTTCCTTGACGCTTTCTTTCTTCTCGTCATATCGGAAGAGGTAACTGTCGGGATTGAGCGACGGCAGCGGGAAGGAAGAGCGACGGCAGCGGGAAGGCAGAGCGACGGCAGCGGGAAGGCAGAGCGACGACAGCGGGAAGGAAGAGCGACGGAGTGAGCGAGGGTTTTGGGCAGGTCGCGTTCGAACGCTGTCCGCTGTTTTTGTTTTTTGAAGTATTTACGGGGCTATGCCACCGTGTCTTCTGCCGGGTACTTTTATGTAAGTTACCCTCCGGGCAATGAATTATATCTCATATATATATATATATATATATATATATATATATATATATATATATATATATATATATATATATATATATATATATATATATATATATATATATATATATATATATATATATATAGTCAGGCTGGAATACACTCGAGTGTATCTGGAGCAGAATACACTCAAGTAGTTTTTCATGATGCAATATTTTTTTTAAAATCTAATCCATTGATGTTCTTAAACATCTTGTGAATAGCTCATATATAAAATTTGAGCCCATTTGGACACTTATAGGTCATGTTATGAAGACCACAAAAATTATGCATTTCAAATTAGTTTCGTGCATCGATTTTGTTGTCCTCAGATGAGTGACTTATACTCATCCAAATGAGCTCAAAATTTGTATGTAGCTTAGTGTATATATATATATATATATATATATATATATATATATATATGGGTATATCTTCGCTACCCGTGCGGGTAACTAAGATTTGCTACCCGTGCATCAATTTTGTAATGGGATGACACACATATGTAATGATACAACCAAATTTGTAAGGAGACAACCGAAATTGTAATACAAAAACTCATTTTGTATTACAGCGTTGTTATAGTAATAAATATATATTTATTACTGTAACAACGTTGTAATACAAAACGAGTCTTTGTATTATAATTTCAGTCGCCTCATTACAAATTTGGATTGTCTCATAACAAATGCATACCTTCCAATTACAAAACTGATGCACGGGTAGCAAAGATATACCCTATATATATATATATATATATATATATATATATATATATATATATATATATATATATATATATATATATATATATATATATATATATATATATATATATATATATATATATATATATATATATATGAAATATATGTACGTGCGTATATAGCAATTTCGGGTATCATGACTTCCACGTCTAAGTTTTCCTTGTTGGACCAAAGGGCTCTAGAGGGGATGAATAGAGCTATAACAACTTAAACCAAATTCATTAAACCTTCAACTTAGTTGAAGAGATAAGATTGTAAATATGGAGTTTGATGTGCAATTAAACATACATGGCAAGGATGAGAGAGATTGAATGAGTTTCAGAACATGCAATGTATAGTGCTTCAAAACTCCAAATGAGGAGAGTGTACATTTACTACCTAGAGAGGTCAACCTCTAGAATTTTGCAACCATTGAATACTTATATTTCATTATAAGACATATAATACGACATTTTTTTTGAATAGAACGGATACCTAGCCTTCCTTTTTAACGATCAAAAGGAGCCAATAAACCTTACAAGGTCTTATCTATCATTTGAGCAAGAGTCTTCAACCTCTATAATAGCTTATCCACTTTTGCAACGAGTTGGACACTTTCACCAAGGAGGTCCCCTCTTGAAATAAGTTCTCTGCCTTGAAGAAATTACCCACTCTTTTCAAAGATCTTCAGCCTTCACCTTCTCCTTCACCAAGGAGAAGTTTCACCAACTTTGCTTGAAGAAAGGGATTGGGAAAAGAGAAGATTGATAGCTTTACAAGGATCATAATGAAGTAGCTATATAACAAATATATATCTCACTCACATTGACATTTTTTTGTAAGAAAGAGAGAGAAAGAGACTCTTCGTAGACAAATCCACTCAATTGTAACTAGAAGCATGAGAGGCAAACTTGGAATGAAGTCCAAGCATCCCTATTTATAGTTGGGGATGTCTACTAGCCACAAGAAGTACTTGGGAATAAATTATAATCGTTTGAGGTGTTTTTATAGATCTATTTTTGATATTTACAACACTTCAACGGCTAGAAACACTTTTTTGACACACTCAGTATAATATAGTTGGTCGAGTTTAATAAAGCAAACTCGATCGATAGCACTATGCGACAAAGCAAATTTGAAGTGTCAGTCGAGTTTATCCTAGATCAAATTTGACCGACAAGTTAAATTTAATTTGGTCAGTACAAGGTGTCGGTCGAGTTGTCATCTGGACAAACTCGATTGAATCTGGCAGTTTTCACGACCCATCGTAGGCGTCGATTGACTTTTTGAAATGGAAACTTGACCGAAAAGGGTGTCTGTGATGTATTTTGGAAATCATCATTTGTGTGCTTAAACATTCATTTTTAGTGCTCTTGATTTTTTCTCATCTGAATTACAAGTCGTAGTATCAATAGAAATGATTACAAAATTGTCCTAAGTCGTTTAGGACATTTTCCACAATACTACATTTGCAATGAGTTTGGCTTTTATTTGATCGAGCTAGGGATTTATTTAATTGACCCTTTTCATGTACCTAATGCTTGAAATCAATCTCCATATTAGATACATATGAATGGAATGGTTAAGTCATCATCAATATATGGACAATGTATAATTGTCATGTGCTTAGAGCAACCACTATCAATAATTCATTTTCCTTTTACCTATAAGAAAGGAAGATGTCAGTGTCCAATTTAAATCTTTAGATCCAGAGTTAGCTTGGGGATCCATTTCATCTTTGGGTTGGTCCCCTTTTCTTTGCAAGGAAAATAATTAGAATAATGATCATCACTCTTGTAAGGTGAACAAACCATAGGGTTCTTAGATCCAGATGACTCTGCATGGAAGATAGGAGGTCCATTGCTCTTTTTCTTTCCCATACCCTTGCTTCTGGGAGCTCCATCATATCCCAAACCATTTTTACCATTTTGTTTGGTAGAGTGATCTAGGACGTCATTGACAGACTTTTTCCCTTTGAGGAACTTTTGCAAGGAATCTCTAAGCTTATGGTTATCGTCACTAAGAGTAATAATAGTAGAAGAAAGGCTAGCTAAATCATCTTGAGCATGAAGAAAGCCTTGACTATAGACAAAGGGCTTTAGTCAAGTAAGAATTTATTTCAAGAGTTATGCTAGCTACTTCATTACTAGGCAATAAATGTTTAGAAGCAAGATCATTGATTTTTAGCAAGCAATCTAGCATTTTCAGTTCCAAGCATAGTAAGCTCATCAAGATAGATTCTATTTTCATCCTTAATACCATCACAAGCTTGTCTAAGATCATTGAACTTGGAAAAAAGTTTATCATTTTCAGTTCTAATCAAAACAAGCTCATTAGCCAAGTTTGGTTTTCATCCTTAAGACTATTGATGTTCTTAAGATAAATATTATTCTCTACCTCAATGTCATTGTATTGCAATTCAAGTTCGAGAAATTGGTCTTGCAAAGAATCTATACTATTCAGATGAACTTTTTCATTTTGCTCAAGGAAATCAATTTTAGCATGTCAATGCGGGCTTCTTTAGATAATTCATTTAATATTATCTTACTTACCTCACATATGTATTGACTATTTGAGGCCATGAGAGCAAGGTGGTATTCTCCCTCATTGGATCTTGAATCACTACAAAAAGACTCTTCCCATGTGGCATGTGCTACAACTTTGCTTCTTCTTTCTTTCTTGTCCTTCCTCTTAGACTTTCTCTCCTTCTTGTAGTCCTCTATCATCTTGGAGATGCTCTTGTGGTAGGACTTCTTTACCTTGGGGCAATCATTGTTGTAGTATCCCTTTTGGTCACACTCATAGCACCTCAGAGTAGAGAAGGATGAGAAGGGCTATCCTTGGAGGTGTTTCCCCTTGGCATAGTTAGCTTCATGATCACTAGGGGCTTCACGACTTTAGGAAGGAGTAGCCCGACAAGGAAGTTGTTGTTGAAGAAAAATGGCCTCCAATTGAGCTTTGAAGGAATTTTCCTTCATTTTCTTTGACTCCTTCTCTTCAAGCTTTTCTTCATCTTCTTTCTTGTCAAGTCTAGGATCATAGGCTTGGAGATTTTCAATGAGTTCTTCGGTAGAAATCTCACCAAGGCTTCTTATTTCTTCAATGGAGGTCACCTTGGTTGCCACCTCTTAGTAATGGACCTACATATCTGGAGTAATGGTACCTTGGTCCATGGGTTAAACCAAAGAAGCAACTTCATTTACAATTTTTTTGAGCCTTGAGTATATATCTTCCACTCTCTCCTTTTTAGCCATCTTAAAATTCTCAAGGAGACCTTAGAGCATGTAGAACTTGGACTGGTTGACTTTCTTGGTCCCTTCATAGGTAATGCAAAGTTTGTTTTATTTCTCATAGGCAGTGTCCCAAGAAGATATCTAGTTGAATTTGGAAGGAGTGAGGACTGCATAGATGATGTTAATAGCCTTTGCATTCAGTTGGGCCTTCTTCAATGTAGTTTCATCCCAAGTAGCCAGATCTCCTCCCAACTCCTTATAGGGAAGGATGACCACTTTCCACATTTCATAGCTCATTCCTTACAAGTAGAACTACATCCTCCTCTTCTAATAGAGGAAGTTTGTTTCGTCGAAGATTGGAGGTCTCATGGAGAACCCACTCTCCAAGTTGAGAAACCCTAGAAGGTTGTCGCCCATCTTCTCATCTTGTGAGAGATCTTGTTAGATCAAACGGATCTAGAGGGGGGTGAATAGATCTATGAAAACTTAAACCACATTCATTAGACTTTCAAGTTACTTCAAGAGATAAGATTGCAAATACGGAGTTTGATGTGCAACTAAACATACATAGCAATGATGAGAGAAATTGAATGAGATTAAGAACAAGCTATGTATAGTGGTTCTAAACTCCAAACTAGGCGAGTGTACATCCTCTACCTAGAGAGGTCAACCTCTAGGATTTTGCAACCATGACATACTTATATTCTACAATAAGACTTATAATAAGACCTTTCTTTTGCAAGGCAAGGATACCTAGCCTTCGTTTTTAAGGATCAAAAGGATCCAATAATCCTTACAAGGTCTTACCTATCATTTGAGCAAGAGTCTTCACCCTCTACAAGGGCTTACCCACTTTTGCAATGAGCTGGACACCTTTGCCAAGGAGCTCCCGTCTTACAACACCCGCCTTGAAGGAATTACCCACTCTTCTCACTGATCTTCAGACTTCACCTTCTCCTTCACCAAGGAGAAGCTTTCACCAACTTTGCTTGAAGAAAGGTATTGGCGAAAGAGAAGATTGAGAGCTTAACAAGGATCACAATGAAGTAGCTCTCTCACAAATACCTATATCACCCATATTGAAATTTTTATTAGTAAGAAAGATAGAGAAAGGGGCTCTTAGTAGACAAATCCACTCAATTATATCTAGGAGCATGAGAGGCAAGCTTGGGATGAAGCCCAAGGGTCATTATTTATAGTTGGGAATGTCTACTAGCCACTAGAAGTACTTGGGAATGAATTCTTGTCATTTGGGATTGTTGTACGGATCTATTTTTGATATTTGCAACACTCCTATGGGTTGAAACACTTCTTCTACATACTTTGTACAATATAGTCAGTCAAATTTCAACAAAGTAAGCTCGACCGATAACACTATACGACAAATAAAATTTGAAGTGTCAGATGAGTTTATCCTAGATGAAACTCGGCCAGTGGCTTAAATTTGATTTGGTTAGTGCATGGTGTCAGCCGAGTTGTCACCAAGACAAACTCAGCCGAACCTAGCAATTTCCAAGATCCATCCTAGGTGTCAGAAGAGGATATGAAAGGGAAACTTGGCCGACAAGGGTGTCTGTGATGCATTTTGGAAATTGTCATTTGAGTTCTCAAACATTCATTTTAAGTGCTCCTGATTTTTTTCTCATCTTAATTACATGTCATAGCATCAATACAAATGATTACAAAAATTGTCCTAAGTTCATTTAGGTCATTTTCCACAAAAGTGCATTTGTATTGATTTAGCTTGTATTTGATAAATCTAGGGATTAATTGAATTGATCATTTTCATATACCTAATACCTAAATTTAATCTCAAATAGACATATTAGATATATGTGAATCAAATGGTTAAATCATCATCAAAATATGGACAATGTATAACTATTTTGTCAACATTCATTGGCCCCCTAAATTAGAAGAATCCAACACAAAATTTTGTGCCCGATTAGTCCACGTAAAATATTGTCTGACTCTGATCATGTTATATAGGTTGGTACATTGATTTATTTAGGTTTTCCAGGTCCGATGATCATCCCTACCCACGATGTAGCATGCCCCTGAAAATGTTGAGTTTGATTTTTGTCATTGTTAGTGTAGGTCGATTATCATTTATAAGTTGAAGTTGAAATTTATGTCTAGTGGATTTTGGTGTAAATAAATTGAGGTTAAGCATTAGAGTAGTACATATATTGTTTTAATAATAATGTAAAACTATCAAACACATCAAAAGCATTGTAATTTATATATTTAAATAATTCAATTTCAATGACTTTAGTATCATTTTACTACTAACTTGATTATGACTTGAGTAAGTGTAGAGAATTGTTTTGAGTGTAGGCCTTTATTTATCATTTGGTACTAGGTTGCATAATATTAAATTAGGTTTGATTATTAGATTAGCTATTTTCTAACTTGTGAGTGTATGTCAACTTTATGGTAAGATAGTTTGCATAAACGTAGATCCTTGTCTAATTTTTAACCAATTTCATGTCACCAGTAATTTATGTGTATTTTTATGGTCATGTTTTGTTTTTCTTTAAAATTACAAACCTGATCACTTTCTATGCTCTATTTCAAATCAAAATATTGTTGTTTCGGTCCAGACAAAACTTAGCTTGACCCAAATGTGTGGTTATATATGATCCAAAGTAGTATTGTATATTATATTCTACTAGAACACTTCAAGGAAGGTCTTATAAGAAATCAAATGGACAAACTATTTATTAAATATGATAAATTATTTTTAGATTTTAGGATTTCATTATTTAAGATCATACATTTCTTTGTACACATAAAATACATTGATGCATATATTAATATGCAATAAATTGAGATATGAGGAACTACGGTATGAGACATAGTAGTACCATTTGTTCAATAAAATAGTGTATGCATGGATTATATATGAAGTAGGTTAATCATATAAAATAACTTTTCAAAGGAAGAGACTAAGAAATTATATGTATATCATAAAAGTTTGATCATCATCACACAATTAATAGATAAAAACCTAAATTCTTCCAGTCACATTACTTTTTCTAGAAAAAATATTCTTAATTATTTTTTATTCTAATAATATAACATTTTGTAATAGAGTAATGCTCCTTGCGGTGATCTTCACAAAAAATTAACATCTGTAGTATGAAAATCTACCCACTATTTGCATGTAGTGTGGTCATTTAGGTGACTCATATTCTGAATGTGATCATGTTTCAAATATACATCTTGACTAAATGGCCACTTCAATCCCAATTTTTTTCTTCTAATATAACTTAAACCATGTATATCCATGCATAGAAGCCCAAGATCCACAAGCCACAATTCTGGAGTTACGATGCAAAGAAAACCACAACAAGTAATAGCATGAAAGTAAGGATAAGAAAAATAAAAAAAGAAGACCCTATTTCAATATTGGAAGATGAGGCCTTAGCCAACAATGAAGAACATGAGTGGGAAATAGTCATATGGATTTGAACAAAAGAATAAAACCATGAATAGGATTTTCAAACTACATTTGGAAAGGGAAAGGCTCCAGATGGTACACAATAAATATTGGGGAACCAACATGAAAACACTATAGTTCGCCTGCCAGACAAGGAAACCAACAATGGTAGCGAACAGTCGACTAGGGTAGATAAATTTTATACTTTCAAGATAACAAACCTTTTAAGCATGAGCATTCTTGTTTCCCATTTCTCTGACAAAGTGCAAGGGTAGAGGATATGTGATGTTGTGCAATAGAATGATTTCCTATCAAACTATCATTAGTCTTGAAAGGGTGAGAAAGGGAGGTTGAACATGCTACCCCATGGAAGCTCACGATGGCCCCCAAGACCGACATCTCATGATGCTAAATGGTTGCTTACTTTCAAAATGTTTTAGAATCAACAACCCATAATAACTATGCAGTGCAAGCCGAAGGGGAAGAACAATCCATTGGATTGTGCTCTTCCTTCAACTAAGGCTCAAACCAACCCAACTTCCAAGTATTTTAATTGAGATATGATCTTGGAACATTAAAGGTACCAACTCATAAAACCAAATTCATTCAATGAAGGATCCTAGATCATCTCATAGACTACAAATCCTTACAATTATCAAGTGCATATGAAGTGGCATCATTATAAAAAAATTTATCAGGAAAATTGGCTTTTTCATCATCTCTCAGGTTTGAATCCACTAGATACCTGAAAGGAATCTAGATTGAGGTAGCATCATTGTAGATAATATAGTCAAGAAAATTGACTTTTCTTCACCTCTTAGGGTTGAATGCATTGGTGTCTCTGGAGAAGTCTGACTCATGTGGGAAAGTAATCAATGCACCATTGAGATTGTCATCGTCTGTTTATACAACACAAGGTTGATAATAATCGGTTCTTGACAACTTTTTATGCTATCCCAAGTCCTACTGAAAATAAAATCTTTGTGATAGGATTGAGGAAACATATGTAAATAGTAAGACAAGTTCAATTGCCATGGGTGATTTTAACACCATGTTAAACACCAACGGGAAATATGGTCACACTTTCTTTGACAAATATGCTAGTGCCTGACTCAGTGACTGTCTTAAGAACACGAGACTTGCATACATGACAATTGAAGAGGTTTTCTAAACCATACAATATAGAGGATTACAAACAGCTAGAGAGGGTCATTTTCAATGAGCAATGGCTCAATGAGAACTGTAAACTTTCCATCACTATTATACTTCAAGTGAACTTTGAACACAACTCCTTACTAGTCTATAGCCATATGACACTCGGGAAGAAACACATCTTTAAGACCAAGGCATGGTGGAATACATCCCATAATTTTGCACTGAGCAACCATTGCAATGGTGTAAACACTGACTCCTTTATTGTTGCTCTGACGTCTTTCAAAGCCTCTACACTACAATGGGAATCAAAGAACCTCAACCATCACTTCAAGAAGTATAAATCCCTTCTCATGCACATTGAAAAATATTAGGAATCATCCCAAAACTCAAACACCACTCTCTCTCTCATGATCTCTCTATTGAACTTTGAGAACAATACAACCAACTCCTCTTGTAGGAGGAAGTCATTTGGAAACAATATGCACATTTTTATTGGCTCAAATATGGCAATAGAATACATGTTTTATCAATTATTGATCAAGATGTGAAGATATTTAACAGAAAAACATGTCTCAAGGACAAAACATGACATTGGATCACCACCAAAATGAGCTTCTAACTACTGGTTCAAACCTATTTCTTAGACTCGATTCGTGTGAAACTCACTCACAACCAACACTACAAAATAAACTATGCAAGTGTTTTCTTTGATACATTTAACATGAAAAACCATTTGATATTTGATCCCTCTCCTAAAAAACGTCAAGAGGGTAATATTTATGATTGCATCATCCAAATCATCATGCATGGAAGTACTATATAACAATTTTATCTAAAGAAACTTGGACCAAGTTGGTATTCAATTACTAGAACCATGAATGAAGATAACATCAGCAAGCAGATCGAACCCATCATGAAAAATTCATATATTATACTCATACCAAATGTAAAAATGCTACAAAATTATAGCCAGTTTTTTCCAGTGTCTCTTGATAACAACTGTTTAAAACTTATCTTCAAAATTTCAATAGAGAAAGTAAAACCTTTCCTGAATGCCCAAATATCAACTACTTAGTCAAAAATCTTCCTTGGCCAACTAATATTCTTCTAGTACAAGAAATGATCCATTTCATAAAATCTAAGTTGACCAAAATGAAATGGATGATCATCAAGTTGGATCTCCCTAAAACTTTTGACCACTCCAATTGGCAGTTCATTAGAGATACACTTAACATGACAAGTTTACCTATGAATTTTTTTAATCTCATTATGAAAATCATAATGTAGGGTAAAAAATATATTATGTGGGAGGTGAACCTAGGTATATTTTTAAGGCCACACAAGGAGCGAGACAAGGGGATCCTATAAGCCCATATGTCTTGGTACTTTGGATGGAAAGGTAATACCAAGAAATTACATTTGTTGTTGATGAAATCACATGGAAATCAGTGGTCATGTCTAAAGATGGTATGAAGCTATATCATGTTCAATTTGTAGATGAAATTCTCCGCATTTGAGAAACATCTTTTTCATAATCATGTTCCATCAACAAAACCAAAGATTCATTTTCCAAAGTATCAAGACATATTGTATCACAAGACAAGTAAAGATCTTTCTTTATCTCAAATACCACTACATCTGAAGTTCATGCTAATAGTAGGAAGCTTGTCTTCCACTTGACATCTAACCATGGGAATTTTTAGAAGTTCCTAGACTCCATCATAGAGTTAACAAACAAATTGGTTCTAGCATCATCTCCTTAATAATGGACCGAATGAATAGTTGGACCATGAGACATCTCTCACTTGCAAAAAGAATTACCTAGGAAAAATCCACCTTGTAGGAAATACCCACCTGTTAGACAATATGGGTCTCCCCATAACTATTTGATGATATAAACAAGCACATAAAATGACATTTTGTTGAGAAATTGGAATGAGAAGTAGCTCTCTCTAGTATTATGGAAGAAAGTTGCTTCAAACAAAGATGTTGGGGTTTTAGGTATTAAAATGTTTGGGATCAGTATCAATCATTGATGTTGCAAATTATATGGTCCTTCTTTAATCAACCATCTATGATCTGAATCCAAATTATGAAAGAAAAATATGTATGAGGTGGCTCTATCTCCATGAGACCTATATCTTATTTTTGAATTTCATCACCCAATTGTTCAAAATATTTATTATAGAGTTATCAATATGGCTTATCAACAAATGTGTGGGTTGAAAAAGGGTGTTTGAGAAATTAGTCCATGATTATCAACACAATTTTAAAATTTTAGTGGGCATGGAGTCACTCATAGTTAACTCAATGTAGGTCAATTATGGTAGTTTAGACAAGGGTTTCATCCACGACCACTTACTAGAAGAACCTAGAGAAAAATTGAATGAATCCCAACCTCCAATGAGTGTGTTGGTCCAAACCTTTGAGGAAGGCTTCTAGAACTAAACAAAAACATGTCATCACAATTTGTCTACATATGGTCAGAGAAGATAAAAGAGTCCATGTGGAGGAAATTTGAAAATAAAATTGGCATACCAACATACCCAACAAAGTATGTCTTTCTGGGACTCATGCAACACAATGATCATCTTACCAATATGGAGATGTTATGTTGATATTTTGATGTTAGAAATGATTTCCCACTCTATAATAATGCCGAAGACACAATCCTATATGATTTGCATGACTATAAGTACATCATGCATCTATGGCTTGACCTACATATGGAAAGTAAGCATGTTTTACTACACAAACTTAAGTGGGTTGATTTGATTACAAATAACCAGGGGAAGAACACTACATCCTCTGTATTGTGGTCGATATCATGTTGGTATATATGTACTTGTAGGAATGAATGCATTCACCATGGTGATATGAAATCAATAGTAGACATAGTGAAATTCATAAGAAAATATACTGCTACAATTCATACCTTCTAGGTCCAAGTATCTATGGAGTAAAGTACAGCTCTGCTATTCCTTCTAGCTCCCATCAAGCTCTAACTTCTTCATTTTCATAGGTGTAGCTTTTCAAGAAAACAGAAAGTGGACTAGAATTGGTATACATATATTGTAGACATAAATGTAAAATGCATGATAAGACTTGGATTTACTATAGTCTAAAACTCATTCATTGGGCCTAACATACAAGCAATTCTCTAAACCCCAGAGATATGTTATAAAAAGAACTACCATAATGCTTTAGTTTTCTATATTTCCTAATAGATTGACATTGCATATCAAAAGAAGTTTACATCACATATCAAGTTTAAACCTCATGTGAGAAGGGCCTAGAATCTGAGAAATAACTATGACTACTCTATCATCCACTATATCCCACATACTTCAAACATTGTAGTTGATTCAATTTCTAATTAGTCTCTTATTTCTTGATCAACTATTTATTTTTCTATTACCAATCCTAGTTGGATCACTTGTAGTACCATTGTCATTTTATATGTCATTTTTCCTGTAGTATAGAGAGGGACCGATGATACTTAAATCCTTAGTCACCCCCAAAATAAAAATTATTGTGGAGCACACATTTAGATCAACCTCATCTATTGTTGAATAATTTATTGTACTTTCCTAGAACTCAACTATGTATTGACGAATAATTTATTCTACTTCACTTTGTAACTTGATGATGGTTGCAACCAATTTTTTTGGTTTGATGTTCACTACATGATAGTTGGTAAAAGTTGGTAATTAATATTTATAGCTATGATCCATGTGAGAAGATAACATGAGTGATGTCTAACAACCTATAAAATTAAGATCTCATATGTCTTATCTTTCTAGAGTCATGTACATCTAACACCCTTGTTAGCAAGATTGGTGAATGCAAAAATATATGATAAAGTGACAAAAAACCCATACATGAAATAGAAGTCAATAATCAAGTGCACTTTTCATCATTACAATAAGCATATCTCACAAATAATTTTCATTGAAAGAAGAAAATACAGATGTATTCTTTCCAATGGAGATGGGCATCGGTGTTGTCCTCATGTCATTAATAGAACTAAGTGTTGGACTTTGAAGATTCCTACCTCATCACTCTGAATAGAAACTTTATTTTCTTTTAAATGATGACATTTTAGAGTGAAGAAAATATATAATGAAAATTATGAAATATTGTATAAGGTTGGTGATCTAAAAGGTATTGCAAGAACTATGGTAAGTGTCTTTGGGTGTTGGCATGATTGACTTTGATGCAAAGTAATATCCATCTATGAAATTACTTTGATCCACATTTTTTTTGTACCAGCTTAGCATCTATTTTGAGCATCCTAATGTAAAGATAGGTTACATGCATCGTTAGCTAAATAGAGAGATCTACATGCAATGCACATAAGGTTTTTCTATCAAAGGATAAGATCACACCTTATTATAATATGTCAACACTAGGAAAAAAATTAACATTAAAAATTAAACTAATAGGTAGATAGATATGGGCTACATCACATGGAGTTCAATGAAAAGGTGGCACAAAACATTTAGTAATTATTACTATGTAAATATAAACAAAATGTGATACTATTGAGTGTGATCTAGAATATTTTTCCATACTAGACAACCATTTATATGTTAAGTATCTACTTTACAAGTGTCGAGCTATACAAAATTGAGCATGAGTATATGTAAGTAACATGGTATTTCAATGAGACCTTATGTGGCGACCGCCATCACATTGACATCTTAATCGCACAAAACTAAGCAGAAATAATCATTAACATCGTATTACCAAAAATCACTAAAAATTTAAAACCTTTTTTTCCAAGAGAACCTTTACCAGGAAACTCTTTTCAAAAAGAACCAAACCATATATATACGTCATTCATTTGTACATATATTATTTCATCACTTTGCAAGGTTTTGAGATAGTTGTTAATTTATCAAAACATACACAAAAGCAACATCATGCATCGAGGTGTACTAGCCAAAATCTCATATCAATTATAAAACTATTTACGCACTATCTCCCAAAGGACCTGAGAGTACATGGATGACACATAGGAATTTATATCTACAAGACACATAGCAAAACACTCAACCTAAGTTGTTACTACTGCCCTTACTGTTGTTGCCTGCTCTCTACTACATGATCGTTACTGTTTCATGCACGTCCACCTAAAAAGTTGTGGAACCCACGGGGTGAGACAACTTGTCCTAGCGAGAGATATAACTCTCTGCCAACAATATTATTATCATAGTTAAACTTTTATGAACGAGAGAAGAAGAAGTCTATATTGAATTAAATAGTATACCTGTTGATTATGTGCAGAGAAGAGCAGTCTCAATACCTTATTAGTTCAATAATCTACAACTGAGAAATAGATCATTTAATCACTTCTAAAAGGAATATGAAGAACATGTAAAATTGTTATAAACTAAATAGTATAAAACCAAAGCAAGGCATCAACCAATGTTTTTGTATTTGGTCCTTAAAACAAATACACTACACGGTTGATTACATCTTATTATGCCCTACGGAGATGGGAATATACCTTCCATCTCCAACTGACCACTGCGAAGTTAGCATCAGTACCATATATGTCTATGAAAGACCCAGAATCCACGACCTCTCCTTTCTCATCAGTATGAGAGTGGTAGTGATATTATGAGTCATCCTGCATTTTAGCTAGCTTGGCGTATAGAGTCTCTTAGCTATAGAGATACAACACATGGCTTGTTCTCTGTCCAGGGTATGACCTACAGTCAATCTTGCTTGTATACATTAAGGCATGGCCTGTAACCATACTCTTCTGGGGGAATGTCTTTACCACCAATCTCAATGTTGCAATAGATCTACGGCCTGCAACCTCAATCTTTTTAGAAAAATGTCTCAAGGCCAAATCCTGGGGTTTGAAGGAAGCAAGGAAATACTCATCTTACACCCTCACATATTCAAAAATATGCTCTGAGTAAAACTCATTTCATCATTCAGTAGATCCTGACACTAAATGATTATATGGTCAGGGCAACTACATTTTTAGTTCACTTGATAGAGTAAGTGCATTACATCATCTTTTAGCATCAATCAAGTTACAAGCATGACTTATAGATGAATGTTATACAGAAAGGTGTAACATATTTTCAAGAGATCTTGTATCAATTGGTACATATCTGGTTTCACTTATCCTAGGATCTCAGTCCCCTGAACACTTTATTAGGAATCTCATCCCTTCAACATTATCATTATCGTGATCATATGTTTTGAGTATCAAACCCTCAGTTCATTATAGAACATTATCACCTCTCATTAGGAAATAACCAACTCTAGGTCATCAGACCCATATATAAATTATACGTGTTGTACCAGTATATCACATGGCTCACAAGGCCTTATATAATATGTATTATACTAAATCATCATATCTCACACCTGGCTATGTTCATGATCTCATAACACCTACATGGTTAGGATTTCATATCAAATGCAATATCAAGCAAATATTATGGTCATGCCATAAAGAGAATCTTTCAAATTGCAACCCTCTCATTGATAGGGTTAGGGTTTTCCCTTGTAACTGATTTAGGATTTCCAATTGCATATTTATAAATCAAACCCTTATTCACATTATAAGAGCTATTTAATTTCCATAAATATTCAAGCATACTTTATCAAATATCATCAATTGATTATCAACATGAGGTACATGTTTCTTTCTCATCCTTACTAGGATATTGACTTCAACATACTTGTGAAATTGATTTAACCTTCTTTAGGGTTATCAACCTACACTTATTAAAGTGTATTGATCTCATTACTTTTATGACACATTCATTGATTATATTCAAGATGTATTAGCCTACACTCTTGAAGGTGTATCAGCCTTTACTAATTAAGGTGTTTCAAACTTTATTCCAATCTTTGTATTGGTCTAGACACATCACTTGTGTCGGTCTCGACACACATACTTGTGTCGGCCAAAGCATATCAAATGCTATCATTTTACAGATGCTTAGAGTGGTATCATTGGTATGGTTCTTGAGGTATATCAGTCATAGTATATACTTGTGCGTGTCGACCATACTATCAATTTCTATATCGGCCATCTCAACTAACTAGTGTATCAGCCACCCAACAACAACTAGGGTATCGAACACACCATCAACTTATGTATCAGCCTCACCAGCAACTAGGGTATTGGCCACTTCAACCCCTTGTATATCAGCCTCACCTTTGACTAGGGTATCAACCTATTCATTAACTTAGGGCATCGACCACTCAACATAAACCAAGGTATCAACCTCCCCTTCAACTTAGAGTATCAACCACTCAACATCACTTAGGGTATTGGCCTTGCTATCCCTTTGAGTATCAACCATTTATCACTATGGAATATCGTCCTCTAGGGTTTGCATTGTAATGGATAAACCCTCATTCGACACCTTAGATTTTGCACCTATCAACCTCAACACTACTTTGTGTTTTGGCCAAGGCTTATAAGAAAGTATTGTCTATCACTTCACAAAGTATGTCGGGCCAAGGGTATCACCCATCACACATGCATTAGATAAGAAGAAATATTAGATTGTAAGTGTATCGGATTTAAGGTTAGAGTAGACCATGTCAACCTCTACACTCAACTAAAGTATCATCATTTGATTCTATCTTCACTAGAAACATCTTGGTCTTGATAAGATAATGGCTTTGAGGCATATCATTTTTAGAACAACTAACATATCGGCCTAACAACAACATATTTCTTTAAATCATCACAAGTCATATCAGCCATACATGTTTTGAAGAAAACATATGTGTCAACTTGGATATCTTATATATATTGGCCTGCCATATTTTTAGCATTAGGTGAAAGGTTAAACACTTAAGAGAAAAATAGTCCTATTCAAGAAATCAACTCAAAAGAATAGGAGTTCATATGTATCAGTTTCCATACTTATACCCTAGTATCAGGTTAGAGTTTCCCACAAACCAATATAAGTTTTTGCATATCAGTTTCATCATCTTCAAGCTCAAACTCTTCATCCATAACTACTCTAGTTCATGGACAACAACCCTATATATTCATTAGAACTCAAATCATTATTCAAACAAGAAAATCAAAGTAGAAAAAGAATCACCAAGTATTGCATGATGGAAAGTGAATAATAATAAAATTGGGTTCAAGTTATATAACATACCACAAGATCAACTCAAGAGCTTCAAGCTTCAAAGCTGCACGTTCCCAAGGTTGAAGATGACTTATCAAAAGTCCAAGACTCAATCACAACATTTCTCTATGATAGAAGATTCCATAGTTAGGAATTTGGTGAATAAATAAGAGAAGGAAAAAATCATGATCCAAGAAGCATAGTCTTTCGAAGGTTGAAGATGATCATGGATTCACCTTGGACAAGATGCTCGGCCTTCTCTTTGTTCCTTGATCTCCTAGGATCATCCTCCAAGCAAGATATGGTAAAGGAATCGAAATTTTTACTAGGAGATGAAAAGAGAGGTATATGTAGTTGAGTTTCATGAAAGAGAGTGTGTATAAGGTGTCATTACCATGTGCACTTAAGTGACACATGTCCATGCATGGTAACTTCATGTATTCATAATTATCTTGCCATGCAAAACTCTTGAGGATAATCCATAGGAATGATATTGGCCATTTGGGTATCTTGCTTAACAAGATATCACAACCCAATCTTGCTTTATGAGCAAACTGATTCAACTTTTGCAAGGAACATGCAAACCGATAGGCTTTACCTACTTGAGGTTCTTATCCCATAATGAACTCCTTTAAAGGTTAACAAATAGATATGGGACCTCCTCTATGGATTCTAAGGCGATAGGCACTCCCATGTACTTCATAACTCGATACAACCTCATCTAGGGTTAAAAACACTGAACACTTCTTTGGTTCTTTCACCTCAAAGAGTGTTATCATTCAACCAAGACTCAAACAAGGCACCCCCTTCTTTCTCTTTCCTCTTGTTGATACTAAGAGAGAGAAGGAACATTCTAGAGGTGATAGATTGCACATAAACACTTCATTTGAGTGAATTGCAATTCTTACCAAAGTTATCATATAAGGCACAAACAATTTGCAAATAAGTTCAAAATTGAGAAATAAACTCTTCTCAAGTCTTAATTACTTTTCAAAAGATTAACACAAGGTTCTAAGAAACTTACTTAAACAAATCTTCTAGGGTTATCCCAAAACCCAAGTCAGGGGTGTTACACCTTATGGATAAAGGGTCTCTTAAAATAGTCAAAGAAACATTTAAAAAAACGTTAACAACTATACTAGAATATCAAAATTGTAATATTTCTTGTGTAAAATCAAGTAAATCCTGCATGAAAAAGAATATTAATGTATGTATTCATAAGAATTGCAAGATGATTTATTTAAGAGATATACATTTGCAACAAGTTTTCTTATCTTATAGGAGAACTACTTATATTTGTTTATCAATTTTATGCGCATGAAGTACATGTAATATGTTTTGGACTGGATCCACTACTACAGAAACAACATTCAGTGTCGCTTTTCTGGGCGTCGGTTCTTTAGGAAAACCGACGCCTACAATATTAGACGTCGGTTATTTAGCAAAACCGACGTCTATATTCGAAGACCAGCCAGACACGGGTACCGCTTTGAATACAGCATCGGTTGTTAATAACAAACTGACGCTTAAAGTCGCCCACGTAATCCAATTTTCGAGCAAAAAAAATAGTGTCACTTTCAGCGTCGGTTATGTAGATAGAAACCGATGCCTATGTGCGATGAAAATTTGCGTGAAAAGTGTCACTTTCAGCGTCGATTATCCTTTTATAACCGACGCTGAAAGTGGTTCCCGCCAAACAATTTCGTGAAAATATCGTCCAATTGGACGTCGGTTGTTTCAAACAACCGACGCTAAAGAGATTTAGGCGTCGGTTGTTTGAAACAACTGACGCTATTTAGGAACTTAATATCCCGCGATCGCCCGACTCTTCCCCTTTCTTTTGTTTCATTGTGAGCCGATTTCCCTTTTCTTCTCTGCTGTCGCCCGACCATGCCGCCGATTTCTCCTCCACGAAAGCTCCTTCTTCCTCCACGACAATGCCGCCGTGCCGCCGCCGCGCCCCCTTCTTCGCCGCCACTGCTGCTGCCTTCTTCCCCTTCTCCTCCGCGCCCCCTTCTCCGCTGCCACTGCTGCTCCTTGCCGCCGACGCCGCTGCTCCTTGGTCTGTCTGCCCTACCGCCTGGAGCTCGCCGGCCACCGCTGCACCTGCCTGCCCTGCCGCCTGGAGCTCGCCGATCACCGCCGCCACTGCTGGGAGGTCAGTTGTTGTTGCTCGCTCAGTAAGCGCCTTCCTCTTTATTAGACAACAAAACAGAGTTTATGTACAAGTAAGGTTTAAAAGAAAACTGCAAACCACCTATACATCCGATCTATAAAAGAAAAACTAGCTCAATCATATAGGGATACTAGATCCCTGATGCTGTTCCAGCATTTGTTATTGTCAGAAGATAAATTTCTGAAAGTTCTGCAGTTTCTCTCTTTCCAGATGATGAAAAGAGTAAAAAAACAAAATATCTACTATTTCTTTGACCTCGACCCAATCCTTAGCACATTTTTAGTATCAATATACTCATCCAGAAATTTATTTCCAGGCATCCACGGATCTTTCCAAATTCTGAAACTAGACCCATCCCCAATATGCATCTTAATCAAAGGCAAGATAGTGCTTCTAAGGCTGCACAAATGCTTCCACATCCATGAGCTGTTAGATTTAACTTTATAGGACCATATTAGATTCTGAAATGCTTCCACAAATGCTTCCACATCCATGAGTTGTGTATTTAATTTGGATGTATATGTTGAACCTAGATTTAGAGAGGACATGCTATAGTATTTTCCTAGTATGGTGAAAGATTTTCAATCGTGTGTATCACATGGGATTCTTATCTCAACACAATGGACTGCAATATATGCATCTAATGCCTTAAATGGAAGACTCGAATGTTATAAAATCCCATCAAAGTAGGTAGAAACAACTTATATATATTCAGATATTAATAATTCCATGAAGTGCACATTATCTTACTCAGGAAAAGTATGTGTATAATGTAGGATTCGTTCCATATAATGGTTTGTTGCTTGCATATATTTGTCATATATTTGTGCCTCTAATCGTAATGTTTGGCCTAATTCAGTAAATTTTGATGCATGTTGAAATAAGATTTAAACTTGTCAATTGTAGCATCCTAATTTGATTTGATTAAACCCTAACATCAATTGTGATGAAACCCTAACATTAATCGTGATGAAATCCTAACATGTACATATCTATTATTGTGTTTGTTGGCCTAGAAACTCGTCCAAGATTGACTCATTAAGAGTAAATCTTGGATAGTCCCCGGTTTGGGACTGTTCTTGAACACCTAATCTCACTTAGGATGTAAGTGTATAATGTGTATTGGGTTTTCGAGAAAATTTCGGCAGCATTTCCCCATTTGTTCTCTAAGTACATATGTACTTAGAGAACAGCGGGGAAATGCTGCCAAAATTTTCTTGAAAACCCAATACACAGTATACACTTACTAGTGAGATTAGGTGTTCAAGGATGGGATAGGTGGTACACATTTATTATATATAAGAATGACATCAAATGTGTTTTTTGGCCTAGAAACCCGTCCAAGATTGACTCATTAGGAGTAAATCTTGGATAGTCCCCGGTTTGGGACTGTTCTTGAACACCTAATCTCACTTAGGATGTAAGTGTATAATGTGTATTGGGTTTTTGAGAAAATTTCAGTAGCATTTCCCCGTTTGTTCTCTAAGTACATATGTACTTAGAGAACAGCGGGGAAATGATGCCGAAATTTTCTTGAAAACCCAATACACATTATACACTTACTAGTGAGATTAGGTGTTCAAGGATGGGATAGGTGGTACACATTTATTATATATAAGAATGACATCACATTATACACTTAGGATGTAAGTGTATACCCTAATCCTTTCCTAATATATACTTGTTTCCTAATATATACTTGTTTTCTCTTTGATCATAGAATGGATAGATCATGGATGTCCATTCGTAATCGTTGCACCCCAGAGTTTATATCTGGTCTTGATCAGTTTATTAGATTTACCGAGGAACATAGGAAAAAACCTACAGATAGGTTCTACTGTCCATGTAGGCATTGCGGTAACAACTTGAAAGTCAACACTGGTGAGGAAATCAAAAGTCATGTCATGTGCAACAGGATTGTACAAGGCTGAACAGAATGGCACTGGCATGGAGAGATTTCAAAATCGAAAACTGAAGATGTCGATAGCAGTGCTTGGGTGGAAGAAGAAGTTACCTCCGATGACGTAAATGTGAACGAACCAGTTCCAGCAGACATCATTGATGCGATGCTGGATAGTTGTAGGGTAGAGCACACCGATCCACCTCCTATCTTTAGAAACATTGTGCATGATGCTGAGATACCGTTATACACAGGCTGTGCTAAGTTTACGAAGCTTAACGCTGTGTTGAGATTGTATAAGTTGAAAGCTAACAATAGATGGAGCGACAAAAGCTTCACTTCATTGTTGACTTTGTTGAAAGAAATGCTTCCTGAAGGAAACGAGCTGCCAATCTCAACATACCAGGTAAAGAAAATGTTGTGCCCAATGGGAATGGAGGCCAAGAAGATACACGCATGCCCGAATGATTGTGTATTATTTCAAAAGGACTATGTAGATTTGAAAGATTGTCCAAAATGTGGTGCGTCACGGTATAAATTGACGACTTCGGGGGAGTCCAAAACTGGTTCTCCTGCCAAGGTGTTGTGGTATCTACCTATAACATCACGGTTTCAACGCTTGTTTGCAAATCCGAAAGATGCGAAGAATTTGAGGTGGCATGCAGATGTTAAGAAAAATTATGATGGGATCCTACGACATGCGTCTGATTCCCCACAGTGGAAGAAGATTGGTCTATTGTACCCCAAATTTGGTGAAGAAGATAGGAATCTAAGACTTGGGTTTTGTACAGATGGGATGAATCCGTACAGGACATTGAGCAGCCAACATAGCACTTGGCCAGTCATGCTTGTTATATACAATCTTCCTCCCTGGATGTGTATGAAAAATAAGTACGTTATGTTGTCGTTGTTGATATCGGGCCCTAAACAACCAGGAAATGATATCGATGTTTATCTTGAACCTTTGATTGATGACTTAAAGAAACTTTGGGCTGAAGGTGTGATGACCTATGATGCTTCAGCAAGAGAGACATTTTGTTTGCACGCTTTGTTGTTTTGCACTGTTAATGACTTTCCAGCATATGGGAATTTGTCTGGATATAGTGTCAAAGGAGCTAAAGCGTGTCCTATATGTGAAGAAAACACTAATTCAATAAGACTAAAACATGACGGCAAGACTGTATATATTGGTCATTGAAGGTTTCTTTCAAAATTCCATCCGTATCGTAGGAAGCGCAAAGCATTCAATGGATGGAATGATGAACGGAGTGCACCTAAACCTATACCAGGGGATGTTGTTTATGCAAGAGTAAAAGACATTGTCAATGAATTTGGTAAGAAATCACAATGTAGTATGGCCACACGGAGTGACAATTCTTCATTCAAGAAGAAGTCAATATTTTGGGATCTTCCTTATTGGAGTTCTTTGACAGTCAGGCATTGTATCGATGTAATGCACGTTGAGAAAAATGTCTGTGATAGCATCATTGGTACTCTGTTAAATATACCAGGTAAGACTAAAGATGGGATAAAATCCAGACTGGACCTACGTGAAATGGGAATAAGGTTAGAATTAACAGAATTATGTGAAATGGGTAATAAAAGAACATACTTACCTCCCGCTTGTTACACGTTGTCTAGAAAGGAGAAGAAAACTTTTTGTGAATGCTTGGTAAATGTTAAGGTGCCACATGGTTACTCATCCAACATCCGTAGATTGGTATCAATGAAAGATCTGAAGTTGATAGGTCTTAAATCTCATGATTGTCACACTCTAATGCAACAAATATTGCCCGTGGCAATTCGACCTATATTGTCGAAGCATGTAAGGTTTGCAATTACCAGACTTTGTTTCTTTTTCAACTGTCTATGCAGCAAAGTTATTGACCCTGATACTCTCAATAATTTGCAAAGAGAAGTGGTTGTTACCCTATGTCAGCTTGAGATGTATTTCCCTCCTTCGTTCTTTGATATCATGGTACATCTTGTTGTCCACTTGACTAGGGAAGTGAAAATGTTGTGACCAGTTTTCTTGCATTGGATGTATCCCTTTGAACGATACATGAGCATTTTGAAAGGTGATGTTCGAAACCGTTATCAGCCCAAAGGGAGTATTATTGAAGGTTATGTGGTGAGAGAGGTTATGGATTTTTGCAATGACTTTCTCAGTGGTAATGACACTCCTGATAATGACAAGAATATTGAGGAGGGCAAAGGAATTTTGGGATCACGGGTGAAAGTAATTAGTCGTGAGCAGTTGGAACAAGCTCACTTGTATATTTTACACAATATGGATGAAGTGAGTGTTTATATCGAGGAACATACCAATTTCATAAAGAGACAACATCCTCGAGCAAGTTCAATGTGGCTTGCTAGAGAGCATAATAAGACTTTTACTAAGTGGTTTGAAGATAAAGTCTTACATCAACTATCTCAAACACCAAATGATATTACAGAAACTATCAAATGCATCACCTTTAAACCAAAACCGAATGTTATGTCTTATGAAGGGTTTGAAATTAATGGATTCACATATTACACAAAGTGCCAAGATGATAAGAGTGTCGTCCAAAATAGTGGGGTCACTCTTCAAGCGTCGACTATGTACTTTGCAAGTGCAAAGGATAAGAGTCCACGTGAAGCTAAAATGTCATATTACGGTATCATTGAAGACATTTGGGAGTTTGACTACATAGATTTCAAAATTCTGCTCTTTAAATGTAATTTGGTTGATAACACCAAAGGAGTTATAGTGGATGAATTGGGTTTCACTTTGGTGAACTTTGAAAAGATTGGCGAGAAGGGTGAACCATTCATATTGGCATCACAGGCGAAACAAATATTCTATATCGATGATCTTGCAAATGATAAATGGTCGGTTGTTCTTCATGGTAAAAGACAGTTCATTGAAGATCCTATAGATGAAGAAGAGTACTATGATAAGTATGATGACTCCAGTCCATTCTCAGTTGGGTTGCCAACTCCACAAAATATTGAAGCTAATGATGACCTATATGTGCGCGGAGATCAAAATGAAGGATTGTTAATTGATAAAAGATCACAATTTTAGAGACATGTATGTTTATACAAATGCTAAATGTTTGCCTTTTTCTAGTTTATACAAATGCTAAATGTTTGCCTTTTTCTAGTTAATACAAATGTTAAATGTTTGCCTTTTTCTAGTTAATACAAATGCTAAATGTTTGCCTTTTTAATGACATTTTCATATGGCTGACCATGATGAGCATGATGTCCATGATGAGCATGAAGTCCATGATGAGCATGCTATCCATGACGAGCATGGCGAGGATACCAATGTAAGTTCTAAAAACATATCCTGTATTTCTATAAAATTCATTATCTTCTAGTTATGTCATATATCCTATATTTCTATATTGGGCTAATATAGTGTGTTTATTTTTATCAAATTTTAGGTTGATGATGCACATGTACCCACTGAAGCACTGGAGCAACTTGATGCGCAGCACCAAACACTTAACAAGAAAAGGGGCATCACTCTGTTGAAGAAGTTAATAGCGCTTAGTGGCAGTGGATCCAAATTGGTTGTGGAGTTTGATAATGGAGGAAATGCAATTGGAGTAAACCGCAATAATTTTGTAAACTATCTTGGGTGTACCACTCGGAGCCATTGTGGTGTTAAGTATGATAATTAGCATAAAGTTCCTCATGGGAAAAAAGACTTGATATGGAAGGATTTATGCGTGAGTTATTATTATTTGCAATTCTATTTTGGATACTAGTTAATAACATTTATATTTTACAGAATTTGTTTGCATTGGATGAGAAGTTGCATCGTAAAAGTGTGATGCAACGCGCTGGAAAGATGCTTAGGAATTATAGGACAAATATGAATAGAGAATACATAAAAAAGGGTGATAAGAAGAAGAAGTCAGCCCTTGAACAATGGAACTTCTTGGACAAAGAAGATTGGGACAATTTTGTTGCTTCAAGAAAATCTGAAGAATTCAAGGTATTAGGTGTCACTCCCAATTTAATTAATATACATTGTATTCACCTATTCAAGATTAACATTTAGTGCTACTAACCAAATCATTAATGTGCATACTAACTAGGCCCTCAGGGACGCACAAAAAGCAAGGCGTGCACTGAATGTGCATGACCACACTATGGGTCCAAAAGGCTATGCAAGCGTTCGCCAAAGACTACATGTGGAGTCTGCGGCTACTCAGGAGTCTGCTCCTACTCAGGAGTCTGCCACACCCATGCCTCACCATGATATCTGGATAGCTGGGAGGCAAAACAAGAAGGGTGAAATAAAGAAGCTCGTAACTGCTAAGGCGGCTGTGAAAATGGTAAAATACAACTCTTAGAGCAATCGTTTGAATATTGATTATTTGTGGTGTTAACTTACCAATTTCTGTTGATCGTGATTAGCGGGAGCTGCACAAGCAGAGGAAACAAGGCACGTTCATCCCTGGACGTGTTAGGGGTGCAGGCGCTGGTGTGGGCATCAAAGCATTCTTTGGGCCATCCCAGCGCAAACCGAGAGCGGGACTTTCTCAAGAAGAGGTAACCTATTCTTTTTTTAAAATGTTACTGCAAAAGGAAATTCAATAATAAGAAGCTAATGTTTCTTTTATCCATGTATAGGAGAATAAGAGAGTCGAGGATATAGTTTCTATGAAGGTCAATGATGTAGTTGCTGAGAAGGTCAAGGAAGAATTGCTGCGGTGGCAGGCATCTCAGGCTTCCAATCAGCCTATGGCGACCCACTCTTCTCCTGATGCACAGACTGCGAGTAATCCTGGAGACCCATCGCATAACACGTCTGCTGTAAGTATTGCTTATGACATTGTATCTAGTCTTTTCAAGATGATATATTTTCAAGATGATATGTATATATGTATAACATTCTTTACGTAAATTTGTAGGCATTGAAGACATGCCGCTTAAGAATGCAAGACTATGTTGTTGCAGAGGCGCAGGTTTACCAGTCCCTTCCTGGGGCAACGTTTCATGGGACTCCAATGCCGCAGGGCTACATTCGTGTGAGCTCGATATGTGTATTACCAGATTGGAGGGAAGTTGCGTTGCCATATGCCCACCCAGATATTGATACACTTGGTGAGGCAGAAGGCGGGGTCATATTGTGGCCCAAAGAAGATGTTGTCTATACTACTGAAATTGTAAGATAAATTTACATTGATTTAGACTGTTAATGTGTATATATGATGTCAACTGATCTGAATTTATATATACAGGTTAAAAAGAAGACACTAGGAGCACCTAGGCCTCCACCTCCACTTCCCGCATTACCAACTTGGGTTCCAACTGACCTAACATACCCGTTAGGTCCTGCTTGTAGGGGAATGACATGTTGGCTACGGGCACATAATATACATTGCCCTATAATTGTTTCTTTAGATGCAGATTATGTAGGTCAATCATACGATAGCTCTTTATTTATACAAGATATTATTGAGCTGTTTATGTATGATTGGCTGAATACATCAATGATAGAGACATGGATAAGGTGAGATCTTATTTATACATCCATATATATACCTTGTGTAAGATCCAGTGATCTGGTTTCTTATATATTAATGCATACGTAATACATGTTTTGTAGCTACTTAGTCGAAGATCATTGCAAACAATTTGCATTTGATCATGTGGGATTTTTTATTCCATCATTGATTAGTATGGTAGCTAAACACCCTGATAGTGTTCAACAATAATGTATAGATGCTTTTACAATTTTTGGTCAGCAAAAGAAGATGATAATAATAGCTCCATTCAATGTCAAGTAAGTTTACTTTATTTATAATTTGGACTTAAGAAAATTCCATTTTTATTGTGCATTTTGAGTTATTAATTGTTAACTTTTTACCTCTAGCGGTAGACATTGGGAGTTACTAGTTATTGTTCCAGGGACGTTCACTGTTTATTATCTAAATCCCGCGGGAAGTACATTAAACACTAAAATTGGACACGTGATGAGAATGCCATTATTCTGGTGAGAAATATTTCATTTTTGTATCTGTTAACATCTGTTATTACATTACTATTTACTTATGTAATTTACTGTGTTATATTAACATGTAGGGGTTTAGATGCATTTAAAAAGGCTAGAGGAACGGTCCCAAGGAAAAAGAACCAGCCAATAAATTGGCAGAACGTACAAGTAAGTTCCCGACTCCAATGTATATATTATTGATGTGAATTGTGATTAGTTGTTTTATTTTTTATGTTTCAATTTATAGTGCGCTACACAAGACAATGGTTGGGCATGCGCATACTATGTGATGTGATTTATGCAAATGATTATCAAACATGCCGCATTGGACATCGATACCATACATGAGGTATTATATATAGTCTCATTAGTTAGTATGAAATATATCAATCTTATTTTTATATTATTACTTATATATATACATCATTCTCTTTGCAGGTGTTTAAAACTGACCACACTATAGGTAAACGCTTAAAAAATATACATGCTCCATATACGATGGAAGCATTAGATGAAATAAGAGAAGAATGGGCAAAAGCCATACAAGCAGTGGCAACTGTAAGATATAATTGGGATGTTGATAGCGATAATGAATGATACTTTGTAAATGAATATTTTTGAATGTTAATGTATGTATTTGAATGTTTCTATATGTGTGAATGTGAGAATTGAATTGATGTCTGAATGTATCTACTTGTGTGAAATTTTCCTTGGGACTTTTGCAGGTTTGTGGCCTGTTTGTAGGCTGATATCAATGGATGTCGTAAACCTGCAGTTCAGAAAACTGAACTGTAGGTTTTCATCCTGCTGACCAACCACAGCAGGCCTGCAAACTGATATGAATATATATATATAGGTGTCGGTTATTTACAGAAAACCGTCAGCAAAGACCTACAGCGTCGGGTTTTTTAACAAAACCGACGCCTAATGTGACCACGGCCGTACTGGAAATGGCGTCGGCTGTTCGTGTCAAACCGACGTCTCTAATACATATAGGCATCGGTCTTTTAGTAGATAACGGACGCCAAAAGGGTTCACGCCACAGAAAACAGTGTCATCTAGGACACTTTCTGCGTCGGTTACCAATTAAACACCGACGCTATATTCCATATAGGCGTCGGTCTTTTAGTAGATAACCGATGCGGAATGTGTCCTAGATGACGTTGTTTTCTGTGGCGCGAACCCTTTTGGCGTCGGTATTCTACAAACAACCGACGCCTGTTCGTTAAATAGGCGTCGGTTAAAAAACTGACGTGGAAGTGTTCGACCTTTAGCGGCGCCCACATAGGCGTCGCTCGGAAACCGACGCCATAGGGAGTTAAACAACTGACTCTAAAAGGCATTTCTGTAGTAGTGTAACTTAACAAAATTAGACTCTGTTAAGATATTTTAGAATCTAGGTAAATATTAACATACGAGGAATAATTATCATAGGGGCTCATAATTAGAGGAAATCCTTATGGGGATTGTGACAAGGAAATTCCAAATCAGGTAAACACATCCTATTCAGGACATAACCCTTAAAGCCTTAAAGGGATAATTATATATAAATATTATGAAAACCATTAACATTATCTTCCCATGGGAAATCAACACATAAAATGAAAATGAGAGGGACATCATGATGATTATGGTGTCTATCACAATATGAAATGATTGTTGCTAAGTCATGTTCTTTCAACCTATGGAAACACATATCATTGTTGGTATGACTCTTGTTTGAATTATAGATATACTTATTTCAGTTACTCCTCAAGAAAATTATAGAGGTCACGAAGGCCTATATACAAAGCATCACAATAATAACTAGTGTGGTTGTATGTGATGCTCTCCTTGTTAAACATTGAATAAATCACATATAGTGAGTAATAATGACTTCGTCTTAACTAGGGTGAAAATCAAGAAAACATGGGTAGGACTCTTCATAACATAAACAAATATATGAAACTAAAATTACAACATTCATTCTCTAGTGACATCCCTCTAGTGAAAGAGAACTCTGGCTTAAAAATGACTCTTGTCACTCATGTATTCATGTTTCTCTCCTTCTTCAGACATCACATATTGAACCATGCATAAATAAAGGAATTTTTTTTTAAAAAAAATTTCAATAATATTACAATAAAAAAATTAAATATATAATAGAACAAAGATATACAAAGTTCATGATTGAATAATTCTTAGTCAGTTTTTATTGAGTTATCATGGTTGTTAGGTCACCTTATTGTGTAACATATCCTCTATGTGTTTGTGGTACTTCATTTGTTCTATAACATGATTAGAAAATAGAGGTATCATCATGGAATGAAAAATTATGCACCATGAGTGCACCATAATACCAAGTATCATCTTATCATGCCCTCTGATTGGAAACAAATTCAACCATTTATCACATGAGTTAATATGCATGAGATCCTAATAAAATTATAAAATAGAATCCAAAGGTGAGCGTGAAACATTTGGAGAAATCCTTGAACTGAGGAAGTATAAGAATTTTAGCTTTGATTATTTTATTAAAGTTAAACATACATGAATGACATGGAAAATATGTCTTATGTAACATGGTAATTAATTATGATTGACTATTTAAATGGTTCTTAAGTATAAATGAAAGTAATTCATTTTAACCATCAATATAAATGATATATTATCGATGTCTAGCAATATATGATAAGTAACTTGTTTGACTATATATGATCATCAATATTCATAATGGTAAAATAAAGGTTGAACACATTATGCTCAAAGGGCATGCCAAACTTACCTATAACTGCAAGAACAAACTCACGAACATTATCAATAGGTCTACAATATCACCTTCATGTAACCATATCTAGATCCTACATTAAAACTTCCTTTCAAATAGTGGGTGAAGGATATTATGATTGATGATTTATGATCATGGTATGGCTTAGTGTTTTGCATTGTCCATTATGAATTCTAAGCATTTAGGGTTATAATACCTCATAAGTAATGGTTTATGAATATTAAACCAAATACAAGAATGTACACATAGTTCTTAACCTTTCCCTACACAATTTATATAGGGATATTCATTTCCATCTATATATATAAAATTTTACTATACATGAATACCTACTTACTACTTATATAAAAACAAGTAATTGCACGCTCTCCCTACAAGAACATATATATACATACATATACTCATATATATACATATATAAGTGATGTATTGGTTACCAAATAGGCAACGTAAATTACTAACCAATCAATTATGGTTACAATTTGAACATCATTTTTACTCCTAGCTTCAGTTGGGGGTGGATTTTTTTTCTCTTAAATATCATTTTCATCGTTTTCTATGTGGACAATATAAAATTGATGTTGTTCATATAAATTGAGTCTTTGTATAAAAAAAATATTATCACATTAAAGTTTGGTGCCTTCCTATTAGAAAATTGAATCCACATATAAATCAAACCCAATAACGAATATATGTCCATATATATATACATATATATGTATAAATAATTGTATATATGTATGTATATATATATATATATATATATATATACATATATATATCAAGCCTCTAAAGGTACACTATTACTATCTTATAATTTATAAGAGGAACATAGTTCCACATGATCATTTCCAAAACATATATTGTGAAAAAGTATAAAACCTTATATATACATTTCTAAATCTATATCTTACACATATTATGTTTTAGATATCGCACAAGGTATAGTAAATTTATCAACATAAGAAATGATAACTATTGAAAAGAATCCTCTAGTCTTAGTTTTTATTTATGTATTATTGCTCATAGTAGAAATTCATCATATCATAGCATATAATAATACATAATCCCATGTATAAAATTTGATATCATATTGTAAGACCAATTTCCTTGCCTAAAACCTTCCAAATTTGATTCTTAAACAACTTTTACATTTGATTAATACTGGATAACGTTTTTTCTTTTTCAAAATCCTAAATTACATTCTCAATTATCCTTAATTTATCTAGGTCTTAGAGAAGTTGGACTTTGATTTTTCATGAATTATGGTTGTAGAGGTATTATTGTCCTTTATCATGCAAAAATGTTGAATATAATATAAGTCATACAAAATACTTACTCATCTAACATGAGATACCGTTCTAATAGTCTAAACCTCAGATTGGGTTAAAATACCCTTGGCATCACTAGATGGGTTCTTGGAGGTCACTAGTGAGCTCAACCACAATTTTGTAATACTAGGTTGATATTGGGGTCAACATACCCATTATCCAACCAACTATATTATCTTATTTTTGTTATTACAATCTACATGCACTATCATAAATTCGTTGCTAAGAAGGACATTAGTCAAATGATGAATGCATAAATCAGACCAACTTATTGAACTCCCTCATAACGCATTTGGAGCTGTCAAACAAGTGATTTGGCCATTGACACATACTATATAAAGGAAGTCTAAAAGCTTTTTCCTCCAACTAAATCCCTAAATTGTATACAAACATATGAGTAGGTATTAAATGTAATATTGAAAACACTAAAAACCTTTATGATGCTTTATTTTATCATTAAATCTTGAAAAATACCAGTTTTAAGATTAGGAGCCTAAATTCCATGAAGAAAGATGATCTAAAGGAGATTTTTAGGATTTTTAGTATATTCAATAGTGAAATCCACTTCATAGATGCATTTAAGGTTCAATTGATTATATGTTCTCAGTTCTTTAGCACCCAATAACTTATTTTATTTTCTCTACATATTTTAGATGAAATCGTATATATTATTCTTGATAAATCCTTACAAATGTACTTGATCTCTCTTTCTTCTCTTTGATCTAGATAGAGGCTTAGCTGGTGGTTTTGATGAAGAATTCATATTCTTTTATAGCATGAAGAATGTTCCCAGAAAGGTTCATCCCCACCTATATTACTTGTGATAGGTGAGTAGTAATACCCACTTTTATGATTTCTATGTGATTAGACTTTTTTTTATTTAAACTGCTCATATATTACCTCTCTTGTCAAACAAAACATCTTTCTTGCAAAAATCAGGGTAATTGTTCCTCCAAGTCCTTGAAACATCAAGATCACAACTCCATCTAGCAAGATTATGAGCAGCTACATTACATTTCCTTTTTACATGAGTCAAACTAACATGAACAAACATCTTTTTTTCTTCTTGAACCAGAAGATCAGGTTGTTAAAGGCGTTGCCCTCCCTGGCCGCCTTTGAAAAAGCTTCAGCGACAGAACTGGCATCTGTTTAAGCTTCAATCTCCAAAAAGCCCCATTCCCTGTCTTTCCGCACTCCCAGCAGAACCGCGAAGGCCTCCGCTATAAGGCTAGACCTTTCACCAAGAAGAACCCAACACGCTGCTCCAACTAAATCCCCTTCGTGGTTTCTGAAAATAGCACTGAGTGCCATCTTTTTGTTAACAACAGAAATTGCTATGTCTGTATTCATCTTAATCCGGCCCCTCTACGGCAGCCGCCACCTTTCTTCTTCTCGTTCGATGTTAGTACTAGCAGTTTCCCTCACAGATGCATCATAGCATTCCGTCCAAGCCATGAGGTTGGTAAACAAAATTAACGGTTGGCTCTTGTTTTCCTTAAATCACTGCTGCATTTCTGATCTTCCAGCAAGCTGCACAAGTGGTAATAATGGCTGTAACTACCTCCTTCTCGTTCTTATCCAGGATCCACTTCCAGAAATCCACCATGGACGTCTGGGGCACCATCCTACTAATATCTTCTTTATTCAAGTATCTCCAAAGGATTTTAGCAGCTTTACAGTCAAAGAAGATATGGAATAGGTCTTCAGCTGGATAATCACAAATCTTACATCTAGTATCTATATCAATATGTCTTTGTCTCAGTCGCTCCGCTGTAGCCAGGAAGTCTTTGCAAGCCCTCCATACGAAAGCCTTTGTTTTGGGGGGGGACTTTGGTTCACCAAATGTCGTGCCAAATAGTTTCCAGCTGCTCTCTCTCCCTATTTTTGTCTAGCTCCCCGAAGCCTAACTAGTAAGTAGACTTTACAGTGAACAAACCATTAACTATTGGGTACCAGTAAAGTCTGTCTTCAGTGCCAATACAAGGTGGTGCCTTACTGATCGTCTGAATATCCTCTTCTGTCATTACATCCAGAATAGCATCCATTTTCCAGAGCATATTTTCTGTATCCGCCACTTCAGTGATAAGCCAATCATTCTCATCAGTAATATAACCGGGTATGCTGTAGTACCCTTTGCGGTTCGGCAGCCAAGGGTCAGTCCAAAGTTTGACCCCAGAGGTCGCCCCAAAGCTCCATCTCAGCCCCTCCATAAGGAGAGATTTCACCCCCCAAATACTGCGCCAAGTGAAGCTCGGGTTGAACCCCCTGAAGACATCCAAGAACTCATCAGTTTTACAGTATCTGCCTTTTAGAACTCTCTCACACAACGAGTCACTTTTGGAAAAGAGCCGCCAAGATTGCTTCGCTAAAATGGCAATATTGAAGACTTGTAGATCTCTGAATCCCAGCCCCCCATCTCTTTTAGATTTGCAGAGTTTGTCCCAGGAAGCTCAGTGTATCCTTCTCTTTGTGTCGCTTGTTCCCCACCAGAAATTAGCAATCATTCTTGTTATTTCTTCTATTACACTCAAAGGAAAAAGGAAAACCCCCATCATGTATGTAGGCATGGCTTGTATGATGATTTTATCAGAACCTCTTTCCCCGCCTGACTCAAAAACTTCTCCTTCCACCCATTTATTTTCTACCAAATTTTGTCTTTTATCGCTTTAAAGGTCGCCTTTTTTGAACGCCCTATAACCATTGGCAGACCCAAATATTTATCATGCTTCTCCACCTGCTTCATATTTAAGATTTCCAATATCTCATCCACTCTACCTCTGTCCACATTCCCACTGAAGGACACTTCCGACTTCATGAAGTTAATTTTATGCCCTGAAGCTTCTTCATAGTAGCTAATAAGGTTAGCTATCATCAAAGCTTCCTGCGTTGATGCCCTTCCGAAGATAATGCTATCGTCAGGAAAGAACAAATGAGATATAGATGGTCCCCCTTTGCTAGAAGTCGCCCCGTGAATCTTCTTAGATTGAACAACATTGTGGATTAAGTGTGATAAAGAGTCAGCACATAGGAGAAACAGGTATGGTGACAGAGGATCGCCCTATCTAAGACCTCTATTGGGGCCGATCATCCCTTTAACACTTCCGTTTATGATGAAAGAAAGCGAAGTGCTAGAGAAGCACTCTTTAATCTTGACCCACCAATCATGGCAGAACCCAAAAGCTTTCATCACCTTGTAAATGAAGCTCCATTCAATGCGATCGTAAGCTTTACTCATGTCAAGCTTGAGAGCCTTGGTTCCTCGTTTCCCTTTCTTTCTTCTCTTCATACCGTGGAACATCTCAAAGGCAATAAGTGCATTATCCATTATGAGCCGCCCCGGTATGAATGCACTTTGATTTTCCGAAACCAAGCCATCAAGCATGAACTTCATTCTATTCGCCATGACTTTAGATATAATCTTGTATAGAATATTGCATAAGTTGATAGGACGGAAGTCATTCATAGATTTTGGTAACCTGCATTTAGCTATAAGTATTATGTTAGTTTTGTTGATGTCTCTCAAGTCTTCCTTCCCCTTCCACCAGTTAACAACGTACTTCACAACATCATCCCCACAAATGCTCCAGAATAATCATATTGCAATTAAGATCAATGAAATTTTATTTAAAACAAACTCTATGTTTTTTTTAGGGGAAGGGTAAAAAAGCATTTAAATATACTTCCAAATTCCCACTTTTCTATGTCATGATTTCTTTAATGTATCATGTTCGTAACCATTGTATGAGTAATAGAACTCATTGAGATAACATTATGAATGATTTCACAAAAGACATTGTTTGAGAAGAAAGTTTGGAACATTCCTTTTGACTGATAGATGAATTTACAAAGAATTGAATGTTACTTATATTTGTTGGATCTGAAGTTCATATGATTCTCTATAAAATTGAAGGCTGAAATAATTTATAAATTCCTTCATGGGATAACCATGATTTGGAGTAAAATTGTCGAATCAGGGTAATAGTATACCTCTATGAGTATACTGGTAAATGTAGTGGTACATATGACAAACAAATCATGCTCTCTAATCTTAGGGAACATGTGATGATAATGTAATAAAGACATTTATCTTATGTATGGTGGGTTTCATAGGAATTATGTAAGTCGTAATCACTTACAAAAATTTCATTTCCATAGAGATAATCTACAATACTTCTTTTCAACACATTTCATAAGATTGTTAATGAGTTATGTTGAGCATAATTTGATGACTTAAGTACAAATAATTAATACTTTAGGGTTAAACCTCATTGGATGTCAAAATGGTGCCTACTTTTATGTCATTGCTGGACTAACCTCATACACAACCAGGGTTCCTTAGATTTAACTATTGAGTCTAATTAATATCTACAATATCTACATAATCACTAATGATGTAGTCTTCTTATAGAGATTTTATGTTTAAGGATCACTATCAAAGGTCAATTAATAGGCTTCATGATATCCCTTTCACTTTCTAAAAGCCACGATACAAAAACTACAAAATATAATTTATTATTAGGGTTCCACTTAAAATGTGCTCAAATAGGATCATGGATTTACAAATTTATTCATTTTGAAAAATAACTAGAGATGAGATGTTGTTTTCTCTATATTGTCATATTCTTATATTACACATATTTAGCTACTGATAGGACTCAAAGAATGAAATCAAGACAGTTCATCTGTTTTCTATAATTTAGGATCATTAAGTAAGTAAAAATATGATGCATTTCTATAATAATGCTCTACATTCCAAAGTGGACTTGTTCTGTCATAATTGGAATCTCATATTCCAACTAATCTCAATTCAATTTTCTCAATGTTTTTAATGTGTATAGAGTCTGACATTGAAACATGTGGTTGAGTCTTCATTATTTAGTGCAGATGATCCAGTTGCCAAACAAACAAAATCATGACAATTATCAAATCAAGATGATTAATGGATCAAGTCTTGGCATACAACCAAACATTTTAATTAGAATAGATGTGGTCATAAACTATGGCAATGAAAATAGTCCCTAATATATGTATTATAGGTACAAAGGGTCAAACTAAAATGAGAGGAAGCAATACAAACATGACATTCATAAGTTATGTTTTGATGGAAATAATTATGTGAAAAGGTTATTCAATACAATACTAAAAAATCTAAATGACCACAACAATTCTAACTAGATCCATGATCAATATTAAATGTGATTTAATGATCGAAAAATGGGAAATTCATTAATGAAATATTTGAATGAACCCTTAATCTTTCATAATTAGAGGCCATTCACAAGAATTCATAGATTGCAATTTCATATTGTAGGAAGGCTTCCAACGGAAATGGATAATCAATTGATGGATTCTTTTTTTATGGACTACATGTCTTAGACGTTGTCATTGAGGTCCCTCTACAAGACAAGTGACTTATTCATCCATAATGAGCTCTCTAGCTCTATACGTGTGATATATAGCATGCACTCTGATGTGATCCCTGATCATGTTCATGATCACATGATAGATGCTACCACAGCTTGACCAAAACCCAAGAAGGGACTAAGTTAAGTGAGGTTCCTACAAAACACATGTGTTGCTTTGGGAGAGTGGAACCCACCACGATTTGGTCAGTGATTTAACTAGTTCCACCTGAGTTGAGACATAGGAGGGGCCATCTACCAGGAATGCTCACCCCTTCTCCCATTTTAGTGGTTTATTATATGCCGGTCAAAAACACCCTAAAGAGTTGAGAGACAGAGTGCCTACTTAGAAAATTCCCTGACCCCCACCTTACTTTGGGTCCACTAAATGTTGAGTTTATGTTCTTGCAAGCCTCTAGAAATTTGGTTTGCGGTAGGCACATGCCCCAAGCTTCTTGTTCTTCCTTCTTTGACCGAGTCCATCACATTACGATCAAAACATGTATAAAAGATATTAGAAGGAGGGGTAATCACTATATTGTTTCCATCTGCCTCCTAGCCACATTTAGATTAAGAAAGCATCCCTTCTAAACCATAACCATAGGTACGCCTAGCCTCCTATAAATATGTCCCCCTAGCCGTCATTTATAGGGTTAACTATCAGGAACTTAGGATGACACCTAAAAAGAGCTATCCAGAACGTTGACTACCAGAGATCTCAATTGGCTACTTATTTACAAAGACTAGAACTAGATGCCAACTTCTCTACTACTATTTGAGATACCAATCACCCACATCCTCCCTTTCCCACCTCTTTAAGATAATAAAGAGATGGCAGGTTCATCCCCGATACCTATGGCTTCAAAGTAAGATCGTTTGGGCCTAGCAACCATGTAAATATCCCTCTACTTCCCTTTTTCTAAATCCCCAATGGTAAGATGCATAAGAATCGAGGGTTGATGAACCATAGTACTACATTTTCATGTCTAATCTCTCTCTTTTAGGGTCTTTTGTTATTACTTTTGTATCCTATATACTTTCCCCCTTTCCCAACCCCCAATAGTTTACAAATATGAGCAGTCAAGATTGAAGATCCCTAATATATTATTGTTATGTATAATCTTTCTATTGGAAGTTTCTTTTTCTCTGATCATTTTGCGCTTTCCTTTATACATAAAATTCCCATCCATAAAAAACATATTAAAATTTCATCATATTTGCAATATCGAAAGGGCATCACAAGATGTTTAATAGATTATCACTTGTAAGTTGACTCTTATCCTTTTTTTTATGTTTTACCTTATGTGACCTCTTGCCAAAGAACTATTTTAGGGGTTTCCACATTTTTCAATTATCCCTTTTTATATGTCCATCAATGTCCACCCAAAATGTTTTGGTATGTCAAGAAATCACGATAGAAACCATAGTAGTGACTATTCTAGGGACATTAACATATTATATCTAGAGATCCCAATGAGGTCTAAGTTTTGTTTTGTTTTATTTTCATCCTTTTTCTTAAGTGTGTATGCCACCTACTTGCCCAAGAAGACCTTCATTTAAATCTTGGCTTTTATAAAAAGGATGTCAATTTTGTGTGTTAATCTTCTTGAATGTATGATCTTTGGCCAAGGAGTGGTGATTAGTCCCTTTATTGGAGAATTTCCTTGTTGACCAGGTGGTCTAGTCCCCAAGGATCATTGTCTATCTACACATTCAAGATTTATCCCACAAATTGGAATTCTCCCCCTTTTCACATGTTTACGAAATTATGATATGGGATGGAAAATCTATATGATCAGATATCTGGTCAAAAGAGGGTGTCTATTTCATGAACATGTTGTCATTGAGGTCATGGTGGCCATAATTCAAATCATTACATCTGAAAGGTGATACACCCTCATTACATATCTTCATGGACAAAATTGTGAGGATATGGCTAAAATTGTAATAGAGATACTTGTTTTGCAGTAAAAATTTTAAAACATATCATTTTTTCAAAAAAATTATTTTTAGCATTTTTTTCGGGACAAAAAAATCATATAGTGTTAATGAAATGAGTCCTTCTATGACTATTATGTGACTTCCTATCAGAATATAGATCCATGGGACAAAAGTCAGTTACCCATGAGAACAATGAATGTATCATGTATGTAGAGAGATATATAAATAAGAGGATGTATCTTACCCATATGGGTAATGCAGATTAGTTACCCAATGATTTTGGGCACAATTTTAATATTCTTGTTGAAAATATTTGCTCCTGGTTATAGGTCGGGTAAAATCTTTCTTTTAATAAATGTCTTTTTTGCTATTTTTGGCGAACACGATAAAAATTGGTATTTTGTTTATAAAACAAGTATTTTTATTAAAATATTTGGCCATATATTTATAGTTTGGTACGTTCCTATTACAAAACTATACCCATTGGTAACAAAATATATTACCCGATCTAGGTAATGAATATATATTATATATACATATATGTGTATACAATAAAATATATGGAAGAGAAAAGATATTGGCCATCATCTGAGAGTAAGCCTCATCCCGACAACCCACAAACGAACAAAAATGACATGATTGTTGATCATGTTACTTATAAAAATTTATGTAGTACATAAATACATTGCTATTTCATAAAGAACAATATTTCTTATAAATACTTGAGGGCAGTTAGATTGATGTTTTGCATTGTTCAATTTTTGTAAAGTACCATGTGATTTTTAATTACATGTGCACCACCTTTTCTTAAAAAAATAAGTTAGTGGGTTTGAAATTTAATACACCACACATCCTACTCTCTCATTCGGACTATGATAATTAGTAAAGTGAAATGCTCTTGTTGTGTGGTCCAAAATACACTAGGACATGAGTGCATGGGCATCGTGCAAGTGGGATCATCTTTAGTGTAACGTCCCATGATTTGAGGCCTCAGATATAATATCCTTAAAAGGAATGAGTGGACTACCCATATCACCAAGGTGCACCTCCTTTTTTAGGAGCTCATCACTAAATAACTCCACAGTTAAGCGTGCTCACCTTGGAGTAGTACTAGAATGTGTGACCAGTCGGGAAGTTGACCCAGGCTTACGCGTTAGTGAGGAAAAAGGATGTAGTTAAGGCTAGTGGTGGTATGTGGGGTCATTCGTCATTCCTGAAACTCTACTAGAGCCTTGGGTAGTGGGCCCGAGTTTTACAAATAGTATCAGAGCCAAAACCCCTCCAATATGTGGGGCCCACATGGACATGTGGCATGCCAGTCTTAAGTCATTCGGTCCAGGCATGTTGGAAAGGGTTGTCCATGATTGATGTAGCCACCCTTGCACTGGTATTCTGTGATCGGGAGCTGGGTGTCCATGGGCCATTCTGGGTCTACACTGAAATGAGGAAATATTATGAGGCCATAAAGTTGAGCCTTGGTGAGGATAACAAGAGTCTAAGTGGGATAGATTGTAACGTCCCAAGATTTGAGGCCTCAGATATAATAATCTTAAAAGGAATGAGTGGACTACCCATATCACCAAGGTGCACCTCCCATTCTGGGAGCCCATCACTAAAGAACTCCATAGTTAAGCGTGCTCAGCTTGGAGTAGTACTAGAATGGGTGACCAGTCGGGAAGTTGACCCAGACTTGTGCGTGAGTATGGAAAAAGGGCATAGTTAAGTCTAGTGGTGGTATGTGGGGCCAATCGTCATTCTTGAAACTCTCTACTAGAGCCTTGGGCAGTGGGCCTGGGTGTTACACTTAGCTCTGAAACATACCCAATCCCTAATACCATGATTTATTATGGTCATCGGTGGCTTATTGAGGGTAGTATCCAAACCAAGTGAAACCAAAAACCTATATAAGAATGAAGTATATTGTACCCTAGACAATTTAAAGACAAGAATTTCACTTTATATAGGTACATGTGTGGACATATTGGGAATATATTTGTTTAACTCAAGTGGAATAAAATTGTAGAGATGCGTGCATTTTTAAGAAAATATAAAGTGCTCATAAACTTCTTTTCCATTACATAATACATGTTTCATTGGTGATGTGCTGGAGATTGCTCAGACAGCAAGTCAATTTCTACCATTCACTTTGCCAAACTCAAGAATACTAGTTGCTCTTATTTTACATTATTTTCTATGCCACGACAATTTTAGTATCTACCAATCTCTCATTTCTTATCATGAGAAATATTTACAAGGACTAACATGCGATGGGCAATGGGAAAAAGCCACAATCAATTTCCCAAATGCTACAATAGTGTCTAAATGTTGTCATTTGAGTAATAGGTAAATGTGATAATATAACGTTCTCTCACCTCAATTATGATATTTCTCTCTCTTTTTAGACCCATCTCACTCAACGAAATTTCAATCACATGACTAGAGTGTGTTGATGACCCAAACTAATTACCTTGATGACTAATTTCATAATATATGTCTCTTATTCAAAAAATGAACTAAGTATTGTGCTTTAACATGTCACCATCTTGAAAGATATATTGTAGCTAATAAATTTGAACATCTTGATCTCTAATATAATTCATGTATTAAAGCTTTCAATTATCTTTCCTACATCGTAAAATTCACCTCAATGGGTCATCTAGCTCAAGACATGATCATATGTATATTTTTATTTAAACCATTGATTTGATGTTATTTAATCATTCTGGGTCCAAATGGGAATACGACCCAATCACATGTTTTGCTTCGTCCCGTCCTTTTTTAGGTGCAATCAAACTCAACCCTGGGAACCATGTTTGACAGAACAACGACCTTGATCCAAAGGCCATGTTTTTGTCCTTAACCTTGTTGCTTGTACAATGTACCTCTATGGATCCCAACCAATGACACATATCTCTTGCTCTATTGGCTAATTGACACCAAGTTTTGACTTGATTTATATAACCCATTGTTTCCTCCTTGTTTTTACTCTATGTAACACCCTAGAACATTGTACCCTCTTATTCTAGCCATGGTAGCACCCCCTCTTCTTCTAGCCATGGCAGCCCCCATGAATGGTGGGGTTTAGGGCTTCGTCCATTACACCTTCTCACCTACAAGAAACCCTAGATCTAGGTTTGGGGCATAATGGTGCAATCCTGTGAATGTTTCTAGGGCCAATGATGGCCCATGCCTCCATCCCCAGGTTGTGTCGCTACATCCTTGACCATGGAGGTGAGCTCCTATTCTATGACTAGTATCAAGGGGGATGATGGTGCATCAATTGTTAGATCATGGAGCACTGAAGACAACCACTTGGGTCATGTGATTCCTACCCCTCCTTACCATCTATCTCTCTTTGATATTCTCCATCTGTTTAATCTTATCACTTAGGAAAGTAGGAGGAAAACACTAAAGGTGAAACTCATCCACAAAGTCGTTCTAGGTCATCTATGCATTCCTCCCTTTATCTTCCACTCCTCTCCACCACAGCTTAGCATCTCCCTTGAGTAAATAGATTGCATGATTGATTTGCTTATCTACTGATAACTCCATTAGTCGAAAGACATTTTCCAGTTGTTGAAGCTACACCTACGCCACAACTGGATTTGTTGCTCTAGAAATTTTAGTTCCACCAAGCTTCTTTACCAGCTCAAAGGATCTCATTAGATCCTTATTAGAAGATGAAGACTTCTTGGCCATCTTATATTTTTCTTTTGTCTCCAAAAAATATTATACATCCTTTTTTCCTCATTATCTTCTCCACCTTTAGCCATTCCTCGAGGGTCAGGGCCATAATGGCTCTCAGCTTGTTCCTCACCATGTCCACATCCTCTTCCTTCCATGAGAATATTCCATAACAAAACACATCTATTAGAAAATTGCAGTTCAAAGACGAAAACATCCTAACCCTATCAGTCTCTTATCACCCATGTCCTAAACCTAAACTCATTTTAGGTTCATCCTATGCTCTAATATAAAAAAGGTTTACACGACCCAAACCCACTAATAGGGGTTAGGGCCTACCAAATAAGGACTATTACTAACCATTAGCATTAGATACTTGATGAAAATCTGCCATAACTTTTTGTTTCTCTCAAATATATTGTAATATCACTTAATCAACAATAAGTCTTGATCTAGCATAACATTAAGATATAATAGAGATTGACTATTACATAGAAGCAAGAGTTTCACACTTAATATACATCATGTACATTACATTTCAAACTTCTCTCTTTTCTCACTCTCTCATTACTAGGATCTAGAGGAAGGATAAGAGACCATCTATCTATTCTAACTATTCATCTTTCAAGACCTCTATGCTACTATTGATTAAACTTAGCTTCTGTCTCCTCAAGAAGAGCTAATCCTTTACCTAAAACATTATTCAGTAGGTTGGTGAGAAATTGGCTTAGTGAGTAGAGAATCAATAGGTAACCAAGATATTTATGATGTTTACAATTAATAAAACTTAAATGTAATCATGTAAGCATGGAAGTTTAAAAATTATAATTCACTCAACATGGCAATTGAACAGGTATTGAGCACAATAAAAGGATAATCTAACTATTTACATTATTTTAAATCCATTATTATGTATTTAGACTCACATGAGGTGTATCACAACATGTGGAAGTATTACAACAAGCTATGATCTCACTGTACAAGACTTAGAAGTATGTCTGGGCTCCTAAGTCTTTAATATGAAAACCACGTATGCAGCTGGCATCGGCACGTTTGCCTCTCAGCGGCTAATGGGAGCTGTCAGATATCTTAGACTCCACCTCTCAACATGGGTACTTAGGTGGTGAGTCAAATCCCTCAAGCTTATTGTGTATAAGTGGGCCTACCAACCACTAATCACTACAACAAGTATCACATGTACCACTAGTGTCCTCAGTTGGTGTTGAATACCACGCAACTGTAAGGAGTTTGCCCTACTGGTCAAGAACCATGCACCCTACTGGTAAGCTCTGGCTTACCTCAATCCAGTTGGGAAACTATTTCCTCGTCACAGTGTAGGCCTCATCCAATGAGGATTCTACAGTGTCCATGGCATCTAATGTCTAGTGATATTTAGTTGATTTAATAGGCTTCATTATTGTAACTAATGATTACCCTATTTTTTACAATTAATTGTCTCACATTTAAACAATAAATCATTTAATAATTTCCATCGATCTCACAAATCATAGTTCAACTCTTTCAAACATGAACTAGGGCAACCTGACTTACCGGTGCCTCAATTTACACATTCATCACCTGTCGAATCATAACAATTCACATGGAAAATTTCAACAAGGTATTAAATCACTATTAATATGATTATAAAAGCATTTCAACAATTGATAATCACTACACATGTTTACTAAAATCATAAAAAATACATAGAGTAAGAATTAAATGTAGGAAAACCACTATTTGAATTTGTATGCTTTTAATCAGGTAACCCTGATTATCTACTCATAGAGTTCACCCAAGATTATTGATCTTAGACTTTTTACCAACTAATGTCGGATCTAAGATCACACGAGTCTGAATCAAGCTTCAAACCTCAAGATCTCATTCTAAACAACATTTTAACGTGTTTCTCAATCCTAAAGAAGGTCTTATGTTGGTAGAAGATAAAGATCGGAGGTTAACCTAAACCTTATATTTGCTAGATTAGGGATTCCGAGAAAGGGTAAACAAAGAGAAGGAAGAATCAAGGGTTAAAAACTACTTACCAAGTCGAATCTATGACAACCCCTTGGATTTTTTTCATTCTCTATGTTCTTTCCCAAACATCACCCCAAAAATCACCTTCCAGGTCATCCTTTCGTCGAACAGAGGGTATGCGATGATATATGATTGAATTCTAGTTCTAAAGCACTTTCTTTTGTTGAAAAATAATAATTATAGCCCGAGATATGATCACTTTATGATTGACTGCCTTGGGCGGCATCTATAGCGGTCGCTACTGGCCTTGCAGTCGCGATAGTACTGTTGTGGTCGCGACAATCTGTACATGTTCACTAAAAAGGGCATAAGTTTATCATTTTAACTCTGATTTGGTTCATTCATCTTTTTGTTGGATTCATAATTGAATTCTATACAATCCTACAGAACTATTTTGGTAATATTCTCAATGAAAATTTATTGATTAATTATTTTCTCCAATGTCATTAACACTTTTCTTGCATGCATGTATGGGTTAATGCTATATTAGTTCCAACTCAGATCTTTATAGTATTCTTAAGTCATGATTATCATTTATCTAAACAATTATTTAATATTACCAATGTTAGGATAAAGCACATAATAAAATATTACTAGCAAAAGCAGCATTAAGATTATCTTAAATCTCTAGAATTACCAACAAAGTTAGAAAAAGTTTGTAACAAATTATGTGAAAACCCACGTTATTTTTGTAACTAATTTGGTTTATTCATATATATATATTCAACCATCTTCTAATCTCTTTCTTTCTTACCTTAAATCCTATTTCCTTATCTTATTCTTGTACTTCCATGAGGCTTGACCCACATGAAGTGAAAAGGAGGAATAAGATGATGATGTTGGTGGAGTGTGTTGAAGGCTTTTGATGTTCAACAATAGGAATAGGTTCAATCACAATTTGACGTTGAGGTGGGTAATCTCTTTCTAGAGATATAAACATGGTTGGTCCTCATTATATCAAAATAGATATCATTGAAATAATTGTATTCAATTCCTAGGGTTGTTGCATAGTCATTGAGGAAACATACTGAAAAAAGTTCAACCTCCTATTCAGATAAATGACTTTATAAAAACTCATTTCTTTCTATGTTTGTAAGTTGGAAATTGTTGTGAGGACTTAATTTAAGAATATGGCCAATTTTAGGGTAGTATTTCTTCAGTTTGCTCAAATGAACAAGATGACTAGAAATTTATTTCTCATGAATGAAATGTAGCACTCAACAATAATATTTGGATTCTTTGAGAGCATCCTTTATTTGTTTAAATTTACAATTAATGAATAGGTTTGGAATAGAGTTCACCCACTTTATGTTATATTTGGATGACTTTGTTAGATTGAGCAAATTGAATCTGAGGATTAATAAATATGTTTTGAATAGAGTCCACCCTATTTAGGGTAAATTGGATGTGTCTGTTTGTAGTTAACGAATTTTTCAGATGGAAAAATATTGTACTATTTCTGAGTGTTGTCAATAATAATAAATAATATCTAATGATCCCAAATGAAGATGAGGTAATGAGGTTGTCGTGATGATAATATGGATGTAGGGAAGTATTCACATTAAGTGAAAATCTATAATTCACTATCCTAATGAAGACAAGAGGTAATGGCCTTATTCTAAACAAGATCATGTAATTGAAAAGAAGCATTTCTTCTTTAAAATTATAAACAAATTTAAACATAAAAAATATTGTGTGATACATTAAACTCGATACACTTACACTTATTATTGTATATTTTTAGTTCAAGAAGGGAATCCCACACAAATTCAAGTCTTTTTCCAAGAAGTAAAAAGCAATTAGGAAATAAGAAATAATCGCTATCATTTAGAAGTAACAATAACCTATTATACTTGTTGAATTAGATATCTTTCAAAACATGATAGGTTGTACACTCTTTTTGGTCCCAAAAAAATTAAAGGTTGATACTTAAAATATAACTAAGTGAAGAATGAATTGGAACCAATTAGAAGTGCTTAAAAATTACTATAATGAGACTGGATAAGATTCTAATATGTATTGTTATAAATTTAATGAATTAAGCATACTTGAGGAAACTACAACTAAGTGAAGATTATCAAGAAACTAAATTGGAAAGTAACATTGTGTAGTAACAAAATTCAAAAAGAATGATCAAATTAGTATTAAACATGAGATGAGGAATTGCATGATTAATGATGAATAAAATAAAGAAATAAACATATGGAGTTAAAAACCTGCCCTAATCCTAATATGGCAAACACTAAAATAAATAAAAATACTTTTCTTTATGAAAGGAAAACTTATGTAATCAGCTATGTATATATTCATCTAACAAAAATGATGAAAATGAAGATGGTAACATAAAAGTTACAAGAATTTTGTTTGGGAGCATAATGGTCTCCTTAGAATGCACATATATTGAGATTACTCTATAATCGATGGATTACATGTGAAATAATTCAATTGCTACTAGATAACGCAAATTTGGTTTATACGAAAAAATGAGATAATTCATATATTGGGATTGTTGCTAGGCTTAATGTTATTAAAGATATATAGTGCAAATGTGATATAGGATACATGATGATAAATGTATCTATATAATATTGAAATCAATTGTATATTGTTGAATATTTGTGGAACTTTTGTTAGCCCAATTAATTATGAATGAGATTATGTTATAGGGAAAATGGTCCAATGGCGATGATTCTTTTGTCATGTTGTGTGAATGGGGATTATAACCTATGCATTCCAATATAAAGACAACGTCTTGATAAGACTATATTTCTTGTTAAACATTGATATGAGGCATGATGCTCAATACGCATGCATAATAGTTAATGAGTTATAATATCTTTAAATTCAGTAAAGGATTTATAAGTGAAATTTTGAGTTTATATAATTAGGCCATGAAACTATAAGTTTTCTTAGAGGTCAATAATTGAAAACAAAACTGACTTTTTCTTACTAATTAGAGGATTAGGAGAACGATTTCTAAAGTCTAATAGACAGGTATGTGGGTTAGAACATGAGGATTTCAGGGTCAATCAGTTAGTGTGATCCTTACCCTAAATCGTTTGCTAAACAATGTCTGGATGGAATGGTTTATGAAGAAAATTCTTAGAATAAACTACTATATGTTATCTACTGTTCTTTTGTATCTAGAATCTGTCTTTTGAAGGGTTTCATTTCTATGGAAAAACTACTAAAGGCATGGCATTATCTTTCAAGAAGCTATTGCCCGTATCTTGCCTATTCAGTTAACAGAAAAAAAAATTGCCTCCAAGTTCATGTAAAGTAAATCATTGATGGTAATTTTATTCACCATGTCTCCTTTAGCTAGTGTCCTGATATGCCTTTCAATACATAGCGTTCTGGTCGCTGGTTAGAAAATAAATCAAGTGAAGCTGCTGTATTTTTTATGATGAATAACTATTAATTAGCTAGTTAAATCAAGCTGTGATTGTTGTAAATAATATTTTTAGTGTAGTCTGAATCATCCGTGAAGCAATGACGATAGAGGTAGGCCGGTCAGGTTTTCCCGCCGCCAAACACCAAGTTTTACATCAAGCAAAACCAGAAACATAACCCGTAGCCCGACTCGGTCCCAACCAGGTTTTCCTACCAATAATGTGAAACGGTAAATGTACTCTCAGCTTGCACTAACCATTCACGGCTGTCCAGTTTGATAGGTGGGGTATCAGGAGCATTAGCATAGAATTTATCATAATGACAGAGATTTTTCTTGATTATTATATCTTCACGGCTAGACAACACGGGTTGTAATCATCCAAATCACCAATCCCGTGACGTAAATGTAATCTTCCATAACGTGGTCATCAACAAGAGCAGAGAGATTTGAGATGGCAGAATAATGCTCAGCTGACCGATTAGCAACAACATCCGGTCTTCTCACGTCGACATCCTCAACTACCCAGTCTACCCATCATTCTCCACTAGGAAAAAGAAAAGCAATATAGTATGAAGGTGAGATGACAGTGTGAGGATAGTTACTTCAAACATTTGAAAAGAAAACGCCAGGGGCAAGAGGAATGGAATTTCACTCCGTTCCATTTGACTATCAGGGCAGAAGCAGCCCACGCCAACACTCGACGCCGCCCGCACCAACCAATTCCCTTTTCCATGATCTTTTCCAGGGTTTTTTTTCTTCTCGAGTTGCACTTTTGAGGAGGGACCGGAGTTGTGCATTGAAGGAAAGTTCATTGCTCATCATGGAGCTATTCGTATTTCTTGCTCGAGCACTTTTGTCATTTGATGCTCCCTGACCTATTTCTGATAAAGAAGATAACTAATGGCAACAGCGGTGTAGGGTAATCACCCACTTATTGGCCGCAATGGTTGAGCCATAGGGCAGTGTCTTTTCCTCGACCACATCTATCTCAATCTCGACAGCCAGATCCGCTCTATATGTGTCCAAACCTCGTGAGTATCCCATGTAGGCCATGCTTGGTTCACGGATTTTGGAAAACCATCTGATATGTCATGCAGTTTGTTGGATTTGTGAAATATGAGATTTACTTTTTATTTGCCTATCACCCCAAGATAAATATTGACGTCTAGTGCAATTTTGTGGGACACCAAAATTCGTTATTTTCATTATATCTGGAAACTTAACAATCAGCTCCACTTTCCAGATCTAGCGGACCACAAGATTTTGCGATGCAATTCATAAAACAAAATATGTGAAATCAAACATGTCCATAATGAACGAACCGACAACTTTTGGGTCAGATTGCCCCTTCACCTCACTTCTTATAGAATGATAATAATATGTTTGAATCACTAATAGGCAAGTGATTGTTCAGAGATTGAATCCTTTATTGCTTTACATTGCCTTTAATTATATTATGATTGCTGATCAACAAGTCAGAAAAGGCTTGGGGATCTTATTTTATAGAGATTAATTATTATTCATCATTCTCTCTATCGCAGGTCTAAAAAGGTTCAAATTGAAGTTAACAGAAAGCCAAGGAGGCGGATCAGAGGTAAACATAATTTTGGTATTGAGACGGAGAGAGTGTTTTGCTAGCATGTCAGCAGAGACATAGTATTCACGGGGTATGTGTATCAAGCATAATGAAGGGAGACTTGACATAGAGTTGTGATCACTTCCTAGAATAAGATCTGAATCTAGCATCACAGGTAGCATTGTTAAGAAGTTTTATAGCCATAGAGGAGTCTGAGGCTATGATCACCTTGTGCTAGTTATTTAACACACCTCTTCCATGACTTGAAGGATATCTATGATCTCCACTTCCAAAGCAGATGAGGTTCTGGATGTGCCGCTCGTTCCCAGAAGAAGTTCATCGTCTCTTTTATTTGCAATGAAACCAAAGGTCATGTCCTTGGTGTTGTCTTTATAGGCATCAACCTCATGAACAAAGAACTAAGGAGGGTGAGCAGCCTGGATGTCCGGTCACACCTCGTGTGGTGTAGGGTAGGGGGCATCAGGGTGTTCCTGACTATGTAAATTTTCGATCGTGGTAGATCTTTTCTTTATGAAAGCGGAAGTGGTCATCACACCAGGGTGCTTTCCAGCATGGATAGATTCATTTTGAACTATCTGGAGGTGCCATGCAGTGACGACAGCCGAGGAACCATTGTTTGAAGTTATTTTCCCGATCCAAGCATCCGTATCCAGGAGAAACAATTGAGGGTCCATGTCCAAAATTATCCACATGCTCTACTGATATCAAAATTGTGGAGATCGTGGGTGATGGATTCCTATGCGTTGTTGCATCTTGGGCACAAGGGTGATACATAAATGTGTCTTCTTATCTTCTTAACATTTGTGAGTAATGCCTTATGATTAAGGATCCAGAGAAAGATCTTGGCTCGTGCGGGTAGCTTAGATCTCCAGATTGTACCCCAAGCGCCTTTAGGAATAGGTTCGCGGTGGTTTCTTACTCACTTATAGACAGATTTTGCAGAGAGTTCACCATTGGTATCGTATGGCCATATCCATGTATCACTTCCTATAGAGGGATCTGAGCAGGGGACATAGCAGATGATGTTCTAACTGATAGTTTGGAGATAGGAATGTATGGAACTCCAATCCCGGTTGCCATTATGTAGTACCATACACGCGACATTCATATCTGAGAGCTTAGACGGAATAGGGAAAGAAGGGTCCATGTCGGGAATGTTGTTGCCTGAGAGCCATTAATCACTCCTTACTAGAGTGTCAACCTTGTTTTGAATACCCTTACTGCTAATGTTAGAGACATTCTGGAGATTCTTTCTGATGAAGCTCCACACAGGGGAGTAGGTATTAGAAGTTATTGATGAGCCTTTTTCCTTCATGATGTGCAACCAGAGTAGGGATGGATTGTGCAAAAAGGGCCACTCATTTTTTAGCATAAGAGCTACATTCTGACAGTGTGCATCCTTCAGACTCGGCTTAGGGATCTTATTGAATGTAGCTTATAACTAATTATTTGTGTGTCAATATGGATTATAAAGCAAAACCTATGATAAAATGGTGTTTTACATCATGTTATGGATGCTAGAACCTATATGTACACCTATATTGATGTGTTTATGTTCGTTGTATGTCTATTAAGATGGTTTTGGGTAAGAGTTAGAGTATTATTGATGTTCAAGTGGAAATAGTACTCAACTCATTTGTATTTTTTCATACCTAATTGAAGTTAAAGCGAATAGGTTAGGAAATGAATAGCACAAATTCCATCATACAACATATATATTTATTTACAGGTTGAACTAGGACTTGTAATAGGACCAACCCAATTGTTAGAATTTTAAGCATGTGCCATAGAGGAGCCCGTATAAATGAAATCCCAAAATCCTCTAAAGGTTTTCTTTATGATGGGAGTGTTAAAGAACAAGCACTTATTAGCGATTTACTCTCATAGAGGAGAAAAAACTATGCATTCTACCATGAGGGAGCGTAGTGGTTCACAATAGACATGGTAGCATGAAAGAGGTAGAAATATGTGGTCCTAAAGAAAGGCTTATTTCTTTTCAATGTAGGATAGAGGGAAATGGTTTTTCCCTAAGGCAAAGTAGTCATTGGAAAAAAAATTGGTGGTTTAGAAACAATGGTACTAGATAGTTCGATTAGTGTAGGAAGTTAAACTTCTATTCAAGATGAGGGATGTATCACGACTCACATTGAGGTGTGATAATTGTTTGCATGGGCACATCAAGGTTCTAGCCGGACAATACTCATCATTGAATCATCATTTTCATCCAACTAAAATTCCTAAATCGAGGTGAAAGTGTCACTAATGAGGTATGTATGGATAGGAAATGCAATGTGAAACCACAAGCTATTTCATTCCATAAAGTACTAAATATCTCTCTTGGCAACCATTTATTCTAAGTAGTTATCTTTTACAACTGACTTTAATCAACTATGAGCAGGGTTTTACCAATAAGGAGTCTAATATTTCTAGTTTAACTAATCCAACTTCATTGTTAGAGATTCAATTGGAGAATTAATTGAGCTTATCTTAGTTTCTTATGTGAGGGATGTGTAGATCCATGCTCCTTACTATTTTCCATGCATGTTGTAAATAAGAAATCAATGAGGAACGAAACTAACAATATTTCTTACGATGGAACCATTTTATTCATTGAGGAGAGAATCTATTAATATGTAGATGCAATGCCTAACCATAGTACTGTCACCTAGAAATAAGGATTGATAATAACTATAACATTATTAAAAAGTTCTAATTATCGAAATAAATTAGATTTAAATCCTTTAATAAAGTATTGTCCAAATATTGCCTAATTTTGGATCTCAAACCAAATAACCAAAACTATATAACTCTTTCCATTTTAGATGTTGTACCATCCAAAAACAAAATAAAAAATAAATGAATGAGCTATTCATTTTGTATACACTCTTATATAGGAAAACAAAACTCATGAATTGTTGGTTAGTAACAAATCATATGTAACTAACAAACCTATTCTACTTTGGATTCTATAATCACCATATAAATAATACCACCTCTGATGTTTTTCATACAGATAATTGGTCTTCACAATATAGTGGAAGTATGATTATAAAATAATGAATATATTAAATCATACCTTGTTCACAAATAAACCTAGAAGGGAGATCTTTAGGGAAATACCGACACAGACATGGAAGCATAAACCAAAAAAAAATATTTTTGTATTCCCAAGAACAACAAGATGACATCAACTATTATGTAATGGGAAGTATGGTTTAACGAGTTCATACTTGGTCCTGGAGCAAGTCCAGTGACTATAACCCACTGCACCAATGTAACATTCTTAGTTGCACTTAGATGGTGTCTATGTAGCTCCTCGTCTTCACCACGGATGACAGACTCAAACGACGTTTGCAACAACTTCTGGTCTCACCACAGACTGCAGGTTGGTGTTGTCTTCCTAACGGCAGACAACAACCTCGTCACCTCTAGAGCAGTCTGCACAGACCACCTAACACTCCTGTCATTCTAGTATAATAGACATGAAGGAGTTGTCCCTCTCGTTGTTGTCTAGTCACCAACTTGTTCTCTCATAATTTTTTCTCCCTTGCTATCCCTTCCTTTAGCGGGTAGGACTTGCTCAGGCTTTCTATTAGTTACCATAACCAGAGAGGACAACAATTATCAGAGGCCATTGAGTTATGTTTTGGAAAGCCCCCAATACCCCTCTATTTATAGAAGGGGTTAGGCTCTGAGTTCCTAGTATTTATCAGAGTGGAAGGGATCGGAAAATTATGAATTTTAACAACCTGCGAGAGTTGAACTAGTCCATTGGCAACCAAAACCGTCGGTTCACATGCGAGCCAGTCGGTTCTCACTCTGAACTGGTCGTTTCTCTATTTTTCAAATCACATATGATTTGACAATTTGAATCCAATTAATAAACAATATTAATTCCTTGTACCAATCAAATTGAACAAGTGAAATAATCAACTATTCTCACAAATCAGGAAAATCACGAGAAACTTTGGTTGGCATGACCAAGCTAATCGGTTCACCTAGTGAGCAAACTGGTTGGTGCCCTGACTCTTGCAGATTTCAGCCAATTCAATTTCTAATAAACCCGACACTCCGAACGGTCATTTTATCACATGAGCCAATCAGTTGGGAGATCAGTCAGATGATTTGTTGCTTGAATTGAATACCTAAACACTTTAGCAATCAATCAAATCATCATTCAATGATGAACTCCTCTTCTAGATAAGTTCCTATCTGTGTGACCCTACATGTACCATATCATGTTGGCAGTGAATATCCATAACTGGCTTATGAAATCACAGGCAAGGAGCGATGTGTAGTCACACATCAGTGCTATCCAAGTGAATGGAAAGTCAGAGAACAACTTCAACCTACAATATGTGTAAGGTGTTACATTGATTGTATGATTTATTTATCTCTGATATCTAAAATGAACTTGAGTCATGGAAACGTCATCCTCTCAATGTTCTATGTTCCTTGAACCTAGAGCAGATTGTCTGAGATATATGTGACCTCAATATCATATTTTTATTTACATGTGCATGTGCATGCATATCTCAGTCTCTCTTATCAAATGTCCATGATATTATACTCCAGTAGGAGGGACAAATCCTATCTACATCACTCATAGACAATCCCCATGTGTCACAACTACCCAATCATTACCATTATGGCAATCCTTTTTCAGGGTTACATTTGATGATGTCAAAGTATTCACCAATGACATGTGATGAGTGTAGTGACTTTAGGTCTAAGAACCACAATCACCAACTTCACTATGAGAGATGACTATGACTACCAAGTATGGTTTACATGTGTCACTCTCAAGGTGGGTTTGTCTGATACATTGTTCCCCAACAAGTATTTGTATGCTTGGTTTGATATCACATATCATGGCTAATGAGATTCTGTCATCAACCAACCTACACTCTAATCTTGTATGATATTATTGCCTATCTACCTTCCATAGTAACAAATGACCATGGACATAACAAGAATGTACATACTCTTAGCAAATGTACAATCTCATTGTTCAAGTCACATACTTGAAGAGAATCATCATTGACTATTATCATTCTTTAGGCATTCATAAAGTTTGCTCATTATCTCATATCTAAGTGAAACAAAATGAATTGGAAGCTTGCCTTTATCTCATAACTGAGTGAAACAAAATGAACTAGAAGCTTGCCTTTATTTATATTATTAGTCAAATCCTTTATGTTATATGCCATGTCAATCATCACGTGATTGGCTCTATGAGCATACCATACCAATAGAATCCCAATTGTACTTAGAGCCAATCACCATGAATCATATTCTTAGTGATATAAACATGTCCACTATGTTTCTATTGCGCAAGTACTAATCTAACGAGTTAGCAATACTTTACTTTTAGTCTTTACTATTGCATGTTTCACATCTCTTCACTGAATAATTTCTTATATGAGACATAACAACATATAATATGGTATATGATATTCATTAACTAATTAGTAGCTCTATTGTTGTCACAACATCTATATTATGTCGTCAATGGTTGGAACATCTTCAAGTTCATCCATATGAACTTCTAGATCCATATAGTATCCTCTCAAGTGTTCATAACACAAGGACTCTCAACTTCTATTGTAGAATAGAATTAATGGTTTCTAGTTTGGAACTCTTCCAACTTAGAACTCTTTTCTCAAAGTTAAACATATTTTAAATTACAATCATTTTTGTCATTTCGCAAGCTTGTGTCGATGTAACCGAGTCTTCCTTGTTCATATCCATTATCAACTTATCCTTAGTGTTTCTCAAGTACTAATGGATATTTTGAGTGATATTTAAATGGCCTTCATTGTAAATTAATATCATCTTTTCATGTCCAATACATACAAGATTGTGGGATGAGTACATTTATATACATGATAGATCCAATTGCTAGTGCATATGGCATCTCGCTCATGTCCTTTCCATTCTTTACAAGAATCAGAACATAGGGTTTTCGAGAGACTAATATGTATTCTCTCTCACTGAACAATTCATGTGGAACTCTTTCAACATCTTGCTATTGTATGTACTCAATTTGGGTTTTGAAACTTTCAAGAACTATCTCTATAGATCTGAATTCCTATCACATTGGATGTTTCACCTAATCATTCTTTGTTGAAGGTTCTTTCCAAGTCATGTCTCAATATTCATAATATTGTGATGTTATTCCCCATAAATATGATTCATATATGCTCCCACTAAATATTTTGTAATCACAGATTTCATCTTTTATCTTGATTCAAGTCAAACTCTTTGACAATCTTGTCAATTCAAAAGATCCCATTTCTTAGATGCTTGTTATAATATCTCAAATTGAACTTTATATCTTATAGACTTTATTTTCATTCATGAAGTTTATAACCTTTAGGTTGTGTCACATACCCATCCTATCAAATATTCCTTTTAAGGAATCCACTTTAGTCTTCATATGCCAAATCTTATAGTCTATACAAAATGCAATAAAAAGCATGACAATTGGTGAAGGTATTTCATGTTGTTTAACAATATGAACTGATTTGAAAATATTTGCAACCAATCTATCCTTTTAGGCTATCGATGTTGGTCTTCTTCCAGAAAACCCAAATGCACCCTATGGGTTTTACCCCTTTAGGTGGTACTATCAAAGTCATACCTTGTTAGTGTACATGGATTCCATATTGGCCTTAACCCATAGCTCAGAATCTGATTCTCAATAGCTCCTAGTTGATTTGTTGGCTCATCATCTTATGACCAACCCATCTGAGTTGTTGGATTCACAATCTTTAAATTTAATATGTGTTCTACTAGAACTATGGAGTTATGTGTAACATAAGGAACTTGAGATTCCACAATAACTTATGATTCCCACTTGTTCCCTTTGTACCTCCTTATTTCTCTCAAACCTTTTGAGTTCTACTTTACTCACAGTGATTCTTTTGGAACTCAGTTATCCTTGCAACAAAATAGTTTTGTTATCATATTGGGATTAATTTTAATATTCAACAGTTATGGTTCGTGGATAAACTTTTCAAGAAACTACTTTCTTTTAAGTTTCAATCCTTAATACATACCTAGACATACCCGTATCACATCACATGTGATGCATTTTAAACCATTTTAGATGGTACACAATTTTAGTGTTAAGTATATATTAATGAGGAGTTTAGAATATGAGATTAATATGATAATTACGTCATGACTGATCATGATGTAATTCCTTCTTTGTGACACATAATCATGTTCAAATGGATTTAACTTGTGATACCCATCCAGAAGGTCCTCAAATTGTAAACTATTTCTACATTTGATCATATCAAAGTTTCCTAATACTTTTGTCAAAGTTATACTTCATTTATAATCTCCTTGAACACTTCAAGAGATTTGTGTTTGTATTTCACCAAATACAAACTCTATATCAACTGATATCATCAGTGAATGTTATGAAGTACAAAAAACTACCTCTAGCATTTATTATGTAAGATCTTCATACATCAATATGTATAATACTTCATAGAGCGCTTATCCTGCTACTACATCTAGTGAAGGATATTTCTTCACATAGCTCATAATCAAGACTTCTATGTCTCTTATTGGTTTAATAACCAATAGAGTCTAGAAAAACATCAACATGGATTCTAGATATGTTTTTCTTATAAATGTGCCCAAGATGATAGTGCTAATGATTGTTTGAGTTATTAATTATAATCCTTTGATATTTACATTATAAACATTTATCTTTATATCATAAATATCATTAGATGTTGGGCATTGTAATTCAATATCATATCTTTAAAACAAAATCACTAACAACTCTATATTCCATGTAATCCTTGTCATACAAGATGCATAAAGAAAAATGTTTCTATTTATTGGAATAATGAAATAGCAGTTAACTAACTCTATTACATGACAAATGGGATAAGATAAATTTGAATGTATACTAAAGTTGCAGCAACTCTTCCTCCGCATAGTCCATCTTTGTCCTTCCATAAAGGCTTTACTTTTTGTTAGTTTCTGCACATCACATATGTCAGATATCTATCTGGTATCACATACCAAGATGAATAAGTAATCAACTTTATCTAATAACATTCATACCTGAAGTAGAGGTCTCTTCCCGTTCTTTCTTCTTCCTTAATTCCTCTAGTAAGAGAGGGAAAATCCTTTTCCAATATCCAGACTGGTGATAATGGTGACAATCACCACTCTTCTATACTCCTACCTTTGCCTTGAGATGTGAAGACTTGGGCTTCTGTCCAGCTTTATAACTCTTCTTATCTTTTCCTTTGCCTTTGCCTTTAGACTTACCATTTTTTTGTTGATCATCATCATAGATTTGGGCTTGTCTTTCTTTATTTATGCCTCAACTATTCTCAACATGCCCAATAACTCTATCAATGGTTTGTCAAAGTCGTTCATGTTGTAGTTCATGACAAACTAACTGTATCATTCTGGTAGGGACTAAAAAATCACATCAATAGCCAACTCTTAGCCCAAGGGGAATCCTAGTCTAGCCAAGTTCTCCATATGCCCAATGAGCTTGAGCACATGAGGACCTACTGGATCTCCTTCTTTCATGTTACATTTGAACAATGCCTTAGAGATATCAAATCTCTCTTGTCTTTCCTGATTGTGCAACATGTTCATAAGATGTCACTACTACAGAATATGCCTTTGGCGTCAGTTGTTTAACCCCCTTTGGCGACGGTTTTCTAGCGACGCCTATGTGGGCACCGCTAAAGGTCGAACTCTTCGGCGTCAATTTTCTAACCGATGCCTATATGATCTATAGGCGTCAGTTATATATAGTTAGTCGACGTCTATAGGGTTCGCACCACAAAAAAGGGCACCGCCTAGGACACTTTCTGCGTCAGTTAACAACTGAACAACCGACATCATACTCCCAGATGACACGGCCATGCTTCGTTGCACGGCCGTGTTTAGTACTATAGGCATTGGTTTTATACAAATAAGTGACACTATTTCCACCACGGCCGTGCTTTCCTGCACGGTCGGGTTGTTTGTCATATTAGGCGTCGGTTTTTATCTAATAACCGATGTTGTAGGAGAACCCTATACTTTGATGATGGTGTTCTATATATAACTGATGCCTATACTTTAATTTTTTTTTCTTATCAGTTTGCAGGCCTGCTGTGGCTGGTCTGCAGGATGAGAACTTGTAGTTCAGTTTTCTGAATTGTAGGTTTATGACATCCATTGATATCAGCCTACAAACATGCCACAAACCTGCAAAATCAACAAATATTTTTTCACACAAGTAGATACATTCAGACATCAATTCAATTCTCACATTCACACATGTAGAAACATTCAAATACACGTAGAAACATTCAGACATGTATAAACATTCAGAAATATTCATTTACAAAATATCATTCAGCATCGCTATCAGCATCCCAATTATATCTTACAATCGCCACTGCTTGTATGGCTTTTGCCCATTCTTCTCTTTCTTCATTTAATGCTTCCATCGTATATGGAGCATGTATATTTTGTAAGCATTTACCTATAGTGTGGTCAGTTTTAAACACCTGCAAAGAGAATGATGTATATATATAAGTAATAATATAAAAATAAGATTGATATATTTCATACTAACTAATGAGACTATATATAATACCTCATGTATGGTATTAATATCCAATGCGGCATGTCGGATAATCATCTGCATAAATCGCATCACATAGTATGCGCATGCCCAGCCGTTGTCTTGTGTAGCACACTATAAATTGAAACATATAAAATATTAAAAAATACAACTAAGCACAGTTCACATAAATAATATATACATTGGAGTCGGAAACTTACTTTTACGTTCTCCCAAATTATTGGCTGGTTCTTTCTCCTTGGGACATTTCCTCCAGCATTTTTGAATGCATCTAAACCCCTACATGTTAATGTAACATAGTAAATTTCATAATTAAATAGTAATGTAATAACATATGTTAAAAGATATAAAAATGAAATATTTCTCACCAGAATAATGGCATTCTCAATATGTGTCCAATTTTAATGTTCAATGTACTTCCCGCAGGATCTAGATAATAAACAGTGAACGTCCCGGGGACAATAACTAGTAACTCCCAATGTCTACCACTAGAGGTAAAAAAGTTAAAAATTAATAACTCAAAATGCACAATAAAAATAGAATTTTCTTAAGTCCAAATTATAAATAAAGTAAACTTACTTGACATTGAATGGAGCTATTATTATCATTTTCTTTTGCTGACCAAAAATTGTAAAAGCATCTATACAGTATTGTTGAATACTATCAGGGTCTTTAGCTACCATACTAATCAATGATGGAATAAAAAAACCCACATGATCAAATGCAAATTGTTTGCATTGATCTTCGACTAAGTAGCTACAAAACATGTATTACGTATGCATTAATATATAAGAAACCAGATCACCAGATCTTACACAAGGTATATGGATGTATAAACAAGATCTCACCTTATCCATGTCTCTATCATTGATGTATTCAGCCAATCATACATAAACAGCTCAATAATATCTTGTATAAATAAAGAGCTATCGTATGATTGACCTACATAATCTGCTTCTAAAGAAACAATTATAGGGCAATGTATATTATGTGCCCGTAGCCAACATGCCATTCCCCTACAAGCAGGACTTAATGGGTATTTTAGGTCAGTTGGAACCCAACTTGGTAATGCAGGAAGTGGAGGTGGAGGCCTAGGTGCTCCAGGTGTCTTTTTTTTTACCTGTATATATAATTTCAGATCAGTTGACCTCATATATACACATTAACAATCTAAAGTAATGTAAATTTATCTTACAATTTTAGTAGTGTAGACTACATCTGCTTTGGGCCACAATATCACCCTGCCTTCTGCCTCACCAAGTGTATCAATATCTGGGTGGGCATATGGCAATGCAGCTTCCCTCCAATCGGGTAATACACATATCGAGCTCACACAAATGTAGCCCTGTGGCATTGGAGTCCCATGAAACGTTGCCCCAGGAAGGGACTGGTAAGCCTGCGCCTCTACAACAACATAGTCTTGCATTCTTAAGCGACATGGCTTCAATGCCTACAAATTTACATAAAGAATGTTATACATATATACATATCATCTTGAAAAATATCATCTTGAAAAGACTAGATACAATGTCATAAATAATACTTACAGCAGACATGTTAGGCGATGGGTCTCCAAGATTACTCGCAGTCTGTGCATCAGGAGAAGAGTGGGTCGCCATAGGCTGATTGGAAGCCTGAGATGCCTGCCACCGCACTATTTCTTCCTTGACCTTCTCAGCAACTATATCCTCGACTCTCTTATTCTCCTATACATGGATAAAAGAAACATTAGCTTCTTATTATTGAATTCCCTTTTGCAGTAACATTCTAAAAAAAGAATAGGTTACCTCTTCTTGTGAAAGTCCCACTCTGGGTTTGTGCTGGGATGGCCCAAAGAATTCTTTGATGCCCACACCAGCGCCTGCACCCCTAACATGTCCAGGATGCTCTGGGTTACCCAGAGTAACTGTCAATTCATCCCTTGTGCCCTGAGGGATGAACGTGCCTTGTTTCCTCTGCTCATGCAGCTCCTACTAATCACCATCAATAGAAATTGGTAAGTTAACACCACAAATAATCAATATTCAAACGATTGCTCTAAGAGTTATATTTTACCATTTTTGCAGCCGCCTCAGCAGTTACGGGCTTCTTTATTTCACCCTTCTTGTTTTGCCTCCCAGCTATCTAGATATCATGGCGAGGCATGGGTGTGGTAGACTCCTGAGTAGCAGCAGACTCCTGAGTAGCCACAGACTCCGCCTGTAGTCTTTGGCGAACGCTTGCATAGCCCTTTGGACCCATAATGTGGTCATGCACATTCAGTGCACACCTTGCTTTTTGCACGTCACTAAGGGCCTAGTTAGTATGCACATTAATGATTTGGTTAGTAGCACTAAATGTTAATCTTGAATAGGTGAATACAATGTATATTAATTAAATTGGGAGTGACGCCTAATACCTTGAATTCTTCAGATTTTCTTGAAGCAACAAAATTGTCCCAATCTTCTTTGTCCAAGAAGTTCCACTATTCAAGGGCTGACTTCTTCTTCTTATCACCATCTTTTATGTATTCTCTGTTGAGATTTGTCCTATAGTTCCTAAGCATCTTTCCAGCGCGTTGCATCACGCTTTTACGATGCAGCTTCTCATCCAATGCAAACATATTCTGTAAAATAGATTTCTTATTAACTAGTATCCAAAAATAGAATTGCAAATAATATAATTTGTAATCTACAAAATAGAACTTCAAATAATAGTAACTCACACATAAATCCTTCCATATCAAGTCTTTCTTCCCCTGAGGAACTTTATGCCAATTATCATACTTAACACCACAATGGCTTCGAGTGACACACCCAAGATAGTTTACAAAATTATTGCGGTTCACTCCAATTGCATTTCCTCCATTATCAAACTCCACAACCAATTTGGATCCACTACCACTTAGCGCTATTAACTTCTTCAACAGAGTGATGCCCCTTTTCTTGTTAAGTGTTTGGTGCTACGCATCAAGTTGCTCCAGTGCTTCAGTGGGTACATGTGCATCATCCACCTAAAATTTGACAAAAATAAACCCACTGAATTAGCGCAATATAGAAATATGGGATATATGACATAACTAGAAGATAATGAATTTTATAGAAATACAGGATATGTTTTTAGAACTTACATTGGTATCCTCTCCATGCTCGTCATGGACATCATTCTCATCATGGACTTCATGCTCATCATGGACATCATGCTCATCATGGTCAGCCATCTGAAAATGTCATTAAAAAGGAAAACATTTAGCATTTGTATTTACTAGAAAAAGGCAAACATTTAGCATTTGTATTAACTAGAAAAAGGCAAACATTTAGCATTTGTATTAACTAGAAAAGACAAACATTTAGCATTTGTATTAACTAGAAAAAGGCAAACATTTAGCATTTGTATTAACTAGAAGATAAGGTGATCTTTTATAAATATACATGCCTCTAAAATTGTGATCTTTTATCAATTAACAATCCTTCATTGTGATCTCCGCGCACATATAAGTCATCATTAGCTTCAATATTTTGTGGAGTTGGCAACCCAACTGAGAATGGACTGGAGTCATCATACTTATCATAGTACTCTTCTTCATCTATAGGATCTTAAATGAATTGTCTTTTACCATGAAGAACAACCGACCATTTATCATTTGCAGGATCATCAATATAGAATATTTGTTTCTCTTGTGATGCCAATATGAATGGTTCACCCTTCTCGCCAATCTTTTCAAAGTTCACCAAAGTGAAACCCAATTCATCCACTATAACTCCTTTGGTGTTATCAACCCAATTACATTTAAAGAGCGGAATTCTAAAATCTATGTAGTCAAACTCCCATATGTCTTCAATGACACCGTAATATGACATTTTAGCTTCATGTGGACTCTTATCCTTTGCACTTGCAAAATACATAGTCGACGCTTGAAGAGTGACCCCACTATTTTGGACGACACTCTTATCATCTTGACGCTTTGTGTAATATGTGAACTCATTAATGTCAAACCCTTCATAAGACATAACATTCGGTTTTGGTTTAAAGGCGAGGCATTTGATAGTTTCTGTAATATCATTTGGTGTTTGAGATAGTTGATGTAAGACTTTATCTTCAAACCACGTAGGTCCATTCTGGATTTTATCCCATCTTTAGTCTTACCTGGTATATTTAACAGAGTACCAATGATGCTATCATAGACATTTTTCTCAACGTGCATTACATCGATACAATGCCTGACTGTCAAAGAACTCCAATAAGGAAGATCCCAAAATATTGACTTCTTCTTGAATGAAGAATTGTCACTCCGTGTGGCCATACTACATTGTGATTTCTTACCAAATTCATTGACAATGTCTTTTACTCTTTCATAAACAACATCCCCTGGTATAGGTTTAGGTGCACTCTGTTCATCATTCCATCCATTGAATGCTTTGTGCTTTCTACGACACAGATGGAATTTTGAAAGAAACCTTCGATGACCAAGATATACAGTCTTGCCGCCATGTTTTAGTCTTATTGGATCAGTGTTTTCTTCACATATAGGACACGCTTTAGCTCCTTAGACACTATATCCAGACAAATTCCCATATGCTGGAAAGTCATTAATAGTGCAAAACAACATAGCGTGCAAACGAAATGTCTCTCTTCCTGAAGCATCATAGGTCATCACACCTTCAGCCCAAAGTTTCTTTAAGTCATCAATCAGAGGTTCAAGATAAACATCGATATCATTTCCGGGTTGTTTAGGGCCCGATATCAACAATGACAACATAACGTACTTATTTTTCATACACAGTTAGGGAGGAAGATTGTATATAACAAGCATGACTGGCCAAGTGCTATGTTGGCTGCTCAATGTCCCATATGGATTCATCCCATCTGTACAAAGCTCAAGTCTTAGATTCCTATCTTCTTCACCAAATTTGGGGTACAATAGATCAATCTTCTTCCACTGTGGGGAATCAGACGCATGTCGTAGGATCCCATCATTATTTTTCTTAACATCTGTATGCCACCTCAAATTCTTCACATCTTTCGGATTTGCAAACAAGCATTGAAACCATGATATTATAGGTAGATACCACAACACCTTGGCAGGAGAACCAGTTTTGGACTCCCCCGAAGTCGTCAATTTATACCGTGACGCACCACATTTTGGACAATCTTTCAAATCTACATAGTCCTTTTGAAATAATACACAATCATTCGGGCATGTGTGTATCTTCTTGGCCTCCATTCCCATTGGGCACAACATTTTCTTTACCCGATATTTTGAGATTGGCAGCTCATTTCCTTCAGGAAGCATTTCTTTCAACAAAGTCAACAATGAAGTGAAGCTTTTGTCTCTCCATCTATTGTTAGCTTTCAACTTATACAATCTCAACACAGCGCTAAGCTTCGTAAACTTAGTACAGCCTGTGTATAACGGTATCTCAGCATCATGTACAATGTTTCGAAAGATAGGAGGTGGATCGGTGTGCTCTACCCTACAACTATCCAGCATCGCATCAACGATGTCTACTGGAACTGGTTCGTTCACATCTATGTCATCTGAGGCAATTTCTTCTTCCACCCAAGCACTTCTATCAACATCTACTGGTTTCGAGTTTGAAATCTCTCCATGCCAGTGCCATTCTGTATAGCCTTATACAATCCCGTTGCACATGACATGACTTCTGATTTCCTCACCAGTGTTGACTTTCAAGTTGTTACCGCAATGCCTACATGGACAATAGAACCTATCTGTAGGTTTTTTCCTATGTTCATCGGCAAATCTAATAAACTGATCAAGACCATATATAAACTCTGGGGTGCAGCGATTGCGAATGGACATCCATGATCTATCCATTCTATGATCAAAGAGAAAACAAGTATATATTAGGACAAGATTAGGGTATACACTTACATACTATCCAAGATTTACTCCTATTATCTACCATGAAGTCGGACTCCATACAAACAGTATATAATTTAGTGATTGTTCATTCTAATTTATACCAATGTACAAATGGGGAAATGCTACCAAAATTTTCTCGAAAACCCAATACACATTATACACTTACATCCTAAGTGAGATTAGGTGTTTAAGAACAGTCCCAAACCGGGGACTATCCAAGATTTACTCCTAATGAGTAAATCTTGGACGGGTTTCTAGGCCAAAAAACACATGTGATGTCATTCTTATATATAATAAATGTGTACCACCTATCCCATCCTTGAACACCTAATCTCACTAGTAAGTGTATAATGTGTATTGGGTTTTCGAGAAAATTTCGGCAGCATTTCCCCACTGTTCTCTAAGTACATATGTACTTAGAGAACAAACGGGGAAATGCTGCCGAAATTTTCTCGAAAACCCAATACACATTATACACTTACATCCTAAGTGAGATTAGGTGTTCAAGAACAATCCCAAACCGGGGACTATCCAAGATTTACTCCTAATGAGTAAATCTTGGACGGGTTTCTAGGCCAACAAACACAATAATAGATATGTACATGTTCGGGTTTCATCACAATTAATGTTAGGGTTTCATCACAATTGATGTTAGGGTTTCATCAATGTTAGGTTTAATCAAATCAAATTAGGATGCTAGAATTGACAAGTTTAAATCTTATTTCACATGCATCAAAATTTACTGAATTAAGTGAAACATTAGGATTAGAAGCACAAATATATGCAAGAAAAAAATTTGTTCATATCCTAGGATTTACATAAAGCATTACATAAAAATTTGTTCATATCCTTACCAACAGCAAGCACGGCCGTGGCTGTGTTGGCCTACCATGGTCGTGCTGTCCAGCACGGCCGTGGTAGGCCAACACAGCCATGGTCGTGCTTGCTGTTGGTAAATAGCTAGGGAGAAGTAAGCAAAGCGGTAGGGCTACCTGGAGCTAGCATGGAAAGTGCGGCGAAGAGCGGCGACAGTAGTGGCGGCGGAAGAAGAGAGAGCAGAGCGGTGGGCGGTGAACAATAGTGGCACCGGGAATGAGCAGAGCAACGCGCGGCACACCAGCAGAAGCGGCGGCGGAGAGTAGAGGTGCACCAGCAGCAGCGGCGCACCAGCAGCAGTGGCGGCGATGAGCGGAGAAGCACCAGTAGTAGCGGCGGCGAGCAGTAGCGGGGTCATCGGGCAATTTCAGGAGAGCGGCGGCGAGCAGCAACACAACAATATCACGATGAAATAGGAAGAAAGGGGGAAGAGCTGGGTGATCAGGTTTATTAAGTTGGTCAACAGCGTCGGTTATCTACAAAACCGACGCCTATTATGATTTAGCGTCGGTTGATAGTAAAACACCGACACCCAACTAGACAACCTTTACCCTAAATTATTTGGCGGGAACCATTATCAGCGTCGGTTATCGAAGGATAACCGACACTGAAAGTGGGACTTTTCACGCAAATTTTCATTTTAAATAGGCGTCGGTGAATAGTTAAAAAACTGACGTTGTAGGTGACCTAAAATGTTTTCACTCGAAAATTGGATTTCACGGGCGATTTTAGGCGTCAGTCTGTTATAACCAGCCGACGCTGAATACAAAGCGGTACTTGTGTCTGGCTGGTCTTCGAATATAGACGTCGGTTTGCATAAATAACCGACGTCTAATATTATAGGCATCGGTTTTCCTAAATAACCGACACCCAGAAAAGTGACACGGAATGTTGTTTCTGTAGTAGTGTGTGTGACCATCTCAATAACATCCATGTTCTCATGGTGTCTCTACAACTCATAGTTCATGAAGCATAGAAATAGACACTTGACATCCACGACATCTTCAATATGCTTCTTGTAAGAAACCTTGTCAGCCTTAGGTGCATTGGGAAGTGGTCCCTCTAGCTCTAGTGTCTCCAAGACATAGAGCTTTCCCTCCTATGTGAGAACGATTCTCAGTGTCTTGAATTAGTAGTAGAAGTTAATCTCATTTAACTTTTCCTTCTCAACGTTCAGAAAACAAAAGTGTTTGTTATTTGTTTCAATTTGATTCTACAAAAGAATTTGTATTTTTTTCAAAATCCCTCTTTTGATTTGATTTGATTTGATGAAAATTTTGACAATATTAATTAGGCCTTTAACTATTATCGCTCTCATTATTTTGATCAAATCGACAACCCTCAAGTATCAATTCAAAAGATTTCAACGAACTATCTTCTAACGAGACAAGATCTAAAATAATTCAACTATTACATAACCAACGCCAATGTCCATAGTCAATCATTACGGTTGACAATGTTTGTCAATTGCATGATATACAATTTTTGGATAGATAATATGTGCAACTCTTTGCTATGAATATTTGTATGCTTTTGGTACTTACTCCCATTAAGTATACCAGTTAAGCCCAACTAAAAAGCCAACACAATAATAATACACCCTGCTTGTGTGGAACCTACATTATTACCATCACACTTCCATGAGATAGACGGTGCACAATGCTTGGGCGTAACCTACACTTAGTCGATCAAGCTTTTATGTGTGTGCCTAATGGAAAGCATCTTAGACTTGAACTGGTCATCTCACCTCATGGCCAGTCGGTTGGTTGATTGAAATGATCTGTTGGCCTCCTACCAAACCTATGTATGGACACCTCCAGACAGTCGGTACGGTCCACCATTAGGTCGGTTTACACCTCCTATAGTCTGCCCTCCTTGGTCCTCCAGACAATCAGCTCATCATGTGAAATGGTCAACTCACCTAATATTGATCATTGTCTTCTTCATTGCAAGAAAGGAAACTATCCTATTGTTATTTTATTACACGGTAATGAGAAACCTCGAGTTACATTTAAGGGGAGCAAAGGTAGGAAAGAATTAACTTTACATTGGGATGAAGAAGGTAGAGGCTCGATATGAGGTATAATAGGAATAAAACCAAACCATCCAACCACACACAGATAATGGGTTATTGGATGTAACCATGCTACACATCCACCATCAAAACTTATTTTTAGGGAAATGTGTGTAAATTGCATGTATATATTTATTTACTTATATATATATATATTAATATATATGTAAATTAATTTTGGAATATATGTGGTCTTCAATCGGATATGCACATTAGTCCTTTTAAATAATCACATTACATGCAATAAATAAAAGTGATACACCAAAAATTTGATCATATCGATTACCCCAAAATATAGTAGATTGACGTGGCTAACCATTGTAGTGAAATATCGGCACAGATATGGCAGCGGAAATAAAAAAAAAATATTGATGCATTTCTAAGAACAACAATATCGCATCAAATACTATGTAATGAGAAGAACGGTTTAACCAGTCCATACCTAGTCCTGGATCAAGTCCAGTGATTATAACTCATTGCAGTAGTGTAGCACTCCTAGTTGTAGTCTATGCAGCTCTAGGTTTTCACCATGGACGACAAACTCAAATGGCATCAACAACAACTTCTAGTCTCACCACAGACTACTACATGACACTGTCCTCCTAGTTGCAGAAAACAACCTCCTCCCCTCTAGATAAGTCCACACGAATCACCTAAAATCATGTCATTCTAGTAGAATAGACAGAAAGTTGTTATCTCTCTCGTTGGTGTGCTAGCCACCAACATGCCCTCCTTCAATCGTTTCTCTTTTGCTATCCCTCCCTTTAGCGGGTAGGACTTTCTTAGGTTTTCTATTGGTTACCACAACCAGAAAGGACAACAATTGTTAGAGGCAATTGAGTTGTGTTTTGCAAGCCCCCAGTACCGCTCTATTTATAGGAGGCATTAGGGTTCGGGTTCCCAATCTGTGTGGGAGTGGAAGGCACCAGAAGAACATGAATTTTTGCAACCCATGAGAGTTGAACCATTCGGTTGGCAAATGAATTAGTCAGTTCGTACTATGAACCATTCGTCTCACTATGTTTTCAAAATGAATATGAATTGGCAATTCATATCAATTAATGTCCAACATTAATTCCTTATATCAATTGAATTGAATAAATGGAACAATCAACTATTCTCATGAATCGAGAAAATCACCAGAAGCTTCAGTTGGCATGACTGGGCCAATCCATTCACTAGGTTAACCGGTCATCTCACCAAACTTGAGCCGATCGGTTCACCCAGTGAGCCGATCGGTTGGTTCCCTGACTCTTACGGAATTCAACCAATTCAATTTTTAATCAACCTAACACTCCAAACATTCATTTCATCACATGAGTCGATCATTTGAGAGATCAGTCAGCTGATTTGTTTCTTGAATTGAATACCTAAACACTTTAGTAATCAATCAAATTATCATTCATGAATGAACTCCTCTTCTATATGAGTTCCTATGTGTGTGACCCTATAGGTCCCATATCATGTTGGTAGTGAATGTCCATAACTAGCTTATGACATCACAAGCAAAGAGTGGTGCCTAGTTGCACATCAGTTCTATCTAAGTAAATGAAATGTTTGAGAACAACTTCAACCTACAACTAGTGTAAAGTGTTGTAGTGATCGTATAATTCCTTTGTCTCTGATATTTGGAATGAACTCAAGGCATGGAAACTTCATACTCTCAATGTTCAATACATGTTCCTTGAACCTAGACCAGACTATTTGAGATATATGTGACCTCAATATCATATATTGATTTACATGTGCATGTGCATGCATTTCTCATTCTCACTAATCAAGTGGCCAGGATATCAAATCTAGTAGGGGGACAAATCCCATCTACATCACTCACTATCAGTCCCCATGTGTCACATCTATCCACTCATCACCTTTATAGAAGTCCTTTTTCAAGGTTCTATTTGATGATATCAAAGTATACTGAATGACATGTGTTGTGTGTAGTGACTTCATGTTTAAGAGCCACAATCACCACCTAAGATATGAGAGATGACAATGACTACCAAGTATGGATCCCATGTGTCACTCTCAATATGGGTTTGTCTGATACACTGTTTCCCAACAAGTATTTGTGTGCTTGGTTTGATATCACATATCATGACTAATGAATTATGTCATCAACCAACCCGCACTCTAGTCTTGTGTTAGACTGTTGTCTATTGACCTTCCACATTAACAACCGACAAGGAACATAACAAGAATGTACATACTCTTAGCATCTGTACGTTCTCATTGTTCTAGTAACATACTTGAAGACATAGGTCAATTAGTATTGTCATTCTTTAGACATTCATTAAGTTTCCTCCTTGTCTCAAAACTAAGTAAAACATAATGAATTGGAGTCTTGTCTTTATTTATATTATTAATAAAATCATTTATGTTATATGCCATGTCAATCATCACATGATTGGATCTCTGGGCATACCATACCAACAAGATCATGTCAGCATTGCATGGTTGATCGTTAGCTTATATATTCAATTCTTAAAAAGGAAATTTAGTCAAGTAGTCATCTTCTTTATCCTTTCATTAGATCTTATGGAATGAGGAGACCTAAATTAAGTTACATTAAAAGTATATTATGAAATTACTATCTCACCTAAGGTACTTAAAAGAATTAGTAATTTGCATCATGTTTTACTTTTGGGTAAAAAATGATCAGAGATATAAAGTAGCCACATCATGACTATAGAGATGTCTTAATTAGGAAATGACCAAATTATTAGGTTGATTACACCTTCCTTAACCCAATAAAAAATAGTAATTTTTTCCTACAAGCACATAAACAACTAAATACTAACAAAATATAATAGGTTTTGCTTTAACTAGACCTTCAAAACTTATCCTAATAGTTTGACTCACTAAGTTTCTTACATTAACCCATAAGTGAGCATGAGTATGATTCAAGCTATCATCCATAACCACACACTCTGAATCATCTTCCTCAATTGTATATCATCCTTTCTAAGAGCTCAATTTGCTCATGTACACCTCTCTCTATCCAATCATTCCCAATCCAATACTTAAAACTTCTTCACAAACTTTTTTATAACTACTTTCCCTATGTATCATTTGTGACCACCCTCAGATGAACCTCAAACCTATATAACCATCATTTTTAAACTTCTAAAAGAACTCCATCATCGTCACTTATAAGCCTATAAAAAGGATATCCAGCACCATATGCAAACACAATGAAAATGATCCCAAATACCCAACCATTGTCATTAGCAATTTGCCTATGAATCCCAACCACAGTTGCCTTGATTATATACCATAATCTTGAGTCGATGGCACAGAACATCACAAGTAATCCCAAAAATTGGTGAAGCCTCCTTTAATACGTCTAGAGGTCCTTGATGATTCAATTTCATCAATGAATACATTGATACCTATTCCCCCATTTTACCCAAAAACCATCAATTCATGCTCATTCCTACACCTTTTTGTGAGATATCTTAGCTAGTTGAGCTGTCATCATGGTATGTGATGTGATTTAGCTTTTCCCTACTCCTAATTGTTTTTATTATGCTCACATTGCAGTTGATGTTTCTCACTATCCTAGGAACCATATGGCCAAGTTGAGGGATCCCTAGGAGAATAGTAGCATGAGGGAAGTCTCTATGATACATTAGATAGTTCTCTCCTAGAAAATAAGTTTGGATTTTAGGTAGGTTATCTTGTATGATTTTTGTTCTTCAGAGTTCATGATCAAACAATGTTGATTGTGATTCACTTCTTTATCATTTTATTCTCTAGATGTGTCACATGGTTAAATGGTTAGCACCATATTTTGCACTTACATTATGATCTAACCATCTAAGTTACAATTAGGGCCAATGATCAATTTTCCCAGTCACGTGGTCAAGCATAGATGCATAAATCAAGAACACGTATCTTTGACCAACTAATTTCATTATGTATGGGCATTATGTATAATCCTAATATCTCAATTTCCCTACTTCAAATTGGATGGATCAATCGGCCCTCAATAATTTAGTAAAACTCAAAACATTGTCAAAAATATGTTGGCAAGCATTTTACATGTCTATCTAACCTATTTTCAGTCCCCATTTTAGATCATAAACCTAATGGCTTTTTAATAAATACCATACTTAATGTTGAAACTAAAAATGCAAAAATATATGATGTTAGATCAATAAAACCCTATTTACTCATTATTATTTTAATTCTAACTCTAGTAGTCACTTTGATGCAATATACTTAATTAACATACCTAACATAGTTTTATGAATTATAAACCATGGATCATGTTTGGTTCATGCCATATAGTTATAGGTTAATAATTATTTGTATGGTGAATTAGGAAAGCATATAAGTTCAATAACACAATCTTAATCATTACAATATGTTAACAACCCTAATAGAGTTAATCCCTATTGATCCTTTTTTTATGTCTAATATACCCTACCATATACCATAGGTAAATATATGGTATTGATGAGTTTTCCTTATGGTAACATTACATTATGAATGGATCATGGATTGTTAGGGATCTTGTACATATTAATCTTGATTTCTCTATTGTAAGGATATATTCTAAGTGTATTATTCTATATTATATTTGTACATTTATTAATTTTCATCAAAATAATGTGACGTTTTATGATTTCAAGGTCCTATGTAAATGAATTCATGTAAAATGAATTGAGGATAGACCTTTTAAGTGAACAACATCATGTATTTCTAACACAAGCTTGTCCTCTATAATGTTTTACACTGAGTCTTATGACCTCATGGTCCCAAGAGGAGAAAATAATTGGCACTCCACTGCATCAAGATTTTTGAGTCAGTGTGGAACATTATTGATGTTAATATTAATACACCTGATGATAAATGAGGTGCCCATTGGATGAGATTTTATGGCCAGATGAGATCAACTTTAGAACTGGACTTGATCATTCACATGCCTCATTTGCACTCAAGTAAAAAGGATTGGGTTAGAGGATAAATTAATCAACTTAATGCTAATGAAACAAACAAAAGTTTATCTTAGACAACTTGTTCGTTTACATGTATGCGGTCTTAATTTTTCCAAGTATTATATTATGTTCCTTACATAATACTGAATGTATCTTACACTAACATTTGACATGCATGCATGGATAGGGACATGATGTCCTCAGAAGAGGAGAAATATGTGAAGTGGACTTGAGGGTAAATTTTCCCAATATTATGAAGACTTTTGGCTCATTCTTAACCCAATAAAGTATCAAATATATTAAAGATACTTTACTTTAGTTTTCTTTTACATCATATTGATCACGTAGATAATTTTCCTTAGTTTATAAATTAGCTATGATGCTTGAGATTGAATTGTTATATTATTATTATAGGTTGGTTAAAATACAAAAGATTGTGTGCAATAACCTTCATCATTGTAGCATTCCTATATCAATGACTAGAATTATCTCTTCTACTCATGGATGTGTAAAAATAGGGTGCAATAAACTAATAAGGCCCAAGAGTGGATGCCAAATACATGTGGTGAATGATTAACCCAAATGACAAATAATAAAATAGAACCACACTAGCCAGTTATGGCTCGCAATGAACTATAAACCATGAAAAGGAAAAGATGAAATGAAGCTCTCTACTTGATAATATCTTTCCTACACTATGACATGCCTACACTCTTGATTCTGTAAGGTCTATCTTGAAGAAAAAATCAAAAGTCACACACAATGGAAGCAAAAAGATACCAGATATAAAGGGTATGTTGGTACATGAAAAATTAACACTAAAAGGAACCGTCATATATATTTGCATCATAATAATACTGGGATAGGATTCATGATGTTGAAATGAAAAGATTAAATGCATCATGTATCTCATATAATGAAGGAACAAACAACAAAAAGAAACACAAGAAAGCTCAAACTTCATCCAAGACCACACTATGCAACACACAGGCGCAAAACTTTACATTAGACTACAAACACCACATATCAACTATTCAAAGGCACCCGAGTCTTTTTAGCAATTTGTAAGAGTTGAAGGTTGAGAGAATGTTCACTTATAGCTTGAAATCCAAACATGAAATAAGATGTCTATTTTTCAATGAACATGGAAATTCCATTGTATATTTTTATAAACTTAAGTAGGTAGTCACAATATGAACTAGTACATACCTCTAGTCCTGATAGGTTATTCCCATGTAGACAATGTGTTCCTGTCATGCACAAATTGAGAAAGATAAATGTTAGGGTCAGTGTCAAAATTTTATAGTTATATTAAGGTTGTATCAACACAAAGTATAAAGAAGAAAACTCGTCAATTTAGATAATAAACTATATTTAGTCCATATTTTGTTCTAATTTTAGGGCGCCTACATTATACAAAGGTTTCTCCCTATATTTGTAGTGAAATTCCCTCTATGTTATTGGTGTATCCTCTATTTACTATTTTTTCGCAATGAATCATAGGCCCACTATGCACCATTGTACATCGATATCCATATACTTTTATAATTATGATGTATTTTCACTCAGGAAACTTTCCATAATGTAGTCTAGAAATATTCTCATGATCACACTAGTCATAATAGAACTTTGTAATTAATATTCACCTCTTTAAAAAATGTATTTGTGTGTCTAAATTATTAGAGAATCTTCTTTCTTTTGCATCAAACATAATTAATTTGACATATTTTTATTATTAATAGATCACATTCCAGAGACAATCAATTAGCTTATAGTTTTTAGTGTTAGATGACCAATTTGGTGTCCTTATTCATTCTAACATCTCAATGAAAATTACAAAAGAAACTATAAGAAGAAATCAAGTAGTAAAACCTTTTGTATGATACTAAGCAAACTCCAAGGCAGGACCCAATTACTAAGCGTACATGTATGAATCAATTGTAACTTATGACTTGTCAGAATAGTAGGTCCTCTTATAAACATATTTAGTTTTTTAAAATAATATTGGTTTATTCCATTTTAGAGTCTCAATGGTTTTTGGATTAACGTGAATATTAGAGTTTCTTGTCTAGGTGCATGTGTATTTGTTTGAGTTATAAGGGGTTTGTCATTCTAGTCATTAAAACTCATTCCACATTTACTTTGTAAGGTACGTAAGTATGCACATAGATGACATCAAGTACATTTTCTAAACTCCACATTTCACTAAAGGATGTATAGTATTTTAGATAGATGACATGTCATTGTCCGTCATTTGTCTTTGGGTTTGAGTTTGAATGGTGGGGGTTTTGTATGGAGCATTAGAGAAGTGTAAGGCCCCAAAACTTGCTTAATGTGTTGAATGATCTTAATTATCGTAATTGAATTCTTATAACCCTAATATAACCTTGTGATATGCTTTGAAATCATAATACAAGATTAAGTTTCAAATTTGATCCAATTTGGACACTATTTGAGCAAGTTATGCAATTTTATGCACATTTTGGACTTTTTTATAATTTACCCAATTGACAAGTTTTCTTTGCAATTATCACTTTCATTATGTTCCTTGGATATTCTCTCATCATTATTGAGCTTGTTGATCCATGGGGCACCTATTTAAACCTTGGTTTGAAGGTGTTTTCTCCAAGGGTATTTTAGGGTTTACCCCTTCACAAATGAGCTACCTTTAGTAGCTATCAACTAATGAATTACTTGATTGGCTGAGAAATTCGACAAAAGAAAGCTAATTAGGTCTATACACATGGTGGGGGATCTGCTTGTGTGTGTGCTTATATATTCTTAATTAATTAAGGCCATGGACACTTGAATAGATACTAGAACTTCAACTTTTTCTTTTTCTTTATCTTAAAGTTTCATATACTTATCCCCAAGCACCAAAATGAGCCATTTTCTCTCCACCACTTCCCTCCTTCTCCCAACCTCGTTTTCCCTCTGTGCTGCTGTGAATTTTTCTATCCAAGAAAGAAGAAAGTGAGGATCTTCTTAGAAAAAGGATCTAGGGTTGCAATTGACTTCATTTTAGGGTTGAAAAAGCTTCCTTCTAGTGATATTGACCTAAAAGAGTAATAATTCCCTTATTTCCTCCATATATTTCTTTGTTATCCTTCCTCCTAGATTTGTCCAGGTCAAAATGTTGTTGTTCCATCGTAGAAATTGCTCTAAATCTCTAAAACCCTACCTTTCTTGCTCCTTTTGCTTAGGGTTTGCTCATTTGATGAAGAAAGGTGCTAGATGGACGAATTCATAGCTTATTCTTGGATTTTCTACCATACCTACTCGATTTTTATTTTGTGTGGGGTTTCATCCTCTCATTAGAGGCAAGTTTTATAACTTGCTCCACGTTTATTTCTTACCATAAGCTTGCTAGCTCATGTTCTTGCTTGAAAATGATGATCAATGCACTAAAAAGCTATGTTTGACTTGGATTTCGATTTTTATAATGTTCCCTATACTGATTTTAGTTCTATATGAACCTGTGATCATTTTTACATTATTATTAAGGTATAATATGACTTGGATCAGGTTGGTTTGACAACCTATGGTGCTAAGCACCTATCAACCAATGGTCAATTTTAAGGTTTTAAGCTGATTTCTTTTATAAACCCATGACCCGATGATGGTACTATTGCAACAACCCTATGGTGTTGTCTTCATGACAAATGATGGTTGAGATAAAAGGTGTCAAATGATGGTGACAACCTATGGTCACCCCCTTAGGTCAGATTTTGGATCAATTAGAAGTTTAATGATCAACCATTAAGTATCGTACTGATGTTATCAATCAATTATGACATTAGCTTAATACTTGATGATGATTAATGAATATAGTGATGATATAACAACCTATGGTGACTTAATGGTCACTAATGATGGTGTATCATATATCCAAAATCTATGGTGAGTTAATCATATAGTTGTAGTATCAATTAAGCCTTAGAACAATGGTTTCTTGGGTCACTTGATGCAATGGTCAAACCTATATTGTAATTGATGGTTTTAACATATGAACTTGACCCAATGGTTAATATCTAATGTTTATTCTTACAATAAAATTGAATCATGGATAATGTAATATGTTGGTCCTAATAATGTGATTTAGATGGTTTCCTTTATATGATCAACTTAAGGAGCTTACTTGTTGACAATGGATGGCTTGTTTTAACTGAACAGTCGATTGTGGGTTTTACCCTACTCTTAATGGAACTTTCTGTATTGTTAATCAAGGGATGTCTAGGGTTAGATGGCGACTCGTTCTAGATCTCAAATCCAGGACTTCATAGGTGGTTTATCTAAGTTGTTTACTTGTGTAAACAACCAATGGTCTTACCTTTTAAACATCCAATGATTCTGGGTGACATTGCGGTATGGTGATATTGGTTGAATGATGATGGAACAAATGGAGGGTTACCCTTAATAAGGTAGTCTTACCTATTCACTCATATTAATATAAGGGATGATAATCATATTGTGTTGATATGTAACCCTAATGAGGTATATCTTGTTATACCTAGCTTTAATATAACTAAATGATGGTAATTGGGTATGAATAGTCCTTGAATGACTAATACAATCATGGAATAGTCTATTACTATTGTGGAAACCCTAGTATGCTATAACCTGATGGTTACACCTTGATTTATGTGTGGGTTCATACTTGAGAATAGTATGGAATGTTATGGTGATGCTTCACCTTATGCAACCATGATCCAATGGGGCTGTCATGAGTTAGGGTTTGGGTATAAGTGTTGATTAGTAACATTGATATAATTTATCATGTTGAACCTAACTCTACTACAAATAGATATATATGTGTATTCATGTTTAACATCCTTATATGATGGAATGATGGTGGAATAACCTTCTTAACATGATCATAACCTTAATGTGTTAATTGGTGGTTATCATAGCCACATGGTTGACACTTTCTTATACTAAACATGTGCATTATGAATATGAGGAGTGTTAATCATATCTAGATTCCTTGCATGTTGATGTAAGAAAGGAATGTTGTTAATGTTAATATAACCTGCTATGATTGTATATGAATATCTCCTAGCTCATTAATGCAATATTGTGCTGATATGGTGTATTATATGTAAGTGATGTTGTTGAGCCTTGTTATAAGGCATGGAAGGATAATGATGATCTTACAGGGAATAGTATGATGGTCTTAATGACCTTTGGGGATGGTTGAGCCCTGAATGAGGTGTAATCCTCTTGTATTGATAAGGGTTGATACCATGTGATATTGTGAAAAGGATTTATATCTTGTGATAGTATGATGGTCTTAATGACCTTTGGGCATGGTTGTAGCCCTGAATGAGGTGTAATCCTCTTGTGTTGAGAAGGGTTGATACCATGTGATATTTTGAAAAGGATTTATATCTTGTGATAGTATGATGACTAGTGTGGTCTCATGAATGGCAAGTGAATAGTACCATGTGATGATGAGATGAGAAATTATGTTTCTCACATTTTATCTCTTTTGAAGTTGCGATATTTATGTGCTTGTTAGAATTGAATTAGGGTTTGTATGTCCAATTGTTTGATGCAACCTTAATTCAACCAATTGGCATAACTAATCAAGTGAAAATATTATCATGTAGTGCCCTGTGCCATAGATCCATTTGAGTGTCAGAATTTTCTCGATGGTGAAATGTGTATTCCTAAGAGAATCTCGGAGCACATACTGTTGAGTATGTCAGGGTGGAAAGTTGAGGATATATCCTTGTCATCCACAATACAGATTGTAGAGGTTGGCTATGGTCATTCCTCATAAATCTTATGTGATTGAGAACGGTTGCGGTCGTGTCTCGGTGATTATATATGTGACAAGATTGGAGGACAACTGCGGTTGTACCTCGAATGGTAGGGTATGTGTGCCCACCTCCTTTCACTAGTGTCGTGACATGTACCAAGGATGGACTAGGCTGTTAGCAGCTTGACCTTATGTGTCGTTGTGGCGGACCTGTACTGACCGGGGGCAGAGAAGATCTTAGGAGTCTGACTCTTCCTAGATCTTGTATGGCACTGATTTCGAGTTAGCAGTGGTCAGTTGGATTTTGAGTGGTATCCTCGAATTCCTCAGGGCATAATAAAAAATGTAATACAACCATATAGCATATCTATTTAGGGTTATACACGATGCTTCACATTGGATGATAACCCTTGTTTGTTCTCTTTACATAAAGATGATGCTTAGTGAAATTAAGAGATAGTAGATATACTTATGTTGTGGATATGCTTAAGATTGTAGATGCATACATATAGTAGCCATGATTATGTTGATAACTATACTACTACTGCTGATTATAACCATGATGCTAGCTATCTCATGATTTTAGTTATGTTTAGCATGCTAGTTGTTGGTTTATTACACTAATGAGATTCAATCTTAAGAAAGATCTTTTACTCAACTAACCAATTTCTGCAAGTATACGGAAGTAGTCGTAGTTGAGATTGAACACAAGGAGCTTAAGCAATTAACTAAATGCAATAGTGCTAAGGTTCAAAAATCTAGACCATTTTAAAGGTGGATTTGGTTGATTAAACTAAATTTTTTTAGAAATAAGCAAACAATAAATGGCTTACTAAAAGATATTAAAATTCATATGTGAAAGTATATTGGACTTAGGATTTCATTAACATATCATAGCATAGAACATGAGCACAAAATTTAAACATACTAAGCACTTGTTTTAAAGGAGAGTTGTATGTTGTACTTCACCTCTTGATGTAAGTACAACGATCCTTACTTAATTCAACATTCCCATGTATGAATTTCATTTTGGATCACAAACCTACTCGTCAACTCCATAATTTCCACTCTCGTGGTAAAGAAGGAGTTTCCAAGAGAGTACCTCCTTACTCTCCTACCTATCTTCTCAGATCAAGTAAAAGAGCATAAAACATACACATAAGGTGGCCAGCCATACATGCAAAAAAGAAGAAACCGGTACTCACAAGCTGGAAAAACAAGCAACATAGTATTTAGTACGAAATTTTCATGTTCCATAGTTGCTATGACATGGGAGCTACTCTCCTATGTCCAAGAAAAGGAAACTACTTGTCCATAATGGTGTACAACAGAAAATGCATAGAAATTTTAGAGTTCAACATGATTTTAGAGAAGGAAAAGCTAAGAAAACACAAGGTATAACCCAAGAAGAGTAGAATTACATCTTGAGGATGAAATCCCACTCCTACAACTCCTCCAAACCGGACAAACCTCTCTCCCAAGAGGCTTTGTGGAGTGGAGAAGTTGTGCTGCACCTTGGAGAAGAAGATTGGAGAAGAAAATAAGAAGAATGGGGTTCTTTTGCAAGAAACCACCCTCTTCCACCTCCAAAACCACCCTCCTTGCTCTAGACTTGCTCCTGAATGAAAGAGTTTTGAATAAAGATCAAAGATAACTACTCCATAGAGTTGTTTCATCTTTTAAAATGAAAGGAGTCGTATTTGAAAATTGTTGAAACTAATAGGCACACGACGCATCTTTCTCAAGAGATGGCGTGTCCTATCTCTGATAGTTGTTTCTGAGTGTAAAGCACATGGCGTGTCTGATTAAATACACACCATGAACGTTACCAGAAAGGCTAGACTCAGTTCTGAATTCCCAAGTACACGTCGTGTCTTTTGTAGACACGTTGTGTACTTTTCTTCAGAGTCTGAAGTAATAGGCCGTTTGGAAATGCACACACCGTGTCTTAAATAAGACATGTCGTGTGCATTGTTGTTTCAAAAGAATTAAAGTTTTGAATGTCTGCAAGGCGTGGAGAAGTCCAAATAGTGATGAATTTGAGTTTGGCTATCTCCAATTTGATCCTTTTGATGCAAATATGCAATACACATCATGTGATAAGAAAATAACAAAAAGGTGGCAAGAATGATATGAATAGAGGCTAAATAAGAATAAAATAAACTAAATTTGTGTGTGAAATTATGTGAAAAGTTGATGTGGAAAGCTCACAACAAATTTCCCTAAGCTTGTACCATTGATTGTCCTCAAGCAAAAGGAGCATAGCCACACAAATGAAGGAATATTCAAGCTCATGCATGGATTAAATGAAATGAAGATATGAAATAAACTCAATCAACCATGTGCATTAGGTTTATTTTCATAGCCATCATATAGAGAAGTTTTAGTTCAGAAATGGTGGTTACAAATTAAGCAAAACAATCAATTAAACAACACTAACCAGGATTTGGATAATCAAGCCAAACAACTAGTGGATGTATAGCACAAAATTTTCAGATATTATGGATGTAATGATGAAATCTTAGCTAACTTTAACAATCCCACTCGAGCTCTCTTATAAAAAGATATGACAATTGAATTTTTGGGATTCTGACACTCGGGTGTTAATTTAGGATTACGCACACGTGAAATGCTAGTTGGGGTGTTGTTTTTACCCTCTTTTGATTTTTATATCACCTAACCATCATTGATGGATCGTACTCACACTAGGATAGCATGATATGTGGGTTGATTTCCATATTTTTATTGGGTAAAGTGAGAAAATGATAAGAGATATTTTTGAACAACACAAGAGAGTCAACTAGAAAGTTAAGTTAACAAGATTCCATTCATTGTTTTTGCAAATTTTTCACTGAAAAATCGATTGTATATGCACTAAGGGTTTGGCAAGAGTATCTTGTATTCTAAATAGTGTTGTAGAGTTGATTTATTCACTAAAATTTTTGACCATTACATGTGTTTAGCAATCAAAGATGTGAAAATTGAGAGTTTGGGCTATAAATCCAAACCAAGATCATGTACATGGGGAATTTATATTTTCCATTTGATTCATACATGCTCTTTAATAATTCTTTCGTATGGCCCAAAGAAATACATGTTACAAGATAGTTCAAGCATACAAGGAAGGTACAAGATAGTTCAAGCATACAAGGTGCAAAAGTTCATTCTATCACAATAGCCTCATTTCATACTAAACTTCCATGAAGGGAAATACAGATAATGAAAATAAAATACTAAAATAAAAGACTTACATGACTAATAAAAGAAAATGACTAAAGAAAATGGAAAAATCAAATGAAAAAAATGAAACAGAAATTACATTATGGGCCAGTAGAACCCCCCAAGCTTGAAATCTTCAATGTCCTCACTACATCAATCGAGCTCATGAAGGTAATAACTGGATACCTGTCATGGGTGAAAATTAATAAGAGGGGCCAGCGCCCCCGTGGTCAGTCGGAAAGAATTGGCTGACAAGATCATCATCTAGAACATCCATCGGAGTAGGCTGTGGGGCGGACTCTAGCTGCTGCGGCGGCGGCTGATACGGCTGCGGGATGGAGTAGTGGCCCTGTGAGATGTGCCATGAATCCATGCAGTGGACCATGTCATGCATCATAGTATACTGTGTGCCCATATAATCTAGGGGGTCATTGATGTGATCAAACTACTATTGCACGTAGCCATACAAATGTGTGGCATCAGGCATCACCCATGAGTACTCTGTCTGGGTGTTGGTGGAGGGAGGTGGTGGAGCAGAAGTAATAGAAGGAGGCGCCTTGGTATCATTAGCAGCTCTAGCTACGTCTACTTCCTCATCAGCATTCAGTACACATTTCCCGTTGTCTTTGTTCTACAAAGTGATATTCTCAACATCTGGAATGCCAATATACTCATCATCATAAAAAAACTGCCGAAACGTGTTGTCACAATTGGGAATCTTCATGATCAACCCTGTAGAGAGAAGATATTGAATATCAATCAGGTTTCTACCTGGTGCAGCCTCAAGCCCTGTCAAATCAACGTCAAGTTTCTATGTTATCAAAGTAATTAAGACACCACACATGATGTCGCCAACATCCCTCTTCTTCACTTTCTTAGTGTCTAGAAAATGTTGAAGAATATAGAAAGTAGCATTAATTTCATGACCATACTTCATGCCCCATAAGAAGAAGTGATCTTGCTTCCCAACAACCCCTTGGGTTTCCTTCTTTAAAAAAACCTCGGCACTAAGAAGGCGATGAATGTATTGGAAGATAGGGTTATGGATGGCGGATGCTCTAGCCTACTTGGCTTCATGATGTTCTTCATCAAAAATCTCAAACCAAAACTCGTCGCTATGAAAAACCGGCAGGTAACTGATCACTCCATCATAATGATAGTCCAACAACTCACAAAAATGCCTAAATGTGATCTTTAAAGCACGACCCAAAAATATAAAATAGATAATACCATAGGTCTCGAGCTTCTTTTGTGGGTCTTGTTTGGTGGTGAGTGTCGTCAAGAATTCATAGACAGGACAGGGATAAGTGTTGGATACCGTCAGGCAGATGTAGCTCAACCCCAAATCCTGTAGACACATGAGAACTTCATCCTTGAAGCCTAGAGTCATCATCGTCTACTGGTAAGCAAACCTAGATGGAAGAACTCTCCTAGCTATCAAGAACCGGTATGTCATGTCTTCTTCAGGGGTGACCTGAAACTGCGTAGTTGAGATGTATCCTGACGCTTGGGAGGAACTGCGTCGTGCGGGCGGTTGTTAGTTTGCTTGAATGGAGCCATTTCTGCTGCTGACAGGTTAACACATGTCATGTGCTAAGATAGACATGCCATGTGTCTGAAACAGAAGATTGGATGAAACTGTAAAGCACATGTTGTGTGTTGAAAGGTACACGTCGTGTTCCTGGAGTTCTACGGAAATCTACAGGTCACGAACGGCAGTAGTTTGGGGAAAAATGGAGGGGGATGACGATGACGCTTTGATTCTTGCTTGGTGAAGGACCTTGCATGATGAAAGAGATCTGCAACACTTCTTCTTGGTGCGATGAAGGTACTTGGAGAGGAAGACAACATATTCTTTGCTCACGTCCTTGTCAGAGAAGATGGCAGTGGCGTGAGGTAGAAGATGATAATGAAATGTAGAGGAATCGATGGTGGCGGCTAGATCTGGTGCTTTAGGGGCGACGACATGAAGAAGAGTAGTCTATTGTGCCAAGGCATTCGACGGCGGTGGCTAGATCTGCTTGAGCTCGAGGGAGACATGTTGTGAGCAAGGAACATGGCGGCGTCAAAGCTGCTAGTTTTAGGAAGAAGGAGACATGACCGACGAACACGACACAGTGGTGGCGCTCGGGTGTGCTAGGGCACACGGAGGCTGGGAAGAAAAGTCTAGGGCTCTGGAGTCTCGTACGGCTTGAATGAGAGTGTGAGAGAGAGAGGTGGTCGTGCGCTAGGTTAAGAACTTGCATTTTCGACAAAAGACATGGTGTGTTCAAATAAAGACATGCAGTGTATCTTATCAGAACTCCTTTTCTGTAATAAAAGACACACCGTGTTTTTATATGTGCACATCATGTGACATTCCAGAAATTCAAAATGCCCATTTTTAATGATAAGTACATGGCGTGTGCAAATAAAGACACGTCGTGTACATTTTCTAGATAGCTCATTCTTTTTCCTTCTGCTTTGATACACGTCGTCTCTGTTTTAAGACACGGCATGTACTTTTTCAGATTACTTGACATTTCCTTCTTTGGTTGTGAGAACGGCATGTGCAAATATAGACACGTCGTGTTTGTATTCCAGGTCTCTTACTCCTTCCTTTTCTACTTGAGTACACAGTGTGTTTAAAATGGGACACGTCGTGTTCTTTATTCCAGTTGAGAAAGCTTGCAGCTACTGGATTGTGACACGGCGTGTCTAAATTAAGACACGCCATGTACCTAGAGATATAACTCATCTACTGAGTTCTGAGAGTGGGGACACACCGTGTCTAAATTAAGACACGCCGTATCTTCTATAGTTTCTATAGAAAACAACCTTTTGTCAGCATAAAATTTATAACAGATATGCAATAGAATTGTAAATTATTACATTCATCCATGACAAGCTTATTTACAAAACTAAAGAGTTTTTTTGACTCAAATGAGTAGAAAAGAAATATATACTAATGTGGGTTCAACTCCTACGAGGTCCTCCATTTAGAGTCCAGAGTGAGACTCTTCAATTGTCTTTCATGCATCTTGAAGGAAGCAAGAAGCTCCCTTGTGAACTTTGTCTCCCGAGGCATATAGCTTGCAACGTTTCCCATTTACTTTGAATGATCCATCCTTGCCTTGTAATTCAACAACTCCATAAGGAAAAATCTTCAATATAAGAAAAGGGTCAGAACAATTTGACTTTAGTTTTCCAAGAAATAGATTAAGTCTTGAGTTGAACAACAACACTTTATCTCCTTCTTTGAAATCCTTCCTTCAGATTCTCTTGTCATGCCACGTCTTGGTTCTTTCCTTATAGAGACTTGCATTTTCATATACATCAAGCCAGAGCTCTTCCAATTCTTGCAGCTACAATAGACGCTTTTCACTAGCCTTGTTCATGTCAAAATTTAAGAATTTTATAGCCCATAGTGCACGGTGTACTAGTTCTAGCAGAAGATGAAAAGATTTACCATATATCATCTTGAAAGGAATTGTGCCTATGATGGTTTTATAAGCTGTCTGGTATGCCCATAAGGCATCGTCTGTCTTCAGTGCCCAATCTTTCCTTGAGCTAGACACTATTTTCTCTAGAATGCTTTTCAGCTGCCGGTTGGAGACCTCTACTTGCCCACAAGTTTGAGGATGGTAGGGCGTAGATACTTTATGTGTGACTCCATACTTAGAAAGAAGGTTGTTGAATTTCTTCTCAATGAAATGCATGCACCATCAGAGATTACAACTCTAGGAACACCAAAGCGAGGGAAGATGATTTTCTGAAAAAGCTTGACAACAGACTTTGCATCCGGTGCTTGGGCTGGGATGCCCTCAACCCATTTAGAGACGTACTCACATGCAACTAGGATATATTGGTAGCCACAAGAAGATGGGAATGGTCCCATGTAATCAACTCCCCATACGTCGAATACCTCAATCTCCAAAATAGAGTTAAGAGGCATATCATCACATCTAGAAATTCCTCTAGTTCTTTGGCATTTATCACAAACTTTGACAAACAAATTGACATCTTTAAACAATGTTGACCAATAGAAACCGACCTATAGAATCTTTGTTGCAGTCTTCTCTCCTCCAAAGTGACCCCCGTAAGGAGAGGCTGGCATTCAGAAATAATGGCATCAATCTCTTCTTCAACGACACACTTTTGAATAAGTCCATCGCTCCCATGTTTGAACAACAAGGGGTCATCCCAGTAGTAAAACTTTACATCATGGAAGAACTTCTTCTTTTGTTGGTATGTCAAACCCGGTGGTAGTTGCCCTATAGCAAGAAAGTTTGCAATATCTGCAAACCATGGCACTTGTGTGGATGACAATGCATAAAGCTTCTCGATAGGTAGGTGATCCTCAATAGGAAAATAATCTCCAGTATCTGTAGTCAATCTAGAAACATGGTCGGCGACATTGTTCTCTGTACCTTTCTTATCCTGGATTTCAAGATCAAACTCTTGCAGAAGCAGTATCCAACGATGAGATGAGGTTTTGCATCCTTCTTGTTGATAAAATACTTTATGATAGCATGATCGGTATATACAATTACCTTAGATCCTACCAGGTATTGTCGAAACTTGTCGAAGGCATACACTATAGCAAGCATCTCCATTTCCGTGGTTGTGTAATTGATTTGTGCTTCATCTAGGGTCTTGCTTGCATGGTAAATGGCATGAAGCTTCTTATCTTTCCTTTGTACTAGAACTGCCCCCACGCATAGTCACTTGCGTCACACATCAGTTCAAATGGAGCCTTCCAGTCTGGTGGTTGAATAATCGGTGTAGAAATAAGATCTTCCTTGAGCTTGGTGAAGGCGGTATGGCAGTCATCATTAAATATGAATTCAGTGTCTTTGGCAAGTAAGGAACATAATGGCTTTGCGATTTTGGAGAAATCTTTAATGAATATAACATAGAAACCTACATGACCAAGGAAATTGCGGATGTCTTTGACTGAAGAAGGAGTAGACATCCATTCAGTAGCTTCCACCTTGGCCCTGTCAACCTCAATACCCTTGTTAGATACAACATGACATAATACTACACCGAATTATACCATGAAATGGCACTTCTCCCAGTTTAGTACTAGGTTAACCTCTTCATAGCGGGCTAAGACTAATGAAAGGTTATATAAACATTGATCAAATGAATCTCCATAAACACTTAAATCATCCATAAAATTTTCCATTATATTTTCAATGAAATCAGAAAAAATAGCCATCATACATCGTTGGAACATCGTAGGAGTACTGCAAAGGCCAAAGGGCATACGACGATAAGCATAAGTTCTATACATGCAAGTAAAGGTGGTTTTCTCTTGGTTGGGAGGGTAGATAGGAATTTGGAAAAACCCGGAATACCCGTCTAAGTAATAGAAATAAGAGTGTTTTGCAAGGCGTTAAAGCATTAAGTCAATAAACGGCAATGGAAAATGGTCCTTTCAGGCCGCTTTGTTCAAATGTCAGTAGTCAATACACATACGCCAACCCATAACTATATGTGTTTGAATCAACTCATCATTATCTCCTTTGATGACAGTTGCACCCCCCTTCTTAGGTACCACGTGAATGGCACTAACCCAAGGGCTGTCACTTATAGGATAGATGATACCGACATCAACCAACTTAAAGATTTCCTTTTTAACCACCTCAAGCATATTTTGGTTTAAACGTCTAGGCGGTTCAATGGTTGGTTTAGCATCATCCTCCATATTTATTCTATGTAAACAAATAGAGGGATGGATGCCTTTCAAATCATCTATAGAGTAACCAATAACGTCTTTATACAAATGCCATTTGGCAAGCAATTTATTTCTTGTTCATTGGTTAACTCATTACTGATTATTACAGGAGAGGTAGAGTCAGAATCAAGAAATTCATACCTCATCCCTGGTGGAAGGACTTTAAGTTATACCTTTCTTCCAACTGCATTTTCTTTGACTTTGTCATCAACATGTGGAGTGTCTTCTTCAGTAGCATCTGAGTGGGCAATAGAAAAGACCCCAAAATTTTTAGATCCATTATTGATACCTTCATCATCATCATATTTGTTCAGTATCAAATGGGCAACATCATGATCTTCTTGTACAACAGAATCAACAGTGTCCATAAAATAGATTTCTTTCACATGAGAGGGTGCTTTCATAGCATCATATATAGAAAACTGCATGGCTTCCTTGCCAACTCAGAGTGTGAGTTTGCCTTTGCAAACATCAACTAGGAATCCAACAATTCTCAGGAAAGGCTTCCCAAAAAGAATGGGGTTGGAAGAAACGTCTACATTATCTAGCACTACAAAATCATAAGGAATATAGAGTTTACATATCTGTACTAGCACATCTTCCATGATACCTTTTGGGTATTTTATGGAATGATCAGCCAGCTCAATGGCCATCTTTGTAGGCTTTAGTTCTCCAAGATCTAGCTCTTATCACAGGGTAGAAGGGATGAGACTGATACTAGCTCTGAGGTCTACAAGACCTTTGTCAAAAGTGGTGTCACTGATCTTGCATGGTAAAGTTAAGGCTCCCAAGTCATCTAGCTTCTCAGGAAGTCAATTTTGAATGATAGAACTAATTCTTTTAGAAAGCATCATGGTCTCCACTTGATCCACCTTCCTCCTCTTAGTGAGGATGTCTTTAAGGAACTTAGCATAAGATGACATTTCTGCAATAACTTCCGCTAGCGGTAGATTAACATGGAGTTTGTTTAGAATGTCCATAAACTTCCTAAACCTTGAGTCCTCCTTCGTGTTTGCAAGCCTTTATGGAAATGGTGCATTTGCTTTAATAGAAGATGGTACCTCAGTTGTACCTTTAGCTTTGTCACCCATAGGGGTATCAAGTTTCTCTTCATTAAAGATCTCTACACTCTTCTCCTTGGGTGGAGAAGGTATGTGGATTTCAGCTCTGCTCCTCAAGGTGATGGCATTAGCTTGCTACCTTGGATTCACCTCTTGTTGGCTTGGAAGAGAACCGGATTGGGTGTTCTTTTGTTGCGTCAAGGATTGTTAGGCAATTTTGTTTTCTAACATTCTTGTGTGAGTGGAAATGCCATCCACTTTAGCAGAGAGTTGAGCAATCACATACTTCAAGAGCTTGTCGTTGCTCATTAACTCTTCATTTTGTTGCATCTGCATGGAGAAAAATTTCTCCATCATGGCCTCCAAGGAAGAACTTTGGGGTTGTTGTTGCTGTTGGTAACCCTGTTGTTGTTGAAGCCCGACAGATTCCCATTATTTTTTCGGTTGAAGTTTTGTTGTTTCTACGGTTGTTGTTGTTCATGTTGGAAGTTTTGAGCATTTCTCGTGTTCCGATAAGAGAAACTAGTATGATCTCTCCATCCCATATTATAGGTGTTGGAATAGGGATTGTATTTCTTGTTCCCTTGCATCCCAACGACATTGACTTGTTCAAGGCTCCCTTCATTCACATTAGGAGCAAAGCATGAAAAAGAAGTATGTCCATAGTTCCCACAAGCTTCACATATCACTTCAGCTGATCGGATTTGCAATGTAGTCATCTTCTCAAACGTTTATGTAAGAATATCAAGTTTAGCAGCAATTAAGTCAACGACATCAATAGTATGCTTCCCTCCTTGTTTCCCAGCTGAAGAGCTAGCTGTAGAGGATGATTGTGCTCTCCTATTTGATCCCCTTTGGCAATGGTTGAGGGATATATCTTCAATGATGTCATAAGCCTCTCTTTAAGACTTAGTCATCAATGCTTCATTAGCTACATCATCCAATGTCATCCGGGTGTTGTAGAACAGTCCATTATATAACGTTTGGAGTAGCAGACAGTTGGTCAATCTGTGGTGAGGGCAAAGGTGTTGCAAGTCTTTAAACCACTCCCATGTATCATACAGGGTTTCTCCATTAGATTGAGAGAAGTTGGTGAGCTGATTCCTTAGATGGGTTGTCTTGCTCGGCGGGAAATACTTTGCAAAGAAAGCATTTAAAAGTTGGCCCCAACTTTTGATTGACTTCTTTGGAAGAGACAAAAGCCATTCATTGGCTCTATCTCTTAGGGTGAAAGGAAATAGCATTAGCCTCACTCCTTTGGCAGATACACCATTGATTTTTAAAGTATTCATATACTCCAAGAACTCAGCCACATGAAGATTCATATCTTCATTGACTGTACCTCCAAAGCAGTTCTGTTGTATCATATGCATCATAGAAGGAGCAATAGAGAAATTGTTTGCTTCAACTGTAGGCAATTTGATGGCTCCACAAATGTTTGTGGAAACTGGCATGGCGAAATCCTTTAAAGGACGATCATCCTCCATGGTTGGATCTCCTAGTGTAGCTTCTTCAAAAGACGAAGAAGATGGCGATGGTGATGATGGTGGAACACCCCTTAGTAGTGGTTGTTCTACTCTTCTTTCTCTTCTTAAGATTGAAAGAGTACACTCGATCTCAAGGTCTAGCAACGTAGATGTTTGAAGACCTCTTTGCGAGCGATGCATACGATCTGAAAAATAGCAAGAGAATTTGAGAACACAACTAAAAGGTATATGGAAATTCGAAAATGGAAATGATAGTCTAGTCTCGAATACTAATTAGCACTTGTTACTCAAATTATATTAACCTAAGTTGTTACACCCCGATCTCACAATTACCACTAATCATGAGATTAGGGCATAAATTGAGGATTTAACGTAATACAAAGATCACCCTTAACTTTTTCTTCTTTTTCAAACTCTTTTTTCCTCACATTGAACCACATAAACTAACTTTACAAGGGAATCTAAACATGTATTTCTCTAATCTGATTTCAACAGTAAAAATGCATGTATGAACATTCATTATGTTTCTCATACTTTTATGCACATAAGACTTGTTGATTCACATATATTGCTAAAGGAGTAATAATGTTATACATCATCATTTACAACTCTCTCTTATTTCTTTACAAGGACCTAGAGTGACAAGGACTGACTGAACTTAACTATACTTAGACTTAACTCTTGTGGCAAATCTACTCTGATGCAATGATATCTTCAATCCCCACGGTTTCCCTAAAAACTTTGAGTAGAGGGGTGTGCATACTCGCTTAGTGAATGAGTAAAACAATAATGCAGTCTAAAGTACTGAATCATACATTTATCATTCTTAGATAATTGAAATAAGACAAGATAGTAATTTCAAATTAAAAGACTAGATATTCAATAACTTACTGATAACATTGAAGCCTACATCATTAGAAATAAACAAGTATGGAAATATAATCCTCACTATATTCAATATTACATTTAAAGAACAACTACTGTGAAACTGAAATCAAATCTTTCTTAACTCTTCTTACTTATAAGAAACTCTTTAAAACTTATATTGTCATATTTTAGCTTATGCCTTGATTATATGCAGTGTACTCTACATATGAAGACTCGTAGCAAACTACGATCTCACCGTACAAGACTTAGCTGACACACTCAGGATGCTAAGGCTGACTACGTCACTAGTCTACAATAGGAAAATGGCACTCTGGCCTCGGCACACCTGTGGGCCGTAAAACTAGACTCCTCCTCTAACCTGAGCACACAAGTGGAGAGTCAAGCCACCTATTGGCTTTTTTGTACTCTAATGCCACTAGGATCTTTGGTTGATGTTGGACACTACATATTGTATTTTTAAGGAGACTTCCACTAGGGCTTCGTCCCCCGTACCACCTGTTAGTACGATCTGACTCCCATATATTAGACATTGCCAGGGTTAGGTCGTTTCATCCCTACAACACAGACCTCTCATAGGGAATCTACGATGTTTAGGGCTACTATTATTACTGTAACTTTGATTATATCTTTCTCTTAGACTGATCTCTTTTAACTCTGTATATTAATGACTACTCAGACTATTGAATTGAAATCACTGATGATATCAAACTGAATGCTTAACATATTGTTTACCCATTTCTTATGGTTTCTTCTTAATCATGCACATATAGAACTTCTCATGTATTCAATAAAATATCATGTCTACTAATATAAATATTCTCATTCAACATTTCTCACATTTATGCATGGCATCGATATCATACATATCTAGGGCATGTCATATCTCTCCACTTGCAATAGCATAACAACATATGCATTTCATGACAAGTATTTGAGTTAGAAAATCTGAATCTCATAAACAAAGCATGTATGCATATAAGATAATATTCAGATAAAATCCCACAATATCACATGAATCATTTCAATCAGCCATTTACTACTAAATTAGATATGTAAACCTGTAAAAGCAAACAAGATTGGGTTTCCATCCTTGATTACTTGCTATTCACAGGATATGTATTATGAAAATCAGAAACTCTATTTGTCCATATATCAAATCAAAGAGATCAAACATGTAGAATTATATGCATTAGGAACATAAGTAAGATCATATAAGCATAAATCTGAATTTCAGCTATAATGTTGTTCAAGCACCCCAATAACTTGAAAATTCAGATCTTCAGAAGATGCTCAATAAACTTCTTAATTATGTAGTATTCAATATACATGGATATATATTTCCATGTCATCATATAAACATTTTCAAATCATAGTTGGAACATGAATTGAAGTATTCTATAAACTAAATTCAAAAACAACTCTTTTTGTTTATTGTCATCTACGGAGAAATCGAGAATATAAATTAAAACCATCTAATTGAGTACAATTGAGTGAAATATTCTTTTACCCACTCACCCTAAGCTGTAAAACATATTAAAAATGTATCCCATATCTGAAAATCTCGAATCCATATCAAAACCCTAGCAATCGCCACTTTCTTCTTCCTTTCAACTCGGAAACCCTAGAATTGAAGATTAGGAGAGAAAGAGTGAGAAAAGGACTTGATTTGATATTATTTAAAATCCAATCATAGGATGGATGGAATCTTGACATCTGAGATAAGATTCACCATGAAACTATATCTAAAGAAGCTAAACTTACATGATTTCATCATTCCTCAGACCGCAAAACCCTAGGTCAGCATCTCCATCACTTTCTCCTCTCAAACCCTAACTCTCCCTTTCTCTCTAGGATTTCATTTCTCTAGATTAAATCATGAATTATGAGATCTCCTTGTGTGTTAGGTTGACCATATAGAGAAAATGAGCTTCTTGGGTCAATTGCACATTGACCCCTCACTATACTTTCTCTTATTTCAGTTGAATTTTCTGTCATAAAAATATTATTGTAATTTGTCTATTGATAAGTTCTAAACACATCCAAAAATTATGAATATTTTACATGTTGTTTATGATTGAGTTTCAGATATCCAGTTAAAATTTCAAATCATTTTGAGTTACCAATAAATAACTAAAAATAAAACACTACACAATTGAAAAGCACTATGTTAGCATTTTGGTCGAAGTATAGTTCGACCGAGAACCACATTCAAAGAACATTCAAATATTCTAAATTTTTTCTAAAATATGCATGATTGAGTTATCAATATCATATCCAAAATTCAATTAAATAAAAAATATGTAGAAAATATGAAAAATCATTTACCACACTGCTATCCTGATCAAATTCCATATTCATGTACTATCAAAACCCTATTTTTTGCCGATTAGAATTTACATTTCTCAAACCCTAATTTTTCAAATTAAAATCATAGTTAGAGTTTATTCTTAGGTTTGAAACATCAAAATTGATCTACTATCATTAATCATGTCTAAACGTTGTTCAATCTAATCAAGCATGTAATCATTCAGGTAAACCCTAGTTTACCAATTAAGCATAAATGTGGTCATTACAGTAGCTCTCCTACAACGGTGCCAAAAACTTGTTGTTTATTACACTAACAAGTTTCAATCTTAAGAAAGATCTTTTACTCAACTAACCAATTTTCGCAAGTATATGGAAGTAGTCGTAGTCGAGATTGAACACAAGGAGCTTAAGCAATTAACTAAACACAAAAGTGCTAAGGTTCAACAATCTAGACCATTTTAAAGGTAGATTTGGTTGATTAAACTAAAAAAAATCAGAAATAAGCAAACAATAAATGGCTTAGTAAAAGAGATTAAAATTCAGATGTGGAAGTATCTTGGACTTAGGATTTCATTTACATATCTTAGCATAGAACTGGAGCATAAAATTTAAACATACTAAACACTTGTTTTAAAGGAGAGTTGTATGTTGCACTTCACCTCTCAGTGTAAGTACAACGATCCTTACTTAATTCAACATTCCCATGTATGAATTTCATTTTGAATCACAAACCTACTCCTCAACTCCATAATTACCACTCTCGTGGTAAAGAAGGAGTTGCCAAGAGAATACCTCCTTACTCTCTTACCTATCTTCTCAGATCAAGCAAAAGAGCATAAAACATACACATAAGGTGTCCAGTCATACATGTAGAAAAGAGGAAACTGGTACTCACAATATGGAAAAACAAGCAACATAGAATTTAGTACGAAATTTTCATGTACCATACATGATATAACATGGGATCTAGTCTCCCATGTCCAAGAAAAGGAAACTACTCGTCCATAATGGTGTACAGAAGAAAATGCACATAAATTTCAGAGTTCAACATGATTTTAGAGAAGGAAAAGCTAAGAAAACCCAAGGTATAACCTAAGAAGAGTAGAATTCCGGCTTGAGGTTGAAATCCCACTCCTACAACTGCTCCAAACCGGAAAAACCTCTCTCCCAAGAAGCTTTGTGGAGTGGAGAAGCTTTGTTGCACCTTGGAGAAGAAGATTGGAGAAGAAAATAAAAAGAATGGGGTTCTTTTGTAAGAAACCACCCTCTTCCACCTCCAAAATCACCCTCCTTGCTCTAGTCTTTCTCCTGGATGAAAGAGTTTTGAATAATGACCAAAGATATCTGCTTCATAGAGTGGTTTTGTCTTTTAAAATGAAAGGAGTCGTATTTGAAAATTGTTGAAACTGACTGGAACACGACGTGTCTTTCTCAGGACACAGTGTTTCCTGTCTCCTGCAGTTGTTTCTGAGTGTAAGGCACATGGTGTGTCTGATTTAATACACACTGTGTACATTAACAGAAAGGCTAGACTCGATTCTGAATTTCCAAGTACGTGTCGTGTCTTTTTTGGACACGCCGTGTACTTTTCTTCAGAGTCTGAAGTAATAGTCCGTCTGGAAATGCACATGTCATGTCTTAAATAAGACACGTCGTGTGCATTGCTGTTTCACCAGAATTAAAGTTCTGAATGTCTGCAAGGCATTGATAAGTCCCAATAGTGATGAATTTGAGTTTGTCTATCTCCAATTTGATCCTTTTGATGCAAATTTGCAATACACATCATGTGATAAGCAAAATAATAAAAACGTGGCAAGAATGATATCATTAGAGGCTAAATAAGAATAAAATGAACTGAATTTGTGTGTCAAATCATGTGAAAAGTTGATGTGGAAACCACACAACACTAGCCATGCCTTTGTAAGTAGAGATGCATATAATGCTAATAATACTTATCCAGATAATTGTTCTTATGTTGTTAGCTCTTTTTATGATGTTGATATGTTCAACCTATTAGACATGCTAATGTTGTTAGCTATGCTTATGTGTCTAGACTTATTAATAATGATAGAGATTCTAAGTTACTAGACTTGTTCATGATGCTAGATATGCATATGCTACTTAATTGCTTATATTGTCAACAAGATAAAGGATGATAGTCTGGCTAATGATGATAGTTATTGTCTTCTCCTTTATTTATTTTGTTTATCATCAGTCTTGCTGACCTTATTTGTTATATCTGATTAAACTGGTTAACTGTTTAATTACTTAAAAATGTTGTAATCTATAATCATTTTTGGAGGTTATATCTCTTACTGGGACATGGGTCCCACCCTTGTGGTTCGCCACATCTTTTTAGATAATGTAAAGTGACAAAAACAAACTTGTGACAGCAAAGAGGAGCTATAGTAATGAATCTATGAGAAAGTTGAGTATATGTCTAGTGTGTCCTAGAGTCATCCCTGTACTCTCAGGTCCAGGCGAGAAAAGGTTTGTATATGATGTTTCAAACGAATCAGACTTTTATTAGCATATTAATGCGTGTATGTGTGGATATATGAATATTTTTCTCCTGTGTATATATGTGGTGGCTAAGAGGATAGAATAATTTGTATCATATTTTTGGCATAGTATGGATTTGGGCATAGCGAAGCGTGCCAACTAAAGTCGCTCTGGCGATTTTGGGCGACTAGGGCTCCTCCGGCAACTGGGCAGTGCCTTAGGGGGGGAGGCTTCAGCCACCGGTGAGCGTCATCCCTCTCCCCCTGGGCTATTCTTCCTTGGCATTGACTACTCGGTCTGTTGCAGGGGTTTCTCCGTTGCGTCTCCTTGCAGCCTTCTTTTTCGATGCTCGACGGCTGCTGGTCCGAACCGATCGGTGGAGTTGGAGCTGAGTAGGGAGGGGCGACGTCTTTCTTGGTGAGGCCTGGGTTGGATCCGGTTGCTTCCTGGTGGTAGAGTTTCCGCCGTAGGGGTAGCCTCATCCTAACCCTTCCTTCACAAACTATTGACGGTTCCAGGTTTCTCCCACTGGTTCTTCTGGGTCTGTAATTTGTTTTCTCTGAGTCTTAGTTTGTCGTTTGTTTGGGGCAGTGTCATCTCCCTTCTTAGTTGTTGCTCGCCAGCCTGTGGTCAGTCTCGTGCCTTGGGTCCCTTTTTGGGCGGACGGTGAGCTCGGGTGTAACACCCCTGACCTGGGTTATGAGATAACCCTAGGTGTTTTACCTAATTATGAAATTAGATGGTTGTAATTATCCTTTAGTATATAATTAAAGCTTTTATGGAACATATGTTTCCATTTCTGTCCCTTATAAATCAATGTTGAAGTATTGTTTGCAAAACAGGGACCTATGTGCAATTTGCCCAATCAGAGGGGTTAACTTGCAAAATTCACATGTTTATATGTTCCTTCAATGTTGAGACAACATAAGAATGAATATGATGAGGTTTGAGGGATTTCCCAAGCTTGAGCACCAAGGTGCAGCTGTGGAAGCAACCCCTGTACTTGAAAACCCTAAATTGGTGTAAAATGCAATTTACCCAATTTGAGGGGTGAAACTTATAAAATACATCATCTAAAATATCTTTTATGACTCTTGGCATCATTTATAAGAGAAATGATGAAAAGGTCACTTCATGTGAATAATCATATAATAAAGAACACCTTTGTGATTGAATAATCAAGGTGTATGTATAATAGCCCTTTTATGTGTATACTTTAGTGATGGGTTGATCCTTTTTGCCTTCATTTCTTGACCTTAGAAGGAGTTTTTCCTTAGAAATAAGATGTGGGGACGTGCAAGGAAGAAAGGAAGGACTTAGATGAGAAATGAGGAAAACATATGTTCTTATGTTGAAATTTCACTTAAGTATATATACTACTTTTCTCACTTAGCAAGGGAACGATCCTCTTCCTTTCATTTCTTTTCCCCTTGCTCAAAACCGACCAAGGCTATTCTCTGGAGCATAGAACGACGACCAAGGGTCCTAGGTAAGTTTGGATCATCCCTTTTGCTTGAATTCATGGAGGAAACTCGTTTTCAAGGTTGAATTCATGGCTAGCTCACCTAGCTCTATCTTTCTAGCCATTCCTTTCCAACTTTTCCTTGGAGAATTCACCTTGACCGACCTGTGGAGCTAAAATACGCCATTAAATCTTGGAGCTTGGAAGCTTGGAGCTCAAGGAACAACCTTTAGGCAGGTTTTATAACTCTAAACCTATGCTTTGTTATATACATCTTTTCTATGCTTTTAGTTGCTAGTTCTTCTTCTTCCCTATCTTCCCTTGCTTCTTTGCAAGCAAATCCGTGAGGAACTGTTGCTGTTCTTGAGCTAGAAGATGAGGGCGTTATTTCCTATGCTTATAACAGTTTTCCACTTTACCATACGACCTCAACCAATTGCCCATACGGTTTACAAAACCGTTTGGTGGGCAAACGGTTTCAAGGTTGTATGAAGGCATACAGTCTCAAGACCGTATGGCCGCGTTGACCAAGCGTGGACCGTATGGGAATCCTGTTCAAAATTACGTAGGTTAATCACCCACAACATTTTAGAGGTTAACTCCAAAGGGATCGTGAGATATAAGCAAATCAATTAGAAAATCCAATTGAATTTAGTTCTGATTTTCAATCTTCTTAATTTTCCCTTTTTGGGCAAACGGTCTCAAGACCGTATAAGATGGTTGACTAAGCATTGACCGTATGAGATTACTGTTCATAATGATGTTAATTAATGACTCACCAAAATTTATGGACTAATTCCAAACGAGTTAAGAGTTGAAGGTTGATTACTAGGGCAAACCCTAATTGAAATCAGTGCTGAAATCACAATGAGCTAATTTGAGATTTTGTGTTGATTAGCCCAAACGGTCTCAAGATCGTTTGGGGAATCATCCAAACGGTCTCAAGACCGTTTGGGGATCATCCAAGACCGTATGGAGGTCTGGGGTCAAGTATAGTTGACCAATTGAAGGTACAAAGATACCAAATTACATTGCAATTAAGTATTGATGAAATGATCAACTCAATAAATCAAACCTTGATGAATTTTCACTAGAGTCCAAAGGATGGATGGGCAAACGGTCTCAAGACCGTTTGGTGACAACCCAAGACCGTTTGGAGGTCTAGGGTTAAGGTAATTTGATCAATTGAGGGCCCAATTACAATGGGTTATTGAAATAATCAAATTGCTGATTTGTGACTTAATTAAGGTTCAACCCCTATCAAATCAATCTAGATTTTGATGAATTCTTGGGCAAACGGTCTCAAGACCGTTTGGAGGATATCCAAACGATCCCAAGACCGTTTGGGCCAAGTTTGAGCCCAATTGGAGATCAATTGATGGGTTCAACTTCGATTTGATTCACATTGTTGAGTGTTGATGGTTGAACGTTTATAGACCTTAATTGAACCAACTCCAACCTTAATTGGATATCAATTGAGGGTCAATTGAGTAACCAATTGGTTAAGTCTAACCCTAATTGTCTCAATTGGTAAGTGGTTAGCAAGCTTGAGACCAATTGAAGGCTTCAACATAGGAAACCCTAATCGAGTTACCCTTTGAACCACTTTGGATGTCCATACGATCTTGAGCTTTTGAGGGCATTCGATCTCAAACCGTATGAGGTCATTCGACCTCAAGACCGTATGAGGGCATTCGATCTCAAACCGAATGACGGCATTCGATCTCAAACTGAATGAGGGCATTCGATCTAAAACCGTATGAGGTCATTTGATCTCAAACCGTATGAGGTCATTCGATCTCAAACCGTATGAGGGCATTCGACCTCAAACCGTATGAGGGCATTCGACCTCAAACCGTATGAGGGCATTCGACCTCAAACCGTATGAGGGCATTCGACCTCAAACTGTATGAGGGCATTCGATCTCAAACCGTATGAGGGCATTCGATCTCAAGATCGAATGAGGGCATACGACCTCAAGATCGTATGAAGGTTGAAGGTGTGAAACCTATTGGAGACTTTTGAAGTTAAGTCTACCTAATGCTTGAAGGCTTAAATGGTTTAATAGTTGTTCAACCTAAACCATAATAATACCAAGAGACATTAAGGGTCAAATGGTTAGTAAATTAAACCATGATGATGATCAATGTGTAATTTACCATAATACCCTTGAAAGGTTCAATTGAGTAAAACCTTGTTCTAATCAAACCCTAATCACTCAATAGTGGTGATTTGGTCTATGTTAATCAAAGTGGACTTAACCCAACCTGATCTAGATTGGTGTTATCACCATCTACAAGTATGAGGAGAGAGAAAGTATCTTAAGAAAGAGAAAGTACCCTTTTATGATGAAAATTCAAGTAAAGTACCTTCAATACACATGAATGTGCATGATTAGGGTATGATCCACCTATGTGAGATCATGGAAACCTAATTATGATAAATGATGAATCTTAAACTAATCTGAGAGCATCAATGATGATGTTCCTCATACATGACAATGTTATGAGTTCAACTCACCATAATGTGAATAGTAAACCCTAATTCAAGGGTGATGACATGTAATGTGAATAGTAAACCCTAATTCTAGGGTGATAACATATAATGAGAATAGTAAACCCTAATTTATGGTGATCTGATAAATGTAGTAATTCAGGGTTATGCCTTTGAGTATGAAACCCTAAAATACAAGTTTTTATATGAGGAATCTTTATGCCATGTGAGATAAGAAGTTTAATAAATCTAATCCATAGGAGATGTAATATGGATGAGAATCCCTAAATTAGAAATGAAAATATGGAAATGCTAGTGGGATGAATAGTGAGCCTAGTATATGACCTAGCAATTATGAATTTCCTGGAGATGTTTATAAGGTAATGCCTTTAAATAAAGTATAGTCAAATCAATGAGTATGATGTGTTCACACCATGATAAGATTGAGAAGTGAATTCATACCTTGAATTGATAATCATTATGATGTTCAATAAATGTTGTATTTAAGGCAAATACTCACCATACCCTGGTATGCTTCTAAGGATGGCAGAGTTGCATACTAGAATTGGACTAATAATCTAAAAAGGAAATATTAACAATGAAGGATGGGGTATGTTAACCTTAGTCCTGTGTCATGCCTTTAGGTATGAAAATTTGAGAACAAGTTACCAAATATGATGTCTTATAGGATAAAGAGATTTCAATAACCTTAATTTGTATAGGGTGTAACCCTATTTCCAGTTATGCTTTTAAGCATGAATCCTCATGATTGAAGTATGAGATGAGGAATCAATATTCCTAATCATAAGTAAAGGAAATGAATAACCCTAATTGATGAATATTGGGGAACTTGACTCTTCTAAGAGTTTGAAAGTGTAACTTCTAGAATGAATTGTTTACTGTTATCAGTTGAATTAACCATGCAGGTTGTCATGTGATGATGATCATATCCAGGTATGGATTATGAAACTATATTCATTGAAAGCATGCTTTAGCTTTATGAGTAAGTGAAAATATTCTGATGCCTTATTGAGTGGCATCCTATGAGACTGATGGGCTGTGAAAGCTATAATATCATCAAAGTCATGCTTAACAGATGACTTGTGATGAAATGATTGAGAAATGATAATTGATGTGAGTTAGACTTGTTACATTTAGTATTCTATCTTCATAGATGCCATGCTAATGATTAATGTTTGAGAACATGTATGATGTCAAAAGAATACTGAAATGTACCTAACTAATCAAGTATAATCATTCCATGTAGAGCCCTGATCATAGATCCATCATTGTCAGAGACCAAATGATGGTGAAATAAGTTTTCCTAACGGAACTCCTGGATCACATACTTTTGAGTATGTGGGGGAGATGGATGCATAAATCCTTACATCCTAGTATAGGAATTGATACCGTCAATCCTTCACTATAAAACCAAATGGTGAGATGTACCACAAATCTCCCAAAGAAGACGCAAACACCGCATCGGTGAGAGATAAACAAGAAATCTTCCGGTGATGAAGAGAGTACAGAACGCCACTATAACTCTAAAATAGCGAAGGACCAGATTACCGTGGTAAGCTATAACAGCAGAGACACAAGATGTCCTGCAAACAATCCTCTAACTGACTGAGGAAGATGAGGTCATAAAAATCCGGCTCTTTTGATGGCCTATGTATGATACCGATGCAACTTACTAGTGATCGGTTGGAGTATGAGCGGTATACCTCATCTCCACGGGGCATAATAATGTTTGTAAAACATAATCAACCGCGTAGTATATCTGCTTAGGTTACTACGAGGAACAATGTTTGGTGTTACATTGTTTACATTAATGATCTGTTCAGATATTTTGTATACATGTCCTTTATATGCTTTAAAGACATGACTGCTCAGATAGAAGTTGCTTCTCTTGTTATTAAACCTGTTATCGTACGATTTATGTTATCTTGTCTATGATATTCATTAATGTTATAATAAAGCTTCTAGTTGAGAGTTATAACTCTCGCTGGGACAATTTGTACATTGTCTCACTCCGTAGATTTCAACTCTTTTTAGGTGGTCGTCGAAGACGAAGGAGACCGTTTAAGGATGAGCAACAACGACAACAACAGTACCAAGGGCAGCAGTGAACCTCAGGTGGAGATAATGGCTGCTGAGTTATGTAGTTAAATGGTCCTATGCCGTCTCTGTACTCTCAGGTCCTAGGAATCAGTGTTTTGAGTTTTTGGTGTTGGCTCCTGAGAATTTTGAATCTTGTTGTACATAACTACTCAAGAGGTGGTTTAACAGAGATGTAAACTATTTACTTGGTTTCTTATAAAAAGGAATTTATAATTTCCAGATCTTGTCTCAAAATTTTTAATTTCTAGTAATTTTTCATATTCCGCAACTAATCGAATGCTTCCGCTAAGTTTACATCGTGTTTATATCGTGGTTTTGGAGATTGGAGCCCACAATTAAGTGGTATCAGAGCTCTAGGTTCACTAAGTCTACAGAGACATAGGACTTAGGATGTCGAGTCTGTCTTTAGTGTTTCTTCCTCATCTAATAGAATCTTCTGCTCCTCAGGAGAAGAAGACATATAAGGACGAGGAGTTTGTTGTAGGAAGCAACAATGCTACACCCAGATGGAGTGCACAGGAGCAAGCAGTAGAGGAACACTTACCTGAGGTTCCCCTAGTTAATCCAACCATGATAAGGAATCTTTCCTTAGGAATCATTGTTGGAGAATTTAGGGCAACCATGATGTACCTAGTGGATCAAACACTAGCAGTACAACCTAGATTACCAGCTCCTAATGATGATGTTCTGGATATCCTTAGGATATGTAACCCTCAGCAGCAGGTTGAAGTAGAAGTAAATGATGAAGCTTTGAACTCAGAGCAAGCATATGCTCAGCCTCAGCCTGATGAATCAGTCCACAGTAATGTAGGGATTAGAATACAGCCAGAGACCATGACCTGTTATAATTGTAGGAGGCCTGGACATATCAGATCTAATTGTCCATAAAGGATATATAGAGGAAGAATTGAGAAAAGGCCTATCCAAATCCAGAAACAAAGACCTGGAAATTCCAGAAGGAAGAAGTTTATGATGTCACCAACACAACCGAGACCTAGTACACCAAGGCAACGGTTATCCAGAAAGGATAAGGAACCCTTTATACCACAACAACTGGAGAGACGCTGCTACAACTGTGGTAAGATGGGGCATTTGATGAAGGACTGTCGATCTAAGCTTGTCAGTGTGACACAGCCTCCGAGGCAAGGGCAACAAGGATCACAGAGAAGGAAATTTCAAGGAGCAGCTCAAGGACGTGGACAAGCGTCCCAAGCTGGATCATCTGCACCAAATCAACCACAGACAATAGTGAGGTTCTTTGCTATGAACCCACCTGATGCAGTGGTCGATCCACGGGTTGTGACAGGTCAGATGAACTTTTATATTCTGATATGTCTAAATCCTGTGTAGTATCTGTTCTGATTGACCCGGGTGCTACGCACTCTTTTATCACTCGAAGAGTGATCCGTAACTGCAATATGACATTCAGTCATAGGGCAGGAAGTTGTTGTTGGAGACTCCATTGAGTGAGTCTGTTGTTATGCAGGAGGTATGACCTCCCTGCATCCTCTTCTTTTCTAATCATCGCATTCGAGTGGATCTTATACCTTGACATGCAAGGATTTGATAGAATCCTCGAGCCATGATTGATTACACAAGGTAAATGGTATTTCTTATAATTCTCTTTATGACCTTTTGGATAAGTTGAAATAGTAGTTGATTGAACTATTCTTTGATTGGTCTCATAAAAGTTTTCAATGATGCATTAGATATAATCGTTTTATATTACATGTTACTTCTATAAGAAGAAAAGGTATTAAAGAATTGATCTGAATGTAGGATTCAGTAAAGTTAATAATTATGTTTGAAAGGATGGAAAAAGAGAAGGAACATAGTAATATACAAGTACATATTTTCTTACCTCAGTAATCATATACCCTGGTCAGGTATACAACTACTGATGATGAAGTAAATATGGAAACTTTGAAGTTGTTATCTTTTGATTACTCTGATCAAGTAGTCAATCTAAAACAACTTAAAGAGCATCATAAGATAAGAAAAATAAGAATAAAGAAGGTCAACCATGATTAGTAATGATTGAAAGAATATATGTAATGAGCAATGTCCCATGATAAAAGGAAGAAAGAGATATAAAGTTTTGATAACACAAGTAATTAATACCAAAGTAAGAATGTTAAGAACATCCCTTGTTAGGGGTTTATGTTCTTAAATAAAGATAGAATTTTAAGAACATCCCTTGTTAGGGGTTTATGTTCTTAAAATAAACATATCCTTCTCCAGAATGTCTGTTAAGTAAATCCTTGTGTGAAAAGAAAACTTTTTCTCTATGATAAGAATGTGTAACTGATGAGATAGTTAATGCATATAATAAAGGGAGTTAGTATGCTAATTATCAGATGTGATGATACACTCAGGGTGAAAAGGCCCTTAAATGGTCTTGAATAAGTATCAGGGCTTGAATCTGATCCTAAAGAATGTTGATCAAAATTCTATAACATCTCCCTGAAAATGGTATGTTACCTAAGGATGTAACAATGTGTATGCTGAAAACAATATCTGCTTTCCCCTTTTCTTCCTGAGATTTAGGGGACGAAATCCTTGTTAGGGGTTTATGATTTGTAACACCCCAGACCTGGGTTATGATCTAACCCTAGGTGTTTTACCTAATTATGAAATTACATGGTTGTAATTATCCTTTAGTATATAATTAAAGCTTTTATGGAACATATGTTTCCATTTCTGTCCCTTATAAATCAATGTTGAAGTATTGTTTGCAAAATAGGGACCTATGTGCAATTTGCCCAATCAGAGGGGTTAACTTGCAAAATGCACATGTTTATATGTTCCTTCAATGTTGAGACAACATAAGAATGAATATGATGAGGTTTGAGGGATTTCACAAGCTTGAACACCAAGGTGCAGCTGTGGGAGCAACCCCTGTACTTGAAAACCCTAAATTGGTGTAAAATGCAATTTACCCAATTTGAGGGGTGCAACTTATAAAATAAATCATCTAAAATATCTTTTATGACTCTTGGCATCATTTAGAAGAGAAATTCCGCAAAGGTCACTTCATGTGAATAATCATATAATAAAGAACACCTTTGTGATTGAATAATCAAGGTGTATGTATAATAGCCCTTTGATGTGTATACTTTAGTGATGGGTTAATCCTTTTTTCCTTCAATTCTTGACCTTAGAAGGAGTTTGTCCTTAGAAATAAGATTTGGGGACGTGCAAGGAATAAAGGAAGGACTTAGATGAGAAATGAGGAAAACATATGTTCTTATGTTGAAATTTCACTTAAGTATATATACTACTTTTCTCACTTAGCAAGGGAACGATCCTCTTCCTTTCATTTCTTTTCCCCTTGCTCAAAACCGACCAAGGCTAAGCTCTGGAGCATAGAAGGATGACTAAGGGTCCTAGGTAAGTTTGGATCATCCCTTTTGCTTGAATTCATGGAGGAAACTCGTTTTCAAGGTTGAATTCATGGCTAGCTCACCTAGCTCTATCTTTCTAGCCATTCCTTTCCAACTTTTCCTTGGAGAATTCACCTTGACCGACATGTGGAGCTCAAAGATGCCATTACAGCTTGGAGCTTGGAAGCTTGGAGCTCAAGGAACAACCTTTAGGCGGGTTTTATAACTCTAAACCTATGCTTTGTTATATACATCTTTTCTATGCTTTTAGTTGCTAGTTCTTCTTCTTGCCTATCTTCCCTTGCTTCTTTGCAAGAAAATATGTGAGGAACTGTTGCTGTTCTTGAGTTAGAAGATGAGGGCGTTGTTTCCTATGCTTATCCACAGTTTTCCACTTTACCATACGACCTCAACCAATTGCCCATACGGTTTACAAAACCGTTTGGTGGGCAAACGGTTTCAAGGTCATATGAAGGCATACGGTCTCAAGACCGTATGGCCGCGTTGACCAAGCATGGACCGTATGAGAATCCTGTTCAAAATTATGTAGGTTAATCACCCACAAAATTTTAGAGGTTAACTCCAAAGGGATCGTCAGATATAAGCAAATCAATTAGCAAATCCAATTGAATTTAGTTCTGATTTTCAATCTGCTTAATTTGCCCTTTTTGGGAAAACGGTCTCAAGACCATATAAGATGGTTGACTAAGCGTTGACCGTATGATATTACTGTTCATAATGATGTTAATTAATGACTCACCAAAATTTATGGACTAATTCCAAACGAGTTAAGAGTTGAAGGTTGATTACTAGGGCAAACCCTAATTGAAATCAGTGCTGAAATCACAATGAGCTAATTTGAGATTTTGGGTTGATTAGCCCAAATGGTCTCAAGACCGTTTGGGGATCATCCAAGACCGTATGGAGGTCTGGGGTCAAGTATATTTGACCAATTGAAGGTACAAAGAAACCAAATTACATTGCATATAAGTATTGATGAAATGATCAACTCAATAAATAAAACCTTGATGAATTTTCACTAGAGTCCAAAGGATGCATGGGCAAACGGTCTCAAGACCGTTTGGAACTCATCCAAACGGTCTCAAGACCGTTTGGTGACAACCCAAGACCGTTTGGAGGTCTAGGGTTAAGGTAATTTGATCAATTGAGGGCCCAATTACAATGGGTTATTGAAATAATCAAACTGCTGATTTGTGACTTAATTAAGGTTCAACCCCTATCAAATCAATCTAGATTTTGATGAATTCTTGGGAAAATGGTCTCAAGACCGTTTGGAGGATATCCAAACGATCCCAAGACCGTTTGGGCCAAGTTTGAGCCCAATTGGAGATCAATTGATGGGTTCAACTTCGATTTGATTCACATTGTTGAGTGTTGATGGTTGAACGTTTATAGACTTTAATTGAACCAACTCCAACCTTAATTGGATATCAATTGAGGGTCAATTGAGTAACCAATTGGTTAAAGCTAACCCTAATTGTCTCAATTGGTAAGTGGTTAGCAAGCTTGAGACCAATTGAAGGCTTCAACATAGGAAACCCTAATCGAGCTACCCTTTGAACCACTTTGGAGGTCCATACGATCTTGAGCTTTTGAGGGCATTCGATCTCAAACCGTATGAGGTCATTCGACCTCAAGACCGTATGAGGGCATTAGATCTCAAACCGAATGAGGGCATTCGATCTCAAACCAAATGAGGGCATTCGATCTCAAACCGTATGAGGTCATTCGATCTCAAACTGTATGAGGTCATTCGATCTCAAACCGTATGAGGGCATTCGACCTCAAACCGTATGAGGGCTTCGACCTCAAACCATATGAGGGCATTCGACCTCAAACCGTATGAGGGCATTCGATCTCAAACCGTATGAGGGCATTCGATCTCAAGATCGAATGAGGGCATACGACCTCAAGATCGTATGAAGGTTGAAGGTGTGAAACCTATTGGAGACTTTTGAAGTTAAGTCTACCTAATGCCTTGAAGGCTTAAATGGTTTAATAGTTGTTCAACCTAAACCATAATAATACCAAGAGACATTAAGGGTCAAATGGTTAGTAAATTAAACCATGATGATGATCAATGTGTAATTTACCATAATACCCTTGAAAGGTTCAATTGAGTAAAACCTTGTTCTAATCAAACCCTAATCACTCAATAGTGGTGATTTGGTCTATGTTAATCAAAGTGGACTTAACCCAACCTGATCTAGATTGGTGTTATCACCATCTACAAGTATGAGGAGAGAGAAAGTATCTTAAGAAAGAGAAAGTACCCTTTTATGATGAAAATTCAAGTAAAGTACCTTCAATACACATGAATGTGCATGATTAGGGTATGATCCACCTATGTGAGATCATGGAAACCTAATTATGATAAATGATGAATCTTAAACTAATCTGAGAGCATCAATGATGATGTTCCTCATACATGACAATGTTATGAGTTCAACTCACCATAATGTGAATAGTAAACCCTAATTCAAGGGTGATGACATGTAATGTGAATAGTAAACCCTAATTCTAGGGTGATAACATATAATGAGAATAGTAAACCCTAATTTATGGTGATATGATAAATGTAGTAATTCAGGGTTATGTCTTTGAGTATGAAACCCTAAAATACAAGTTGTTATATGAGGAATCTTTATGCCATGTGAGATAAGAAGTTTAATAAATCTAATCCAGAGGAGATGTAATATGGATGAGAATCCCTAAATTAGAAATGAAAATATGGAAATGCTAGTGGGATGAATAGTGAGCCTAGTATATGACCTAGCAATTATGAATTTCCTGGAGATGTTTATAAGGTAATGCCTTTAAATAAAGTATAGTCAAATCAATTATTATGATGTGTTCACACCATGATAAGATTGAGAAGTGAATTCATACCTTGAATTGATAATCATTATGATGTTCAATAAATGTTGTATTAAAGGCAAATACTCACCATACCCTGGTATGCTTCTAAGAATGGCAGAGTTGCATACTAGAATTGGACTAATAATCTAAAAAGGAAATATTAACAATGAAGGATGGGGTATGTTAACCTTAGTCCTGTGTCATGCCTTTAGGTATGAAACTTTGAGAACAAGTTACCAAATATGATGTCTTATAGGATAAAGAGATTTCAATAACCTTAATTTGTATAGGGTGTAACCCTATTTCCAGTTATGCTTTTAAGCATCTCATGATTGAAGTATGAGATGAGGAATCAATATTCCTAATCATAAGTAAAGGAAATGAATAACCCTAATTGATGAATATTGGGGAACTTGACTCTTCTAAGAGTTTGAAAGTGTAACTTCTAGAATGAATTGTTTACTGTTATCAGTTGAATTAACCATGCAGGTTGTCATGAGATGATGATCATATCCAGGTATGGATTATGAAACTATATTCAATGAAAGCATGCTTTAGCTTTATGAGTAAGTGAAAATATTCTGATGCCTTATTGAGTGGCACCCTATGAGACTGATGGGCTGTGAAAGCTATAATATCATCAAAGTCATGCTTAACAGATGACTTGTGATGAAATGATTGAGAAATGATAATTGATGTGAGTTAGACTTGTTACATTTAGTATTCTATCTTCATAGCTGCCATGCTAATGATTAATGTTTGAGAACATGTATGATGTCAAAAGAATACTGAAATGTACCTAACTAATCAAGTATAATCATTCCATGTAGAGCCCTGATCATAGATCCATCATTGTCAGAGACCAAAAGATGGTGAAACAGGTTTTCCTAAGGGAACTCTTGGATCACATACTTTTGAGTATGTGGGGGAGATGGATGCGTAAATCCTTACATCCTAGTGTAGGAATTGATACCGTCAATCCTTCACTACAAAACCAAATGGTGAGATGTACCACAAATCTCCCAAAGAAGACACAAACACCGCATCGGTGAGAGATAAACAAGAAATCTTCCGGTGACGAAGAGAGTACATAACGCCACTGTAACTCTAAAATAGCGAAGGACCAGATTACCGTGGTAAGCTATAACAGCAGAGACACAAGATGTCCTGTAAACAATCCTCTAACTGACTGAGGAAGATGAGGTCATAAAAATCCGGCTCTTTTGATGACCTATGTATGATACCGATGCAACTTACTAGTGATCGGTTGGAGTATGAGCGGTATACCTCATCTCCACAGGGCATAATAATGTTTGTAAAACATAATCAACCGCGTAGTATATCTACTTAGGTTACTACGAGGAACAATGTTTGGTGTTACATTGTTTACATTAATGATCTGTTCAGATATTTTGTATACATGTCCTTTATATGCTTTAAAGACATGACTGCTCAGATAGAAGTTGCTTCTCTTGTTATTAAACATGTTGTTGTACGATTTATGTTATCTTGTCTATGATATTCATTAATGTTATAATAAAGCTTCTAGTTGAGAGTTATAACTCTCGCTGGGACAATTTGTACATTGTCTCACTCCGTAGATTTCAACTCTTTTTAGGTGGTCTTCGAAGACGAAGGAGACCGTTTAAGGATGAGCAACAACGACAACAACAGTACCAAGGGCAGCAGTGAATCTCAGGTGGAGATACTGGCTGCTGAGTTATGTAGTTAAATGGTCCTATGTCGTCACTGTACTCTCAGGTCCTAGGAATCAGTGTTTTGAGTTTTTGGTGTTGGCTCCTGAGAATTTTGAATCTTGTTGTACATAACTACTCAAGAAGTGGTTTAACAGAGATGTAAACTATTTACTTGGCTTCTTATAAAAAGGAATTTATAATTTCCAGATCTTGTCTCAAAAATTTTAATTTCCAGTAATTTTTCATATTCCGCAACTAATCGAATGCTTCCGCTAAGTTTAAATCGTGTTTATATCGTGGTTTTGGAGATCGGAGCCCACATCGGGCGCCCCTAGGTGCTTCAGGCAGAGGAGGATTAAGCTGGGTCTGTGCTTCGTGCGGGTCTTCCGCCCCCTGCTCGCAGTGGTGGTCGGGAGTGGTGGTGGGGTTCCCGGTACCCTCTACTCCCCACCGTTCTATCCGCATGAGCCATCCTTCCTCTGTATTTGCAACGTTGGGGTTTGGCCTCCAGTTCGGGTTTCTCAGTTGGTGCACCCTTAGTGTTCAAAATTTTTTCTGTGTTAAGGTTGTGTTGTTTGGGTGGCTCCTTGGCCAGTTTTTTGTTTTATTTTATTTTTGCTGGTAGTTGTGTATCTAGTCATGTTTGTGTGGTATTGTGTTTGTGTTGTTTCTTTGCGTCGATCTCTTTTTCAGGTGATCATTCGTTGTCTTCAAGATGGTAACCTCTGTCATCGGCTATGCAAACTCCTCGCCCAATGTACTCATAGGCTCATGTAGATTGATGAATTCCATCACGGATAGTTGTTTTAGTCAGCCACTACAAGAGGTGGACGGTGCAGAAGTGTACCTATCACATCCCAATCTGAGCCTTGTGTTATGTCTTTCCGCAAAAGGAGTTGTTGCTTGGTTAATTGATGAGAGATGTCTATCTTGTAGATGTCGTATGGCTTACTTTTAATGAGATTGAGCTATTTTCAAAAAAAAACATTTTGGGCTCTTATGAAAATGTTTCTGAGCAGATGATGACACTGAAATCGGTTTTAATTTACCTATATTTTTGGGTATGTGATTAATTAGTGATTGATTATGTTTTATGTTTTGAGTAATCTCGTTTAGTGTAACGTGTTCTCACAAGTTGGTATCAGAGCTTTAGGTTCACTGAGTCTATAGGGACACTAGGACTTAAGACTAGGATGATGTGTAAGTTAGGAACGTCACATAAAACATGGTGCATACTACCTAATATCAGTACTTGGATGCCCTGGCTAGGTATTCAATTATTGAAGAAAGGTAAGTATGGAACTCTTAGATTGTTATCTTTCTGATTACTCTGATCAAGTAGTCATTTTGAGACAATTTAAAGAGCATAATGAATAAGAAATCATGGTATGAATATCTCAATCCTACCTTAAAGAAGATGAGAATTGAATCATAATCTATCAAAACTTGAATGTTTGGTAGCTAAAGAGAAAGATACAACACCATGAAATCTAAATCTGAATACAAATAGGGAAAAGAGGAATTCTTGAAGATGTGATTCAATAAGATAATAAAGTAAAAGACATATAATTCTATGCTTATAAAGTAAATCAAGGTATGAAATCCACATAAGATAGAGAGAAATCCTATAATAAGTACAAAATGAGAAGATGAATGGGACCAATGACAAAGAAATAAGGTGGAACCTGAGTTAATCTTAGACCAACATATGTGTGTAAGAAAGTGTTACTGAAAAACCAGCATGACATGTGAAAGAAATTCAGGGAGATGATCTCAATTTAATGAAGCAAATGTGGAATATGAGTATGTACCTATTGATAAGTGGTTGAAAAATATAATAAAATAAGAGAACATACCCAGGTGTGATAAATAGTCATCAAAGAAGGAGTAATGAGATATGTTAATCATGATGATTCCTATGCTAATGGCAAGGAACCAAAAATGAAAAAGGTAAAATTATACATAAGAAGTTGTAATATGCATAATGAAAATAGAATTGGTTATCTTTTTCCTAGTGACCCCTAAACAATGCTGCTATGATGTGGGAAGTATGTTTCCCTTTGTGTCTTTCCTTTCTAGGGCACAACTTTCAAGTGGATCATTGCCACTTGGTATGTGTGGATTCATTGTAGACATGCGGGTGGATAGCTTATTATAGCATAAGGTTGATTGGACTATGGTTCCAAGATCATAAAGTTTGTGTTGAGTTTTCTTTTGAGCCTTCCAATAATTAGGAATACTCCTCTTATATTTCTTGATATTTTTTATGTTGGTAAAAGTGGATGAGATAATGATGTGAGTTCCTTATAGCACATCAGGTGGATACCAAGGTAATGAATCCTAGTATCCAAGATGTATCAATAGTATGAGAAATATGAGAAGGTTGGAAATGTGTATTAAATGAACATTCCAAGTGTTCCTCCCCCTTAGAGAAAGAGAGAGAGAGAGAGTTGATGATGACCCTCTAAATGTTGTTTGGAAGGAAAAATAAAAGTGATTCTATAATGTTGTGTATGGTTCAGTGATAGCTGGACAAGACCACTATCAAGGATAGATGGTTTGTGGTCAATAGATATGCGATACCGTGTTCCTTTAAGATAAACCTATGATCAAATATCAATGCATAAGAGTTAGATTGGATGACATAATTTACATGACCATGATGAGTTTATGGTTATGTCCTTTAGACTAACCAATGTACAAATAGAATCTATGAATAGGAGGAACAAAGTGTTCCAGTCATGTCATGCAAGTTATATCAAGCTTTAAATGATGACATGTCAAAGTATTTCAAATATGGTCAAAAATATGATCAATATTTATTCAAAAACCTTAGGGTTGCCAAAGCAACAATAGCAATGAGAACATGTTCAACAAGAGTGAGATGGGGTTGATTAAATTTCTTTATGGGATCATGATATGTCTTCTAAGTAGGTTGTGTAAATACTAGTAAGGTGAAGATAATGTTGTTGTTTCACCCCTAACAATGGTGACTAGGAACGATGTTTCCTTGTATTGAATGATAGTTTTCAGCGTCAGCATTTCTTTTGATGCTGAAAAAGAACTGACAAGAGTTCTAGTGTCAATGTATAAAAAAAGGATGGATACATTGCCTTTTTTTATGCTTCAAGGAATGGTATGGGATACATGGCATGATTGGTAAAAATCTAGCAAGTATGACTTTTGAGTAATGTGTTTAAAATAGATATAATTTTAGGATGATAGCTAGAATTTAAAGTTGAACATTACTATTAGAGTTGTACAAATGGCACAATAAGTTTCTACATTCCATATTGAGAATGTCTTCTTAGGTGGGGTTTTTTGTGCTGACCCAAGATGAGATATGCATGAATGATGTGACATCACCATGATATGCAAGTAACCATGTGAAGGTAATAGAATGAGGTGCAAATGAAGTACCCATCTTTGTTTACCTTGGATTTTGAGGGTGAAATCCATGTTAGGGGTTTATAGTTGTAAGGCCCCTAAATTTGCTTAATGAGTTAAATGAGCTTAATTATCATAATTGAATTCTTATAAACCTAATATAACCTTTTTATATGCTTTGAAATCATAATACAAGCTTAAGTTTCAAATTTGGTCCAATTTGGACACTGTTTGAGCAAGTTATGCAATTTTATGCACATTTTGGACTTTTCTATAATTTACCCAATTGAGAGGTTTTCTTTGCAATTTATCACTTTCATTATGTTACTTGGATATTATCTCATCATTCTTGAGCTTTTTGATCCATGGGGAGCCTATTTAAACCTTGGATTGATGGTGTTTTCTCCTAGGGTATTTTAGGGTTTACCCCTTCACGGATGAGCTACCTTTAGTAGCTATCAACTAATGAATTATTTGATTGGCTGGAAAATTAGACAAAGGAAATCTACGCTGGTCTATACACATGGTGGGGGATATGCTTGTGTGTTCTTGTATATTCTTAATAAACTAAGGCCATGGACACTTGGATAGATACTAGAATTTTAACTTTTTCTTTTTCTTTATCTTAAAGTTTCATATACTTATCCCCAAGCACCAAAATGAGCCATTTTTTCTCCACCACTTCCCTCCTTATCCGAACCTCATTCTACCTCTGTGATTCTATGAATTTTTATGTCCAAGGAAGAAGAAAGTGGGGATCTTCTTGGAAAAAGGATCTAGGGTTGCAATTGACTTCATTTTAGGGTTGAAAAAGCTTCCTTCTAGTGATCTTGACCTAAAAGAGTAAGAATTCCCTTATTTCCTATGTATATTTCTTTTTTATCCTTCCTCCTAGCTTTCTCCAGGTCGGAACCTTGTTGTTCCATGGTAGAAATTGCTCTAAATCTCTAAAACCCTACCTTTCTTGCTCCTTATGCTTAGGGTTTGCTCATTTGATGAAGAAAGGTGCTAGATAGATGAATTCATAGCTTATTCTTGGATTTTCTACCCTACCTGCTCATGTTTTCTTCTGTGAGGTTTCATCCTCTCATTAGAGGCAAGTTTTATAACTTTCTCCACGTTCATTGCTTACCTAAAGCTTGCTAGCTCATGTTCTTGCTTGAAAATGATGATCCATGCACTAAAAAGTATGCTTGACTTGGATTTCGATTTTTATAATGTTCCCTATTCTTATTCCAGTTCTATATGAACCTGTGATCATGTGTACATTATTCCTAATGTATAATATTACTTGGATCAGGTTGTTTTGACAACCTATGGTGGTAAGCACCTATCAACCAATGGTCAATTTTAAGGTTTTAAGCTGATTTCTTTTATAAACCCATGACCCAATGATGGTAATATTGCAACAACCCTACGGTGTTGTCTTCGTGACAATTGATGGTGGAGATAAAAGGTTTCAGATGATGGTGACAACCTATGGTCACCCTCTTAGGTCAGGTTTTGGATCAATTAGAAGTTTAATGATCAACCATTAAGTACCCTACTGATGTTATCAATCAATGAAGACATTAGCTTAATATTTGATGTTGATTAATGAATATAGTGCTGATATAACAACCTATTGTGACTTAATGGTCACTAATGATGGTGTATCAAATATCCAAAATCTATGGTGAGTTAATCATATAGTTGTATCATCAATTAAGCCTTAGATCAATGTTTTCTTGGGTCACTTGATGCAATGGTCGAACCTATACTGTAATTGATAGTTTTAACATATGAACTTGACCCAATGGTCAAGATCTAATGTTTATTCTTCCAATAAAGTGGAATGATGGATAATGTAATATTTTGGTCCTAATAATGTGATTTAGATGGTTTCCTTTATATGATCAATTTAAGGAGCTTACTTGTTGACAATGGATGGCTTGTTTTAACTGAACAGTCGATTGTGGGTTTTACCCTACTCTCAATGAAACTTTTTGTGTTATTATCTAGAGCACAAATCAAGGACTTCATAGGTGGTTTATCAAAGGTGTTTACTTATGTAAACAACTAATGGTCTTACCTTTTAAACATCCAATGATTATGGGTGACATGGTGGTATAGTGATATTGGTTGAATGATGATGGAACAAATGGAGGGTTACCCTTAATTAGGCATTCTTACCTATTCATTCATATTAATAGAAGGGATGATAATCATATTGTGTTGATATGTAACCCTAATTAGGTATAGATTGTTATACCTAGCTTTAATATAACTAAATGATGGTAATTAGGTATGAATAGTCCTTGAATGACTAATACAATCATGGAATACTCTGTTGTTGTTGTTGAAACCCTAGTATGCTATAACCCGACGGTTACAACTTGATTTATATGTGGGTTCGTAATTGATAATAGTATGGAATGTGATTGTGATGCTTCACCTTATGCATCCATGATCCAATGGGGATGTTGTGAGTTAGGGTTTGGGTATAAGTGATGATAAGTAACAATTATATAATTTATCATGTTGAACCTAACTCTAATACAAATAGATATATATGAGTATTCATGTTTAACATTCTTATATGATGGAATGATGGTGGAATAACCTCCTTAACATGAACATAACCTTAATGTGTTAATTGGTAGTTATCATAGCCACATGGTTGATACTTTCTTATGCTAAACATGTACATTATGAATATGATGAGTCTTAATCATATCTAGATTCCTTACATGTTGATGTAAGAAAGGAATGTTCTTAATGTTAATATAACCCTGTTGTGATTTTTTATGAATATCTCCTAGCTCATTAATGCAATATTGTGTTTATATGGTGTATTATATGTAAGTGATGTTGTTGAGCCTTGTTATAAGGCATGGAAGGATAATGATGATCTTGTCGGGAATAGTATGATGGTCTTAATGACCTTTGGGCATGGTTGAGCCCTGAATGAGGTGTAATCCTCTTGTATTGATAAGGGTTGATAGCCTGTGATATTCTGAAAAGGATTTATATCCTGTGATAGTATGATGGTCTTAATGACCTTTGGGAATGGTTGAGCCCTGAATGAGGTGTAATCCTCTTGTGTTGATAAGGGTTGATACCCTGTGATATTGTGAAAAGGATTTATATCTTGTGATAGTATGATGACTAGTGTGGTCTCATGAATGGCAAGTGAATAGTACCATGTGATGATGAGATGAGAAATTATGTTTCACACATTTTATATCTTTTGAAGTTGTGATATTTATGTGCTTGTTAGAAGTGAATTAGGGTTTGTATGTACAATTGTTTGATGCAGCCTTAATTCACCCAATTGGTATTACTAATCAAGTGAAACTCTAGTCATGTAGTGCCCTGTGCCATAGATCCATCTGAGTGTAAGTATTTTCCAGATGGTGAAGCAAGTATTCCTAAGGGAATCTCAGAGCGCATACTATTGAGTATGTGGGGGTGGAAAGTTGAGGATATATCCTTGTCATCCACAATGCAGATTGTGGAGGTTGGCTATGGTCATGTCTCATACATCTGATGTGATTGAGAATGGCTGCGGTCGTGTCTCGGTGATTATATATGTGACAAGATTGGAGGAAAACTACGGTTGTACCTCGGATTGTAGGGTATGCGTACCCACCTCCTTTCACTAGTGTCATGGCATGTACCAAGGAAGGACTAGGCTATTAGTAGCTTGACATTATGTGTCGCTGTGGCGGACCCTACTGACTGGGGGCAGAGAAGATCTTAGGAGTTCAACTCTTCCTAGATCTTGTATGGCACTAATTTCGACTTAGCAGTGGTCAGTTGGATTTTGAGTGGTATCCTCGAATTCCTCAAGGCATAATGAAAGATGTAATACAACCATATAGCATATCTATTTAGGGTTATACACGATGCTTCACATTGGATGATAACCCTTATTTGTTCTCTTTACATAAAGATGATGCTTAGTGCAACTAAGAGATAGTAGATATACTTATGTTGTGAAAAAGCTTAAGATTGTAGATGCATACATATAGTAGCCATGATTATGTTGATAACTATACAACTACTACTGATTATAATCATGATGCTAACTATCTCATGTTTTTAGTTATGTTTAGCATGCTAGCCATGCCTTTGTAACTAGAGATGCATATAATGCTAATCATGCTTATCCATATAATTGTGGTTATGTTATCTCTTTTTATGATGTTGATATGTTCAACCTATTAGACATGCTAATGTTGTTAGCTATGCTTATGTAGCTAGACTTATTCATAATGATAGAGATTATATGTTACTATACTTGTTCATGATGCTAGATATGCATATGTTACTGAATTGATTATATTGTCAACAAGATAAAGGATGATAGTCTGGCTAATGATGATAGTTATTATCTGCTCCTTTATGTATTTTGTTAATAATCATTGTTGCTGAACTTATTTTTTATATCTGATTAAATTGCTTAACTATTTAATTACTTAAAAATTTTGTAATCAATAATCATTGTTGGAGGTTATATCTCTTGCTGGGACATGGGTCTCACCCTTGTGGTTCGCCACATCTTTTTAGGTAATCTGAAGTGACAAAAACAAACCTGTGACAACAAAGAGGAGCTATAGTAATGAATCTATGAGAAAGTTGAGTAGATGTCTAGTGTGTCCTAGAATTGTCCATGTACTCTCAGGTCCGGGCGAGAAAAAGTTTGTATATGACGTTTCAAACGAATTGGACTTTTGTTAGCATATTAATGCTTGTTTGTGTGGCATATATGAATATTGTTCTCCTATGTATATATGTGGTGGCTAAGACGATAGAACAATTTGTATCAAATTCTTGGCATAGTATGGATATAAGAAAGCTTTTGGGCTCTTATGCAAATGTTTCTGAGCGGGTGCTGATGTTGAAATCAGTTTTAATTTACCTATATTTTTGGGTATGTGATTAATTAGTGATTGATTATGTTTTATGTTTTGAGTAATCTAATTTAGTGTAATGGGTTCTCACAAGAAGTGTAATCCTATACGAATGTTTTATCTGGATTAAGATGTTGTAGTTACAAAAGGTGTATATCAATAAGGTAAATAGACACTGATACCAATGAACTGTGATAACATAGAATATTAAGAAGTTATTAAGTCATAGTGGGGTAGGTGGAGATACATTTCTCAAAATATTTATGGTATAAGCAGCCTTCTACAAAGGAGTTAATTGACTTAACAAGTTATTTGCATGAACTTTGGATTGGTTTAGGGAATCAAGCCATGTTATCAAGATTCACAATGTTTTTCTCTTTTTGAATAATATTTTATTGTGACTTTATCAGGGGGGAGTATTTTAGATTGTTTGAAAAATATATGAGAATCAAATTTAATAAAAAATTAGAAAATAGAAAGGAAAGTGAAACATGCAAGTACACCACTGAAAATTAGCAGTGCATAAGGCATTTTAGTCAAATACTTTAGTTAAAAATTAAGCAAATTGAACCACATGAATCCTAGAAATATCAATGTGCCTATGTGACCACATGACAACATAAATACCATGGTGACAAAATATGAAAATAACACAAAATAGCAAATTAAAATATTATGTGAAGAGGATCCATCTTCTGTTGTCAGTGTGATAGTTTCATACATAAACCAAGGGGAACCCATCAACCACCAACAATGATTGTTCTTCTTGGAAAATTATCAATGCAAAAAGTAGAAGTCTCTTTTCTCATTTACAAATCCTAGATATTAATTGGGCGATACCTGAGTTCATCATGCTCCTCCAACCAAATGATACTTTATTTAAGGAAAACATTGACCACATGATACACAATGTCCTTCCGTCATTACCGGTTGAATAGCAGGTTTATGAGAAATAAAGGGAAACCAAATTGTCTAAAAAATAGAGATAAAAGGAAAACTAGTGAATCATCTCAAACCTATTTGTGGTGTAACTAAGGGACATAATGCCTTGTGTATCATAAATTTCTTGAAAGTTCAATGATTAGGGAAAATGAGAGAAAGGTTACCTATCTTGGGACCAAATAAGTTAGCATGTAAGATTTTTGAGGGTCTAATAAGGTTACCTAAAGATTCTATGTGATTTTCTATGGTTTAAGATACCATTTCAATCTATGTGTCGAATTTGGTCGAGGAAACATTCTGGATATGGTGGAAAGACAATTGTGTGGCATTAGATATAGAGATTTCTTTCTTGGAATCCTATGGTGATATAGAAGATGTTCTTATTGATTCATGGGATGAAGTGGATAGAGACTGCACCGAAGATGGTGTGGCATTAGATATACAAATTTCTTTCTTGGAATCCTATGGTAATATAGAAGATGTTCTTATTGATTCATGGGATGAAGTGGATAGAGACTGCACCGAAGATGGTGTTATAATGATAGATAACGTTGGGGGGTCATTTGAAAACTAGAGTATGCAAAACTTGCAGAAACATGGAAACAACTTGATTAGAAAGAGTGGAAAAGATTTTTTTTACATGTCTGGACTAGGAGGAGGTTGATGAAGAGAAAGAGAAAGAGATAACAATGTGAGGATTACTCTCTACTATGTGGTCTAGAAAAAATAGGTAGAAGGTGAGGGTGATGGACATCCATTTCCCAATAATACATGATGATTACGGAAAAGATAATGTTGGGAAAAGGAGAAACCTATAATATATATATACATATATATATATATGTGTGTGTGTGTGTGTGTGTGTGTGTTTGAACACCCATATATATACATAGATTCCATATATACACTTATATCTACATATAATGGTGTGATCTTTAAGATCCTATGGTATCCCAACATAGAAGTGGACAATATTAGTCTATATGTGATGATATGCACTTCTATAATTATTATGATTGTTCAAATATTATAAAGACAAGCATATCTTATCCATTGATTATATCTGCTAAATAAAATGACTATTACTCCTTGACCTCATTATACTTTGATTTATCATCCTCTCCATAAACTATTTTTGGAACTTATGAAGTTTTTCATGTCTCTCTTTTGAATTGGAACAAACTAATTATTCATGTTGAATTCTTACTATTTCTTCCCTCCATGGTTGTTGTTCTCAAATGATGTACATGATGTCTGTTAGAGAATGTTGACTCAGTGGATCATGTACTAGGAAAATGGACCTCAAGGATAACTGGGATGTCCAAGTTGTCAAGTGCAACCAGTCCTTTGTATAGGTTGTTGTACCTTAACCTTTTGTAATACCACCCTTTTTGGGAGTAACAATGTAAATGAAATTTCTTGCAATAATGCAAATTGTTCAAGTTTTCACTTCTACATAATCAAATTGTTTTTGTATATCATAGGTTTGAGTTAAATAAAATACCATTTTCATATGTTCTAGTATGTTTGGAATGGGATGGGATTTATTATTTACTAAGTAATGAGTGGATCCCCTCTTGAATGTCACTTACTAAATGAATAGTAATGTGGTGTGTCCACCACATGGTTTCACCCAACCAATTAAATTTTGATTGGATGCACCTTATGTCACACAACAAGGTCTTTAAAATTTATAGAACCCTATGGACAGACCCTTAAATAAATCTACATGTGAACATACTCAGTCATAGTATACGAATGGTAACTTGGGGTCAAGCCCAAGGGAGAAGGGTATGTTAGTTTAAGTCTAGGTTCCTAAGCATTGAGGGTTTACCTTTTGTTTGGTTGATTACAACATAGATTCAAATAAGCAATTAAAAGAAACCAACATCAAAACCTCTTTTATCCCAAGACGGTTTAGTTCTAATTGTCAAATAAAGAAAGATAAACTAGAAATTAAAAATTTAGACTAAAGGAAACAAACAAGAGAAAAGTAACACTACACTAGAAAATCAATCCTCATTAGCAACCTAGAGATGGAACTAGTTAAGCTATGCAAGAAACCATATAAATTAGTAACTATTAGACTAGAGAAAGTAGAGCTCTAGGTTAGCAGCTAACTAGATAAAACAAGCACAAAGGAACTCTAAGTACACTACCAAGACCTAATTATCAAGAACAAGATAATTAACTAAGGAATCAAGTAAAGTAACTAACTAAGTAAGAATTAACCAAAAAATATAGAATTAGGTTTTTATAAATTAACTGAAAGTGTGGGCCATTTGGGGTACCGGGTACTAGAACCTAGGTTGGGAATCATAACATGTAAGAAATGTTCACAACCAAAAAACAAGTTAGATTCTAGAGAATTTCGCTAAACTACTGATTGGCCATGAATGGGATAGGGCGTCTATAGAGTAACTAGTCCTACCACCTCCTATAAACCTTTGCGAGGCTCATTTGTATTAGGGATTAGTTGGGGTTATAATAGTATCTAATCAAGTCTAGGATTCTAGCATAGAAGCTATTAGAAAAATTGGGGCCCAATGGTAGTCAGGAAGGTGAAATGAGGATTTTACACCTCACATCACCTACATTCTAGACTTTCGGATGCTCCAAACCAATTTTAGTAAATGCTTCTAAACTATTTCTTAGATATCTCACCTAGGTGTAGGATAATGGATTAACATGTAGGAAAATGGATGGCTACCTAGGGATCCACTAGTTCCACCTAGGATCTTTTCCCTAAAATGGCTACGTATAAGCCATTTCCCAAGAATCTTGGGTGATTTCAAGAATAAACCAACAATATATCTATGAGAAATGAGCTAAAAGTATATCATAATAATTATCAAATGAAATTACAAAGTTTACATCTTAGTTTCCCCCAACACAGTATTCAAAGTCACATGATAATCCCAAACAGCCCACATAGTGGGGCTTAGCTACTTATAGAAATGAAAAATACAAATGGGAGAAGAAAGAGATAGAAGAAGCCGTGAAGCTCGAGGTAGTGGTTGAAATCCTCCTTGCATAGCTGCAATCTCAAGCACTTTTGTCCTCCAAGGTGGAATGCCATGGAAATGAAATGGAAAGTGGCCAAAACCCTTAAATGAAGGGTTTTGGGGTGGAAGGTAATGAAATGGAAGTGGAGTGGAGTAGGTAGGATCTAGAGAGGTGAAATGAATGCAAAAATATTCTAACTCCCATTCTCCATCTTCCATTAAAGCTTATATAGAAGTCTAGGTGGTCTACGATTTGTTGGATCTAAGGGCTCTAGAGGGGGGTGAATAGAGCTACAACATTTCTCACAAAACATATTCAGACTTCAAATTATATCAAATTTAAAGCAATAGCGTAAGTGTAATTTGAAGTCCTATCTAACAAGCATAGCAAGGATGAGAGAGATTGATAGAAAGCACTTGACAAGGTGATGTAGAGTGGTTCCACACTTCAAACTAGAAGTGAGTCAGTCCACTACCTAGAGAGGTCAACCTCTAGGGCTTTGCAAGTGCTTTTCTCTATATTATCACCAATAAGAGTTACAACACAAGACCACCCAAGGACTTACCCATCCAAGAATAAGGAGATATCCACCTTACCAAGGACTTACCCACTTTGCAAGAGTCTTCAGCCTTCACCAAGGTCTTACCCACTCAAGCACAAGTCTTCTGCCTTCAAGGACTTTGCCACTCCTCTTGGATCTTCAGCCTTTGCCTTCTCCTTCACCTAGAGAAGATCTCCGCCTCTTCATCATCCTTGAAGAGGACCAACTACAGATCCTTCTTCACTCGATGGATCTTGCTTCACCTTTTCTTCATGTAGGAAGAGGATAGGGAAGTAGGAGAAGATGAGAGTGTTACATGCACAAAGGTGGAGCTCTCTTACAATATGCCTAACTCACTCACAATCACAAAATGAAGTGTAAACTAGAGAGGGAAAGGGGCTCAAGGAGTAGTAGCACACTCAACTATAGTAAGGACTTTGAACAGTATGAACGAGCAACTTAGAATGAACTCCAAGGGGTCCTATTTACAGCTGGGGGTGCTCCCTTGAGTTGGGGAACACTTAGGGTCGAAATATAGCCATTTTCCACAATGCAACTGATCTATTTTCACCCAAAACAAGTCACCAATGGTTATAATCACATTTTCTACATTTTCCATACAACACATTCGTCGAGTTTCAATAAAGGTAACTTGACTGATCAACTAAAAGACAAAGCCAATTATCAAACTATCGGTGGAGTTTGTTATGGGGAACTTGACCGGTGAGCTAAAATTGAGTTTGCTCCGTGAGTTGGTCGGTCGATTTCTGTGAGTGTACAACTCGACCGATGGGCCATCTTCAGAAAATCCATCATATGATCGGTCCAGTTTCCAACTCAACAGATGAACAACCTATGATCAATTTTCAAGGTGGACTTTAGGGTGATTAAACCTTGGTATTAAGTGTCCCACATATTTTTCTCATCTTAGTTACAAGTCATATCATCAATACAAGTGATTACAAAATTCTTCTAAGGTCATTTGAAGTGATTTCCCATATAGCACACTTGCATTGCATTTGATTTGAACTTAAACAAGCTAGGGCTTGTGTAATTTGATCCTTTTTATCGACCTAAATCCTAAATTCAATCTTGAACACACATATTAGATACATTGGAATGGAATGGTTAAGTCATTATCAAAATATGGACAATGTAGAACTCTCAAGTCAGCATTCTCCCCCTTTTGACAATGACAAACCATTCCTCAATCATATCGAAAAGGATATTGAAATTATACCTTTTCCTTGTGAATTTTAAGGGGAATCAAGATTTGAACAATGTGAATTACTCCCCCTCAATCTATGCCTACTTTAACCTGCACAGTTAGTCTATTTACACAAATCAATATCACACATACATACTATATGATCCTTTAGCAAGTCACATGATAAAATGTATAATGAACAAGAAAAGGATCGCATAGGCAATAAAAAAAATATGGTTGAGCTTCAATATATTGAATTTCTCTCCCCCTTTTGACATTATCAAAAAGGAAGGGGGTATATGAGCATAAAAATAGGTCTTCTCCAAGCACAACTAAGCATATATCTAAAACATGCAATCTTAAAACATACACCAAACAAAGATGAGAGAAGCAACCAAACTAAGTAATAATCAAAATATGGCGAAACATGGCACCAAATCATAAGATATAATAGACAAAAAAGTAAGAGTTCACAAAATTAAGATTACAACCCTGAATGCAAGATCTCAAAAAACAACTACAAGCCAGGACGATGAAAACTAAAAAGATAAAATAGTACAGCTCAGATCATGTACCCAAATGTTTCTTATACAAAATAGCCTAGAAAGATATATATGATCAGCAAACTAGACTAAAAACTAAGAACAACTAAACATCTAAGCTATCTATATCAACAACATCATCATCCTCATCCTCAGGCTCATAGTCATCATCTCTGTCCGAAGGTGAAGCAGCATCACCTTCATCACCGGAGGCACCAGGAGAGCCACCAGAGCCATCATCATCATCAGTTGTAGCACCATCATCCTCACCATCACCAGCAACATCATCAGCATTAGCAGCCTCCTCACCATCCTGGTTTGGCAAATCTTCATCAACAGAGGGATTGAAACAGAGACCGAGCCAACGAGCATTCTACTCATCCCAAGACATACCAAGAGCATAAAGCTCATTGTCTTATGGGAAGGAAGGAGCAGAATCACCAAGGATGGCAAGCAGAGTGGCCACGGGGCCAGTAGGTAGAGGCAGGATAATGGGAGCAGGTCCACCAGTAGCATAGGGTGTAGCAGTAGCAGAAGGTGCAGGTGGAGGGTCAGGGTAAAAGTGATTGTATGCATAGGATGGATAATCACTTCCCGGGTAGGGCTGGTAGACTGGGTAGGGATGTGCACAGGAAATGTTCATGTTTGACATGATTGAACATAAGTCCTGATGTAGGTGCTCCTGGACCTGGAGGTTGTATGCATGTTAATCGATCATGTATCCCATAAGGGCTTCATTGGACACATGAAATGAGGCACGGGCAAGTCGAGTAGGCTGAGGAGGTGGAGGTACTCAGGTAGAGGTAGAGTCAGGTGTAGAATCAGAGGCAGAGGCACCAGGTGTGGTAGAGGAGAGGATAGACACATAAATCTGAATAGTGGTCTCACTAATATAAACTCCTTTTTGGACATGTCAGTAATGAAAGTCATGGAAAAGAGATTTCTTAGTGGCAAACTGAAATAGAGCACATATCATGGCAGGGTAGGGAGGGTGGGTGCCACAGTCATTCATGCCTACTTCGAAGCAAGTTACATGGTGGAGTATGTATCTAGACCAGTTGACTTTGACATTCTCTAAGAGGCAATACATGATGACTACAGTGTTCTCTGCAATCTCTATTTGATTTTTCTTCAGATGGATCTTACAGTTAACAACTAGGGCAAGGATGCTCCTCTTGAGATCCAAGGCAGAGGAGGGAAGGGTGATCTTATTCTTATAGGGTAATTGAGACTTCTTCAAGTAATGATGAATGCCAAAAAGAGTGAGATCGTGTTGCTTGCAGAATGCCTTAGGGTCAAGAAGGTCAAAATACTTGTTGTAATCCTTATGCCAGGTGTCAGTCTCATCAGTACCTGAGAAAAAGATGTTCAAGGTATCCTCTGAGACTTGGAATTTCTTATCAGCTATCATAGACGTTAGGATTACTTGAGTGTTAGGAGGGGGTACAAGAGTGTAGTAATTCTAATGCAAGTCCATGTAGAATTCATGAACCACTTTCGTGCTAGTTATGGAATTGTTGTAACACATGCGTTCAACACCCAAGGCTGAGAGATGGTGAACGTGTAACATCTCAACTACTTTATCTATGACCTCTTGGCATCTAGGTCTAGGCTCAAAGAGGGTGTGAAAAGGGAAAGGATTCCATGGAAGGAGGTCCTTATACCTATTGACATCCTCATTTGAGACAAAGAGAGTCTCATCAAAAGACATCAAGTGGGAAGATGAAGAAGGGGATGGTACAATGGAAGGGGCGGCTCTCTTCCTTCTATTTGAAGCCATGAAGATGAAATAGAGAAGAGAGGGAGCAAGAGAAAGAAATGCACCACCAAAAACATCCACACACATAGGTTTATCAAGGGGGAAGGTCAAGGATGGTCTAGCTAGGTCGGATTAGGGATAGGTTGAGGATGGGAAGAACAAGGGTAGAGAGCTTAGGGCTAATGGAAGTGGAATCGATTGACTTTTCTCTAGTTGAGAGGGAGAATAGTTGGCCGAACCCAACTTAAGAATGCTCCAGCCCAGCCATCGGTCAAGTTCTGTGAACTCAGAAACTCGACTGATTGGCTTTTTAAAAAAGGTCTCAACCATTGATAGGTCGAGTTGGCAACTCGATCGATGATCAACCTAAACTAAAACCAACAAACTTAATTTATAGCCATTAGAGTGCTAATTAAATTTATTTTTCAACTCCATTATGTATATTGAGCATATTTAAGCACATATCACTATTTTGTGATAAAACATGTGTTTGCAAAAAATACCCAAAAAGAGAGCAAAACAAGGCAAAATGAACATGAAAAAAATGTATTTTTAGTATATTAGCAAGAAAAGATGATTCAAACAGAGACAAGACATATATGATAGACAACAACTAGCTAGAAGGAATATCAGATTCATTCAAAGAAGTTATAAGAAATTTTGATCTAATAAAGTTAAATTGCTCTCTAGCTAGAGGTTTAGTGAAAATGTCCACCAACTAATTTTCCGTGTCCACATGCGTGATATAGATATCCTTTTTGGCAATGTGATCATGAAGAAAGTGATGGCAAACCTCTATATGTTTAGCTCTACTATGTAAGATAGGATTGTATGACAAGTTAATTGCACAAATATTATCACAATATATAGGAGAAGGATCAAAATGAATGTTAAAGTCTTGGAGCATTTGCTTCATCCATAGGACCTGGGCACAACAACTCTCGGTTGTAATGTACTCAGCCTCGATGGTTGATATTTCTACTATGCTCTGTTTCTTAGAAAACTAAGACACCAAGCATGGTCCTAGGAGAAAACAAGTGCTAATTGTGCACTTTCTATCAATCAAGCACCTTGCATAATCCGCATCACTATAAGAAGTAAGAGTAAAGTCCCTTGACTTGGGATACCATAGTCTAAAATTTTGGGTTTTGGTTAAGTACCTCAAAATCCTCTTAACAGCTATAAAATGTGATTTCTTAGGATTTGATTGAAAGCAAGCACACAAGCCAACACTAAACATTATGTCAGGTCTAGAGGCAGATAAGTAAAGTAAACATCCAATCATACCTCTATAGAGCTTCTCATCTACCTTCTCACATTCTTCATCTTTATCAAGTTTGGTGGTGTTTGACATGGGTGTGTCCATCGACTTGGTGTTCTCCATCCCAAAGTGCTTAAGTAGTTAATTTGTGTACTTTGTTGATGAAGTACCCATCTTTTGTTTGCATGATTTGAAAGTTGAGGAAGAATGTGAGTTCTCCCATCATACTCATTTCAAATTCACTCTACATAAGATCACTAAATTCTTTACAAAGATCAAGGTTAGTTCCACTAAAAATGATATCATCAACATATATTTGTATGATAAGAAAATTGTTAGAAGTGTGCTTTAGAAATAAGGTAGAATCCACTTTTCCCATGATATACCCACGATCTAAAAAAAAGTTCTTTAATTTCTCATACCAAGACCTTGGTTCTTATTTGAGTCCATAAAGAGATTTTTACAACAAATAAACATGGTTAGGTAGACTATCATGTTCAAAGCCCGGAGGTTGTGCAACATACACTTCCTCCTCAAATGTACCATTCAAAAACACACTTTTAACATCAATTTGATACAAAAGAAAGTATTTATAACTAGCAAAGGCAAGCAACATACGAATGGAGTCAAGTCTAGCTACAGGTGCATATGTCTCATCAAAGTCTATACCTTCTTGTTGATTGTAGCCTTGAGCCACTAACCTTGCTTTGTTCCTTACCACTTTGTCGTTTTCATCAAGCTTATTGTGGTAGACCCATTTGGTTCCAATGATCTTTCTATCACTTGGTCTTGGCACAAGGGTCCAAACTTTGTTCTTCTCAAATTGCTCCAACTCCTCTTACGTAGCTAGGATCCATTCTTCATCCCCAAGAGCTTCTTTGACATTCTTAGGCTCGATTTGTGAGATGAAGGCGATGTTGGCTTGTTCTTTGTTGCATGCAGCCTGTGTCTTCACTCTTTCAAATGTATAACCTAAAATCAGATTCTTTGTATGATTCTTTGCAAACCGGGGGGTTGGATCCTTCTTTTCATCATCTTTGTCTTCTTCTTGAGTAGCCACCTTTTTCCCTTTTGGTTGATGTTGAGTTCTTTTAGAATTGGAATTACTTCACCTGCAACATCATCATTTGGAATAATATCTTTGGGAATAGAGGGGTTAGTCTCAATAAACTTTACATTTATAGATTCTTCTACTTTAGTAAGATCAACATTAAAAACTCTATAAGCCTTTCTAGTAGTGAAATAGCCAAGAAAGAAAGCCTTGTAAGATTTCTGATCAAACTTGTCCAGAGAATATTTTGTATTCAAAACAAAACAAGGACATCCAAAAACATAGAAATACTCGATAGAAGGCTTCCTACCACACCATAGCTCATAGGGAGTTTTCTTCAGTGAAGGATGAGTAAAAACCCGATTTTGCACAAAATATGAGGTACTGACAGCTTCAGCCTTAAACTTCTTAGGAGTATCATACTCTAGAAGCATGGTCATAGGAATCTTCTATAAAGACCTATTTATTCCTCTCTACAACCCCATTTTGTTGAGGTGTTCGAGGTGAAGAGAAGTTGTGTGCATAACCCGATTCTTGACAAAAATTCTCAAACAAATCATTTTCAAATTATCCCCCATGGTCACTACGAATGGAAATAATGTGGCAAGAAGCTTCATTCTCAACTTATTTACAAAAGCACAAGAAAATATCAAGAGTATCACTTTTTGAAATGAGAAAGAAGGTATAAGTATATCTAGAGAAATCATCAACAATAACAAGGCAATACTTGGAACCACCAAGCAATTGAGTTCTCATTGGTCCAAATAGATCAATCTGAAGAAGCTCAAGATCTCTCTTGGTACTAAAGACTCCTTTGGATTTGAAGGAGTACTTGGTTTACTTTCCTTGGGTACAAGGTTGGTATTCCTCATTCTTTTCAAAATCCAATTTAGGAAGTCCCTTGACCAAGTCCTTTTTGGTCATCTTCTTTAACTGATGCATGTTTACATGACCAAGCTGGCAGTGCCAAAGAGAAATATCATTCGAGTTGACTACTAGGAATCTACCAACCACAAGCTTAAAAGAGTCAAGAATAATAACATAAAGATTACCACTTCTAGTTCCCTTATATATAACTAGGTAGGTGAGAGAATCTAGAATCAAGCATTCAAAGAGAATAAATAATACAAGGTAACCATTATCAAAAAGTTGACTAAGAATAATTAAATTGTGATGTAGGCCATCCACAAAGAGAAGATTCTTGATACACAAGGATTCTCCTACATCACCCTCACTTTTGACTTTACCTTTCGTGTTGTCCCCAAAGGTGACCGATCCTCCTTTCTTCTTGGTGAAATTGTTGAAATGGATTATGTCACCGGTCATGTGCTTAGTATAGCCACTATCAACAATCCATCTTCTTTTTCCAGCAAGAAAGGATAATGTCAGTTCCCAACTCAAACTTTGAGATATGTAGTTAGCTTGGGGACCCATTTCATCTTTGGGTTGGTCCCCTTAGGCTTGTAAGGACAATAAGTAGAGTAATGATCATCACATTTTCAATAAGAACTAACCATAGGATTATTAGTGCTAGTAGACTCTCCTACAAAGAAGGAGGTCTCCCTGCTCTTTTTCTTACCTTTGGCTTTGCTCTTTCCCTTTGATTCTACCCCTACAAATTCCAAACCACTAGTACCACTTTGTTTGGTAGAATGGTCAAGGATTTCATTTAGGGAGTTCTTCCCTTTGAGGAATTTCAATAAGGATGCTTTCAATCTACGGTTATCATCATTTAAAGAAACAATGGTAGAAGATAAACTAGATGTGTCATCCCTAGCATGTACAAGATCAGCCTCAAGACATAAAGCTTTAGTTAATTATGAATCCTTTTCAAGAGAGATCGAAGCAACATTAACACTAGGAAATAAAGGTCTAGAAGATAGATCATTTACTTGACCAAGCAACCTAGAATTTTTAGATTTAAGCATTTGGATTTCTTTAAGATATACATCTCTCTCTTCTCTACGAACATCAATAAGGAGCTTAAATTTAGCATTTTTCAGTTTTAACTATTTCAATCTCTTTAAGGAAATTTTGGTTTTCTTCCTTAAGATTCTCAATGTTCTTAAGGTAGACACCATTCTCAACTTCAACCCCATTGTATTGGAGCTCAAGATCAAGGTATTGCCCTTGCAAATTATCAATACTCTCAAGATTGGTTTTCTCATTCAATTCAAGAATTTCAAGCTTATCATATAGATCATCAATAATTTTTCCTAACCTTTTTCTTTTAGATTTACATTTAACAAAAGATGAATGGGTAGATATAAGCATTTCAATAATATCTTCCTTAGATAACTATTGCAAGCTTACCTCACTTACCTCACCAATATATTCACTAGTAGAGGCCATGAGTGCAAGGTGGCACTCTCCATCTTCTTCCGAGCTTGAGCTGCTGGAAGATGAAGCTTCCCAAGCTGCATGAGCCAAATTCTTGTGTCTCTTCTCCTTCTTGTCCTTCCTCTTGTATTTTTTCTCCTTCTTGTATTCCTCTTCTTTCTTTGATCTTCCCTTATGGTGTGACTTTCTTGACTTGGGGCATTCACTCTTGTAGTGCCCCTTTTGCCCACACTTGTAGCATCTCAGAGTAGAAGAGCATGAGGCTTGACTTCCCTTGAAGTGTTTGCCATTTATGTAGTTGGCTTCATGCTCTCCTTCATCTTCACTAGAGGAGGAGGGAGAAGTCTGGAAAGGAAGTTTTTATTGAAGGTTGACAGCCTCCACTTGTGATTTGAAAGCACTATCTTTGATCTTCTTGTCTTCCTTCTCTTCTTGCTTGTCAAGCCTAGTCTCATGAGGTTGAAGGTTGCCAATGAGCTCTTCTATTGGGATGTCAGCAAGGTTCCTCACTTCTTCAATGGAGGTTACCTTTGACTCCCATCCTTTTGGTAGAGTCCTCAAGATCTTGGATTTGATTATAACTCTATCCAAAGTGTTGCCCAATGCAGCTAGCCCATTTATGATGATATTGAGTCTTGATTACATCTCCACATACCTTCTTTCTTACCCATCTAAAAGTTCTCTAGAAGGTTGTTCAACATGTAGATCTTTTCCTCATTGACTTGCTTTGTGCCTTCATAGGTGATGCACAACTTGTCCCAAATCTCATAGGTGGTGTCCCAAGATGAGATCTGGTTGAACTCTGTAGGGGTGAGGGCTGTGTATAGGATGCTTATAGCTTTGGCATTGAGTTGGCCTTCCTTGAGTGCAGATTCACTCCATGTTGCAACAACTCCGGTTGGCTCCTTTTAAGGTGTGGCCATCACCTTCCACATGTCAAAGTTCATCCCTTGAATGTAGAACTGCATATGCCTCTTCCAATAGAGGAAGTTTGTGCCATCAAAGACTGGAGGACGCATGGAGAAGCCTCCCTCTAGGTTTATAGAACCAAGTAGGTTATCACCCATCTTCTCATCTCGTGGGAGATTGTTGTAGAAGATCCTTAACTTTGATACCACTTTTTGGATCTAAGGGCTCTAGGGGGGCTGAATAGAGCTACAAAATTTCTCACAAAATAGATTAGACCTTCAAATTATATCAAGTTTAAGGAAATAACTTAAGTGCAATTTGAAGTCCTATCTAACAATCAGAACAAGGATAAGAGAGATTGATAGCAAGCACTTGATAAGGTTATGTAGAGTGGTTCCACATTTCAAACTAGAAGTGAGTTAGTACACTACCTAGAGAGGTCAACCTCTAGGACTTTGAAAGTGTTTTTCTCTATATTATCACCAATAAGAGTTACAACACAATACCACCAAAGTACTTACTCATCTAAGCACAAGGACATATCCAACTTACTAAGGACTTACCCACTTTGCAAGACTCTTTAGCCTTCACCAAGGTCTTACCCACTCAGGCACAAGTCTTCCGCCTTCAAGGACTTTACCACTCCTCTTGGATCTTTAGCCTTTTCCTTAAGATCACCACCTCTTCATCAACCTTAAAGAGGACCAACTACAGTTTCTTCTTCACTCAATGGAGCTTGCTTCACCTTTTCGTCATGTAGGAAGGGGACGGGGAAGTAGGAGAAGATGAGAGCTTTACATGCACAAAGGTAGATCTCTCTTACAATATGCCTAACTCACTTACAATCACAAAATGAAGTGTAAACTAGAGAGAGAAAGTGGCTCAAGGAGTAGTAGCACACTCAACCATAGCAAGGACTTTGAATAGCATGAATGAGAAAACTTGGAATGAACTCCAAGGGGTCTTATTTATAGTTGGGGGTGCTCCCTTGAGTTTGGGAACACTTAGGGTCAAAATATAGTCATTTTCCACAATGCAGCGGATTTATTTTCACCCAAAACAAGTCACCAACAGTTATAATCTCTTTTTCTGCATTTTACATACAGACATTCGGTTGAGTTTCAATGAAGGTAACCCGACCGATCAACTAAAAGACAAAGCCAATTTTCAAACTATCGGTCGAGTTTGTTCTGGGGAACTCAACCAATGAGCTAAAATTGAGTTTTGCTTAGTGAATTGGTCGGTCGAGTTCTATGAGTGTACAACTCGGTCGATGGGTCATCTTTAGAAAATCCATCATAGGATCAGTCGAGTTTCCAACTCGACCGATGAACAACATGTGATCAATTTTCTAATTTGACTTTTGGGTGATTAAACCTTGGTATTAAATGTCCCATGTATTTTTCTCATCTTAGTTACAAGTCATATCATCAATACAAGTAATTACAAAATTCTTCTAAGGTCATTTGAAGTGATTTCCTAAATAGCACACTTGCATTGCATTTGACTTAAAATTGAACAAGCTAGGGCTTGTGTAATTTGATCCTTTTCATGTACCTAAATCCTGAATTCAATCTCAAACACACATATTAAATACATAGGAATGGAATGGTTAAGTCATTATCAAAATGTGGACAATGTAGAACTCTCAATTTAGCAAGGTTAAGTGGGGGCATAAATGAGAATTTAGTACAAAAATATGCTAGGGTTTGTGGCCATCACAACCGTGGTTGGCTGGGGTGTAGAACAGTCATTCTCAAATGTAACATGTATGGTGGAGGATGTGTAAGTTGCAGTTATAACTTGAAGTTTGTATACTTGGGTCGAATAGTCATGTTGGGAAACATGACCATGTTGTGCACATAGTATCAAATGCATGTGAGAAACCACAGTGGTTTTGTAGTAAGGGAATGGGTCATTTTCTTCAACACGGGATGTAATGACCTCACTTTTCAGCATCTCCCAATTAAGAAGAGACCCAAAAAGTTGAGAAACCTCATTTTTAGGGCTTCTATAAGTTCTGCTATACTAAGAATTCTTTTAGGCTTCAAAACTTATTACCTAACTTGGATGTTTGTACGTAATAGGAATTTCCTTTCCATAGTCTCCTCATCAAGAATCTTTCCGAAACATGTGCCAAATTAATATTCCACCATCACGAACGAATCAAACACCTAGAAAGTTTAAATAAAAACTCTTCACTGACAAAATATAATCTAATTTTTAATCTTCATGAGAAATTTTAAAACACTAATTAAAATTTCTTCTTTGTATAATATTTTTCTAGCTATTAGAAGCATCATATTTTATGTCAAAATTTTGTATTTGTATATCACTTCAATCAATCAAATGACATTCCTATCTACTTGCAATGATGAAAAAAATCTTTAATTTTAGAATTTACTTTTCTCTTTGACTATCTCTTCTCACCTAAACATTATCTCTTTTCCTTCCCAAATCACAATAATAAGAGTATGGAAATCACTTGCCTCTAATAAGATACAAAGTCTAATCTCTTCATTAATATGTTATTAGATACAAAGTTCAATGTGAGCTTCTCACATATAGATGATTTATTAACATAAGAAAACAAATCAAGTGGAAATCATGGAATAAAAATAGCCTAAATATCATGAGCAAGAGACCTTTGATATATAGTTAGATAACTGAGAAATATTTTAGAATCATAAAGTAATTCAATCGTTCTATTCTCAGACTTCCTTGATTTTTAATTTCAATAAAAATCTATATGGTATGATATATTGCTCTAATAATAACTAAAGTGTTTTCAAAATGGATGACATACTGGTTCAATTGGCAACCTATTGTATGACTAACTCATCTGCCTAATGGAGGATGATTCCTACATACATTTTCCACGTATGATACAATCCTTTCTATAAATGTCAAAAATCCTTCTCTTTTCTCTCTCAACTTGTTATTGTTGAGACCAAAACAAAAAAGGAATATTTCTATTATTTATCTCCCATACCAATAGGTTGGAGCTAGTTAATGTTATCATGTTTCTTTATACCTTTAATTTTGTTTGTGTAATAAATTAAATAATACTCAATACAAGTTAAAGTAAAGAAGCATGTTATTATGGGGTAGAGTTGAAACATAGTGTGTATGAATAAAATCAAAATTATCAACAACGAGAGAAATTGTGAAATTTATCTGAAGCTAGTATATTTAGATATGAGTTGTAAGTAAATAACCTACCCAACATAAATCCTTGTATGATAGATAAATATCACAAAATAGTATGCACAAGCATCCACATAATTTCTCTATCCATGTGGTAAGATCCTCCAAAAAATGTGGAAAACTAGACTGCTGATGTTAGGGGAACTCAATTAAAATATAGAAAAGAAAAAGTTTACAGATACCCTTATCATCCAAAGATAGAAAAACTCCCAAAGCACGATGAGATATACATATTCTCAAACTAAGGAGATACTACTAGTATATAATCACATAAAAAAAACATAGAAAATATTAGCAACTTGAGAATGTTTGTTGTTCAGTGATGGTATGTAATACATCGAAGAAGACATGTGTGGAGAAGCCCTTCTCTATCCTTTTGGTTTTTCTTCCCTTTTCATCTTTTCTTTTTATGTACGATGATTGGTATAAAAAAAACTATAGTAACATCAATTAACTAACAATAGGAGTGGAGACTGCTCTCTCCCCCCCCTCTCTTTCATGTGTGGTTCCTCTAAAGATGAAATAGAAGTGATTTTCACCTTGAAATAGTTAGGGATAAAAAAATTTCACACTAGACGGTAACATACTTCACCAAGTTTAGATGCATAACATATTAAAGAATATTCTAAGAAGTACTTAATTAATCATGCATGGTCCAACTATACCCTATGTAATAAAAAGTAGTCAAACAAACCATAAATGACTATATAATTTATGCATATGTGTGTGTGCATATTATGATGTATATTGTAATTACTGAATTACAATGATGTTTCTCTCTATAGATACTAGACATTTCTATTGTAGTTTATTTTGTTATAAAGTTATTGTACTAATAGTATAAGAACATTTATGTAAACAAATGAATGCAGGTTGTTAGTTAAAGATGAGGCGATGATCATCGATAATAAGAATACATGGATGGATTTCCATATGCTTTTCCATTAACAAGATTTAACATAATTTACCTTCATGATTGAATGGTCATTTAATTCATTTGTACAAATTGATTTTTATGGATTTCTAAAAATTACATTGATATTTAATATTAATATGACCCTTATATTAATTTCTAAGATGCAAATTTATATGTTTACGTAGTCAACATTGTACATTAAGTGTACACATACATAATATATTGTTTCATGTTCATATATTATGGAATTCAAAGAGAAACATATAAATATATTTAGTAACAATATGAAATTACCTCATAATTTCTAACCAAATGATCATCATTTAAGCATTTTAATTTTATATTGTGCAGTATGTCTTTAGATAAAAATTGACCACACTTTCATGGTCAAACTAAGTCTTGTGGGACCCTACCAACAATCAATTTCCTTTCAAAAAATACACAATTTGTAATCACATTTGCAGTTTTGGTGATAGATCAACATGACTAATCCATGTGCACCCTACCTAGAGGTGTCAAAATTTTAATATCAAATTGGGAAAGCATTCAAAAAAATGCAAACTATATAATTTGAAACTAACATGCATTAGGATTTTCAAAAAAGTGGCAATCTCATAACAAGACCCAATATATTGATACAACCTAGACCTAAGCCCATTTTATATAACACAATCTCCTTACTACAGTAACAATCACATCAATAATAAAATTTTATGTATAAATGGTTCTAATTTTGTTATTACACAACAAATACAAGTAGTTTTTAAGTGTTGAATATTTATTGTTTTCATATGTTATGGTAATTTGAGCATGAAAGAAAACTCAGACTACTTGAACTCCTCAAACAAAATGAACTCAATTTTAAACCAAACACCAACTTCAATGATGTGAAACCAACCGAAATTGACAGCATCTAAACCCCAGCTTAGTACTTTCCATGTTAGGCCGGGTTCATGGTTCTAGATGTAACTTCGGCCAGCCCGCCACTAATAACCTTTAAGGCCAAGTCCATCTTGGGTTGAGCCAAACCAGTCATAAACCACATAGTACAATAAAATGTGCAATTGGTCATATTGACAAACTAAGATGTTAACATGTATAGTTCCATTGGCCCAGGGCCATTGTAGACATTTTAGAGGTCCTGAGATGAAGATAAAAAATGGGCCCTCTGTATACTCTTATTTAAAAAATTTAAATAAACACAAGTTTAGTCATAATTGTCAAAGCTGTCATATAAAAAAATAGAACATGTTCTTACAAATCAAACTAAAAAGAGCGTAAAATCTAAATATAGATATCTCCTTATCAAGTTTCACTCATCATATAAAATGACTTTTTTGAGCCTTTCTAGATGCAAAATCTTGAATAACAGTGTCAACATCAATATTTCCCAACATCTCCTTCTCAATGCATAATATTGCCAAACTGTTCAATCTTTCTTGAGACATTGATGATCTAAGGTAGTTTTTCTGCAACTTTATCTTGGAAAAACTCCTTTCTACAGACGCTACTGTCACTGGAATTGTCAACAAAATATGGTAAACAATTGAAATACGAGGGAAACAATCTGCATCTTTCACAAACTCAAGAACTTCAATAGCTGACTTTTGCTCTTCTGACAAACTCACTTGCAATACTTTCAACTCATAAAAAAAGGCATCCAAGTTTATGTCTGATGAACTTTCATGAGAAAAAGTAGTGCATGATAGTACAACATGCCTTTAGGGTAGCTTCATCCAATGATTTTAAAATCTCTGAGTTATATAGAAATCTAAAAGTATCTTTAAATATCTTCACTTGCTCAAATCTCTCCTACAAAGAAGAGATTGCCATATCCACAACTACTAGAAAGTATTTCACTCAAAAAGACTCTTTCACTGATTTAATAATATCATCATCATCATCATCATCATCATCATCAACAATTTTTCTTTTCCTAACAATGCAATTCTTAACTTGAAAAGTTGGCTCAACATTCATCTCAAAGGCAATCTCAATAGCAACAATAATACTAGAAGCAAATCCTTCATCTCTGTATTTCTCAAGAAAAGACACCATATCTTTCAATAACTTAACAGTAGCATCAATGCAAACAGATTTGAATTGCAACTTCTTACTTACTGTGTTAATAATATTTAAAATATCATGCCAAATAATAATACCCAATAGAAACTCGAAACTCTTAATCGAGTAAACCTGACTGTTTGCTTCACTTTGTGTCTTAGCATCATCATGAGACTTGGATAATTCCAATAGATCCAACCTGATTTAAGGAGCTTGAAATCTAATTGCTTTGACACTTTTAATACAACTCTCCCAACAAGTATTAGACAGTGATTTAACAGTCAAACCTGAGTCATTGTCAAGCAAATACTTCCACCTTTTCAGAGAACTTGCAAATAATGTGTATATGTGTTGTATAATTCCAAAAAAAGAAACAATCCAAACACAAGAATGAACCATATCACTAATAGTGAGATTAAGACTATGACAAGCACAAGGCATATATAACACTTTGGGATTTTCCTCGAGTAACTACTTTTGCACACCTTGGTGTTTTCCCTTCATATTAGAACATTTGTCATAACCTTGACCTCTCGTGTCCTCCACATTAAGATCAAGAGACTCAAGAGCATTTACAAGTTCATTAAAAAGCCACAATCCAGTTGTATCATCAAATTTCAGAAACTCTAAAAAGAACTCCTCTATTTTTATTTTCTGACCAGACATGTTCACGCATCATACAATGAGAGTCATTTGTTCTTGGTGGCTCACATCAAGAGTACAATCAAGAATTATGGAGAAATATTTAGCCCCTCTAATGATGTTCAATATAGAACTTTTAATATTGTACGCTAAAAGAGATATCAACTCATTTTGAATTGAATGGCCAAGATAATGATGTTGAATCTCATGATCCTGAATGCGTAGAACATGTTCTTGCATTACCAAATCAAATTATGCAAGCATTTCAATTATCCCCAAAAAGTTTCCATTGCTATCTTGGGTAAGTTTGTCATTTTATCCTCGAAAAGCTAAATTACATTTAGCAAGACACTTAATGACGAACACTATTCTTAATAAAACTTGTCTCCAATGCTCTTTTTCCATTGAAATTTCTTGCAATTCTTTATCAACAGTTTGCTCATTGCTAAATCTTGCTTTTAATTCATGCCAAGTGCTCATATTAGTGAGATTCTCAATGCTATTATCATGCTCTTTGAGTCTCTTACTACCATGTTTTCAGTCTTTGAATGTATTATGAGCTAGTGTACTTTTATTGTTCTCAAAGTTGAACAACTTACAACAAAAACAATAAATTTTATCAACATGTTTTGAGTAAACTAGCCATTTTCTATCACGAGTCGCTCCATTGCTCAATTTTTGAGAATAATAAGCATATGAGAAGTGCTCTTATTGTCATCTAAAGGAAATACATGATTCAGTTCTCTTTTAGGACCTTTTTCAACTAAAATATCCCTAACTTCGTTGCCAATATTATCCCAATTTAAGGGATCATATATATCAAAAGGAGGGAGAAGTTGTTCAACACCATCTAAGTTGTCAACATTTAAATCAGAGTATCATCCACAACCTCATCAACATTTTCATTCCCAATTACATTTTTGACTTCTATAGTAACATGATCATCATCATTCACTTTTTCATTAGATTGATCAATATTATCAACATCTTCAGAAGTTTGTGGGATAATGGAAATTAAATTTATCAAGCACACCTTTCTGAGTAGCTAGAAATTTCTCATCTTCCTTCTTTATTCTTTTCTCACTTTCGGATAGATATTTTTTCAGAGACATGTTGAGTAAACCACACTGCCAAACATAGAAGACAATTAAAGTAAAAGATTACTAATGAATTTATTGTGTCATTTTAAAAATTCATGTAGTATCATTACAACATCATTTTACAAGAATAACAACTAAAATATACTTTTTTGGTTGGTTTGGACGTTTCTAAACACGAAACAGAAATACATTGAAGTGAATATGAGAACAAAACCTTTGTTTTCTAATAGTAGCACGTTTCGATTAATTAATTTCATTACACAAGGTAGCAAAAGATAGACTAGTAAAATGTGATCTTTAAAACCAAATCACAACCTAGTGACCGAGTACGTTGCAATCATTAATCAATAATTTTGTATATTGTGGCTCCTATTGGTTTGTTGTAACAAGAGTTTTTAAGGAAGTTATTTTTCTGGAACTGAAGTCCAGTTCCTGGAAATCAAGCTCAAACAACCAGTTTAACAATTGAGTTTTTAACATAAGTTTTCCTATCTGGTTCAGTATCCGCGTTCTTGTTTCTTATATATTTTCCATCTTGTTTTCTAGAATAAACACATTCAATAGAACATACGTAGAGTACTATTTTGCCTCTAGATTTGCTCAGTCGTGTACAAATAGATTGTTCAATGTCACTTAATGTTTGATAACAGTCGTATTAATTTATTCCATCTAACAACTACTCCCCATCACCTGGATGCATATGCGATAGATTTTAGAACTGTGAAGGAGTCTTTCTCAGTTATACATTCAAAAGAAGACTGACAAAATAATTTGTATACAATGAAAATAAGTCATGAAAGACAACACCAATATGCTGTCGAGTAAGAACGCGTGCGAGTCGGCGACTAGGGTAAGAATGAGCAAAGGGATTTTCAATCTACTTACGAACTAATCGATACCTTAGCCAGCAAAGTCTGCAGTGCAAGACGCCAAGATCAAGCCAGAATTATATATAACACCTGCACCTCTGCTACCAATTCTAGATTGTTTGTTATGGATGGTCTTTCAGGGGGGAGAGTAGGGATCCTTCTCGGTTCTCGCCCCGCGCTTGCGATTTCCGGTGAAAAGTTTGGCGACGACTGCACCAGCACGGCAACAAGAGGTGTCGTGGTCCTCGTGGATGTCTGTGGAGCAGGGTCAGCGGAGTCTGCGGACAAAGAGAACAGGAAGCGCCGAACGTGCAAGACGGCAAGAGGCGTCATGGACTTCTGCGGAGGAGGAGCGTTGCCGCCGCAGCAGAATCCGCAGAACGTGAACAAGCAGAACGAACGGAAGCGGAAAGCATAACTGTCGAAGGGTTAGCGGAAGTCGCAAACGGCACAAATTGAAATTTCATAATAAGAGATGTTTTGAAAAAATAAAATTATGCCCCCCCCCCGTTGACACGTAATCATGTGGAAAATAATTCCTATATTATTTTGGAGATCAGATCCGGAGTATGGGAAGATATATAGTGCAGTGGGTGGATGGATGCAAAATATTATTCGTTGTCAAGAGTCTTTCGAACTAAGTCTTTAATGCACTGGGCAACGTCATCCGAAGCATCATAGAACGTCATTAGAGACGTAATCAAGCTCTCTCTCTAACTGGCAAACAGAATCCTTGCGACTCTCTCTCTAACTTCAGATCAATTAGCTCCCAACCGTTGGTGCCATAGATATCCTTGCGACTGTGATATTTATCACAACGTGGGGGTTCAGGCTGAAAGGGATGCGGCTGATGGGCAGTTCTTCATGTACAATTAGTTTTTGGTTAGGTGGCATCTCTGCGTAGTTGTATGTACAATATATAACATACGAGCACAAATTGAGAATTACTGTACGTTGTATCAGATTTTGTATTGCCTTTGAGATAATCTCCGTGATGTAATCGATCCCCCACACTATAAACCAGATAATTCATTCTTTCCAAGACAAATATCTAAAGATATCTGCGGTTTCTTCTGGCCAGCTGTCAGACGTAAAGATATATGGAAACAGACGGCGCAGCCCTGAGTTTTGCCTTTCCTTTAATTCTTACTATATTGATGATGCACCCTAATTTGATTATTTTTCGGATTCCAGCCAGCAGAAACGGCAGTAGACAAATCGTCGACGAAGATGTGAGTCAGGGAGCCGTACATGCATTGGTGCGGCCGTGCAGGTAGCCATTGTGAGTCTGTGACGCCATGCAGTACGTGCAGGCTTTTCAGCAATTGACCATCAGCTTAGATTAGTGGATAATTACTCTGCACGATCTGAAAGCAGGGACAAAGCAAGCATTTTAATTGATATTAGAGGGCCAATTGTACTTCAAAGACAAATTCAATTAGAAAAACATTTAGTGATATGCTGAGTTCGCACCTCCCTTCTCTCCACCGGGGTTGCCGATCATCGATGGATCTGCACCGTGCTAGAGAGTCGAGACGAGACGATGATGGATGCCGTTGTGCTGGTCCTCCGAGTTCTGACCTTCTTTTCCCACCTTTGGCTTGTCCGTTCAAACTAAATCCGGGATCTAGGGGCCCTCTTGCCCTCCTCTATTGTTTGCAAAGGAGTAATATACAACACACAACAAATATGATATTTCTACTTCAAGCTAGGGACATATATCAACCGTTAAATCCAGACAGCCGGCTGAGCATAGTCATGAGGAGATATGATCGCACAGTATTAGACACAAATTTGAACAAGACATCCACGACTATAAAAATCACTCCCACTCGCAGTCCCTCTCTCTTTTTACGTGATTCTCTCCCCTTCCGGCCACCGTCACGTCCGGCCTGCTGCTATGCACTATGACCGTGTCCAGACAGTCATCAGCCATCGCTCCCTGTTCGCCGTACTGTGCTTAGGCTGAATCCACCTCACCCACCCATCCTGCCGCCATGTCCAGGCTGCTCTCGTTCGTCGTGGTGTTGAGGATGAAGCTGCGCTCAATCCACCGCCATGTCCAGACAACTCCGCGTCCGTCGTCACATCCAGGATGAAGCAACATCTAACCTATTGTCACGTCATGGTCGTCGTCATACTCACGTCACATCCGCACCAAGTCGTCCTGTCATATCAAAGAATTAATACTTCCTCCAAGTTTGTTCTTCATGCCGCACCCACGTAGCCAACGACCCCGCCTTTATCATGTGCCTGTCCTGTGACTAACAGGAAGGTACAAATAAGAGAGAAATGGTGTATGAGAGAGAGTGTGTGCTGGTAGCAAAGAAATATTCTATAAGGGAGACTGGGAGAGTGTACCAGAGTGAAAGAGTTATAAAAGATCCTACGAGATGAGGCGTGATGAATATCATATCTCGATTAATCAAAAGATGTTATGTGCGCGGCAGAAAAGCTTTAGGAAGAGTGGGCAGTGAAATTGGGGAGTTTGATGGTTAGGATACGGTAGACCCAATCAATGGGATGCATAAAAGATGTTGTGGAGAGAGAAAGAGTGGGCAAAAGAGAAGAAAAAAGGAGAAAGAATTGACACCTCATTTTAGGGAGAGAGTATAATGGAGGATGGAAGTGAGATGGAAAGTAATGAGAAATCAACATGAATTAAAAGGAAATGTTGAGTAGACTGAATATAATTGATGACAAAAGTAATATGGGGAGAGAAGAAAAGTGAAGAGGGAAGTAATAGGAATAGAGAAAGTAAGTTTAAATGAGAAAAACAATAGAAGTGAGGAGGGAAGAGAGAAGGAAAAAAAATGGGATTCGGAGGAAAGTAATGAGAAAAGTGAAGGGAAGTCATGAGGAGGGAATTAATGAAGGTATAGGAGGGAAGTGGAAAGGAAAGCTATGATACCTCATTGTATACTCTCAATGTATCATTTTTGTGTTATGACACCTCATTATGCGATCTTCATGTCTCGCTTCCATGTTCCAACGCCTCAATTATTAAGCTATGACACCTTATTTTGTAGTTCCAGCATCTCATTTTTACATTACGACACCTCATTTTTACGAAGATACAATGCCTTTGTAGTCCCAATGCCTGGTTTTAGCGCTACAACACCTCATTTTATAGTCCCTACGCTACTTTCCCTAGCTTTAACGCAACAACACCATTTTTTTATAGCACCAATGTTTCTAAGCTACAACCAGTCGTTTCTAAACTAATACATCTTATTTCCATGCTAAGAAACATCTTTTGTATGCTACCACACCTTGTGTATTAGCCATAACGCCTCGTTTCTACAATATAATGCATTTGTATAATGATATGGGGCCTCATTTTGTAGTCCTGGCATCTTACTTCTACACTACAGTTTCTCGTACCTAAGCTAGTGTGCCTTGTTTTGTAGCCCACAACCTTCAATCTACTATATGGTGTCTCGTTTCTAAGCTATGAGGCCTCCTATTATAATTATAATGCCTTGTTTCTATGGTTCTTTATTTATAAGTTACCATGCCTTGCTTTGTAGCAATAGTTTGTATATGTTATACTATGATGCCTCAAGTTTATAATTTTTTATTTTAATTTGTAAGGTCTTGTATAAATTTATTTTATGCTAAATTACATAAATATTGAGTATTCAAAATTGAGTATACAAACAAAAATGACCCAGGATATAACTTTAAATTTATCTAGAAGAAATTGCAGAATACTGTAGAAGAAAGTTTTTGTTTCAGTGTTGTAGAAAAATGTAAATTTAGCGAGTAAACATTCAACTAGTATTTCAAAAATTTTACTTTGAATAATACATCTGATAAGATATTACATATTATTAGACATTTTATAAACATTTTTTTACTTTGAATAATGCATCTGGTAAGATATTAAATAGTACTAGACATTTTATAAAGAAAGTGCCAAATTCACACTTCAATTACTAAAAGAATGAATCAACACAAATAATATATAATGAAATTGATAAAACTTAAACATCTTATTCCAAAATTAGAAGTCAATACATTTTTTTGCTATAGTTGAGTATACTAATATAAATTGTTATTATGTATTTTAACATTTATTAATCAAAATAAACAATGATATATGAAGAAGTTGCACATGAGAAAATAGATATTAATCAAAAGAATGTGAATAGTGGAAATCACATACTAGCAAAATATAGAGGATACTTTTGGTTCCTATGCGTCATTTTCTTTACATTTGACATTTCCTAATTAATTTTCTTTACATTTGACATTCTTTACCATATCTTAGAGTTCCTTATTAATCAGATATAAATGATTTCGTTATGTATATTTTAGAAAATATAAGGAAACGTGAATTGTGTTTGTTTAGTAATAAGTTTACATTAGTTACCACCACAATAACGATAATAAACTATAAAAAAAATTTGTGGCTAACTACTTGAACATGCACCGAAAGAATGTGGTTTTAGTATACCATAGAATTTAGGACAATCAAATAACAAGTAGATCTCCTTGTAATTGTCTATACGTTTGGTTTTAAAAAAAATTGACCAAAGCTTAGAGTTCCTTATTAATAAGATATAAATGGTTTCGTTATGTATAATTTTGAAAATATAAGGAGACGCAAATTGTGTTTGTTTATTAATAAGTATACATTAGTTACCAACACAATAACGATAATAGACTAAAAACAATGTGTGTCGCTAACAACTTGAACATGCATCTATGCATAGGTTGTAGAATCAGCGCACCACTAAGATAACAAAAACGTAGTGAAATATAACAATAACGTAGTAAAATAAACATGTCAGACGTCTAATATCACAAATATAGTCATACTCTAAGTAGATATATGTGTATATATATTTTGTATATATGTATATATGTGTATATAAAACTAGCTTAACTCTCTCTCTCTCTCTCTCTCTCTCTCTCTCTCGTGAGGGACCGCCAAGTGCCAAAAATTACATGCATTCCCTTCTTCTTCTTAGGTGGTTCAACGTTCCCTGTAAGAATTTCAACTGAAATAGTTGTTGATAGCTTAATCTTGAACCCTTCACCAATTGGTTGGGTTGTTGGCATCATAGGAGGTGTCAAAAAAGTATTTTGCATACCTAATAGAGGAATGGAATATCTAGGTCATGGTGCATTCATCGTGGGCATACCGAATAAGTAATTTGAGGGATAAGAAAACATTCCCAAATTGTATTGGAATGTTGGTTCGTCAATATCATGAGTAATGGCCTGAGGATTAGCTCCAATACGCTATGTTATAAATTGTTTCTAGACAGAGAAGGTATGGACTTCATCTAGGGGCAGATTGTTAGTTATAGGTCTCAAGGTGAAAGTACTTATAACACTCTATACGTCAGTGTTAGGATTTACAATAAAAAATAATATGGCATACATAAATACTCCCCTTGTAAGGAGGGCTTCAAAATAGAGCATAGAATTTTACAATGTCAACATTGCTTCTTGTGTGGAAAGTGGGCAATGATATTGGAATGCATGAATCAAGAAAGTGTATATACAAATTTTCCCTTTACGTGGAAAGAGGCCTTGATTAGCAATATTGACTCATTCTTACAATTTTTGCGGCAGAGGGACATAAGAAAAAAGAAAAAGAAAATCTCCTTTCTTTTCAAGGCCCGAGTTATAATGAAAATACTTCATTAAATAGTCATGAACTGACTTTATGGGTGGTTCCATCCTAACAATAATCACAGATAATTTTCCTTATGAACTCATGAGTAAAATTGACTACTTATGCTTGTGCATATATAGTAGGGTTTTGTTTTCCTCTATTGGCATGAAAATGGTTTGGTTTCATTAGGTCATCATAGGCGGATGTCTTAATTGAGCGTTTTGCTTTGAGGACTCAAGTTTGATGTACTAACATCAATCAACATAGATGAGATGTTGAAGCATAGATCTTTTTTCAGTCTCTAAGGTCCACAAATGGGAGAGATAGTAGATAAAATTCAACATTATGAATCTTCCTCACCATGGATTACGAAATGAGGGTAAAAGGTTGTCATGTATATGTTTTTTGTGTGGCCACGCCAACAAATTCTTCATGTCTTAATCTTTATAGAAACTATAGGCTTATCGCTTATTCTAGCTTTTTATTCAAATGTGATTCTAAGTTATCTTAGTCGTGTCAGTCTCATGTTAGACTTCTAAGTAGATTTATGGTCCTCAACATTCGTGGGGGTCATATGAGTCCATCTTAGGGGATAAAGTACTTCATGATTTTAAATCATCTAGGGGCTGTAGAGACAAATATAGAATCAAAAATTCAATTTAAATCTGTCATAAACTTATGGATTTTGCAAATTTGTTCTTTGAGATCAAGCATTTATGTATGCATAAAGGCACTCGTGTTGAAAAATGTTATATCAAAATGGCAGAAATTGGAACCTCCAACCGAATAGAACTTTACTAAGATTAATGACTTGTGAAGGTATGATGTATCTTGATTTTTTTTAGAAAAAGTTTTACCGAGGGCTTGAATGTTAGGTAGCACTTTGATACTATATTGGGTTTTGAAATGGGGTTTATTGTATCAATTATGTTTATTGCCCAAACGTAAACTCCAAATGAATAGAAAGTCAATGGAGATAGGGACCATGCATCCATACCTAATATGGTATAATCCAAGCATAAATGTAGAAGTGTAAGAGCTTAGCATACATGAACACATAACAAGATGAAAGAACCAAGATACTCAAAACAAACAAATATTGTTAACCAACATTCTTTTATTACAAGATTTCAATTACATATTGAAGAGTCAAAAAGTACAAGTCTACTCATGTATAATAACAAGGATCTTACAACAAGTACACCTAAACACAACTAACCAATACATCAACTCCCTAGCCATATATGAACCTAAACAATATATACAACATGTGAATCAACACTTGAGGTGTTGAGGACATGGCAGACGGTACATATATATAAGCTTTGCATAATTTTGAACAAATTGCAGAAGTAAATGGACAAGAATAAACAAGTTATGTTCTTAGAAAAATGAGAACACTTTTTTTTTATTTTACCCCAATTTTATCAACAATATCATGTATTCATAAGGCCTTTGGTTAACTTCCTGTCAGAAGGATTCATGAGGGTGTTGAGGATCATCTAACCCTATTTGTAAGGATCTCATGGCCATTGCCAACAACTAACCTTTTTATCATCAAGGTCCACCCTATCTTGATGACCCAAGTAAGACTCCCAACCTTGTGTCCTTGCACCAAGACTACAGGTAGGTGCACAAGATTTGTATAATGGAGATCTATATTATGTGCTCAAGCTATAAATGTAAGGGCTCTGACCTCCGTTTTGGGCTTATCCTTTTTGCTTTGCCTAACCCTGGTGTTTAGTTACTTGCTAATCACCACCAGTGATGATTAGGGTTTGTTTGTGCTTTGTTGAGGGTTGGAGGTGCTACTTGCAAATAACCTAAGTTTAGGGTTGAAGAGCAAGTTTGTCACCTTGAGAGATGTTCCTCTCTCTCTTTGCTTCCTCTAGAGTTGAGAGGAAGGGTTGGGCTCGTTTTTTGGGTTGTCTTGAGCTTTGTTGAGCTCTGTTGGGCCTTGTTTTACCTTGTTTAGGCCTTTCCTTGCCTAGTTGAACCCTGTGTCGGGTAGGGGACCTTTGTGTCGGCCATAGGTGTGTCGCCGAAGGAGTTGTGACGGGAAAGGTTTGAGGTGTGTCGGCCGAGGACCCTCTTTGACCTCTTAACCTCATTTGTGTCACCACTAGTAGACACTTGGTGCTTAGTGCTTGCATGTGGCAATAGCCTTGGACATGTGTATAAGGTGAGGTAAGGAGGTGGCATTGCCCTTGGACAAGTTTCCCTAGGTGGGCGACACATTGTCTTGTTTTGCCTTGTTTTCTCCTCCATCCTCTTCTATATATGCCTCTTCCTTCTCTTGCTTAGGGTCCCTTTAGTTCCTTGTTGCCTCCTCTCTTCCTTGGTGCATGATACACCTTTCCTTGGTGCTTGGTGGCCGATCCCTTGGAGGAGCTAAGCTTAGTGGCTGATCCTTCTCCTTGGAGTCTTCTTCTTCTTCTCCTTGAGATGGTCGAAGGTGTTGCTTGGTGCTAGGAGCTTGGAGCTCGCTTAAGGTGGGCTACATAACTCCTAACCTTAGCTATACTACTCTCTTTTCTTGTTGCATGTTTATGCTTTATCTTGATCGGCCATGTTTCTTTCTAGACCTGTTTTCTTGCTCTAGTTTATATCTTTCATCTTGTTGGATATATGTTTATGTTGCTGAGGTGTTCTTGAGTGTGGTGGTCGAACCTACATGTGAAGAGTTTCTTGGGTAATACCCCTTCTCTCTCCCTTGGTCTTGGGAAGTGAGTTCGGCCCTAGTGATATAGACAACACCCCTCTCTCTTGATTATTAAGAGGTGAGTCTATACTCTAGTTTCTTGAGCAACACTCTTATCTCACCATGGACTTGAGAGGTGAGCCTGGATGGAGAGTTGGCCGATATGGATATGACTCCTCACGTAGCCCAATTTGTGATAGAGGTTGTGTAAAACCCCTCTCTCTTGGATGTTGAGAGGTGATCCAATTCTCTTGATCTTTAGGGTTGTGATAATGGTGATCTAGAGGTTGAAGATGACCCTGTTGGGAGGAGTTTCATGCCTCGCACGATACACCTTGTGGTAGTGCTGCCCAATACATACCCCCTTGGACTAGGGTTTCACCTTGGCCGATACATCATGTTATGTTGGATGGCTTGGTGCCCGATATGATTCCCTTGGCCTTAAGGATGGGCTTGGACGATACACCTTGGACTTGTTGGTCTTTTGCCCTAGGTGGTGCGGACCCTTTGGCCGATACAATGCTTACAAGGTATCTCTATTTTGGGCGATGCATAGATTAGGAGTTGCCCGATACAGTGTAGTAGGGAAACCCTGGTCTTGCCTTGTGTTGGCCGATAGGAAGAGTCAGCTTAGTTAAACGATAGGTTCCCCCTTTGGTGCCCTTGTATCGTATGAAGAGGTGTGTCCTAGTGGGTGATAGGGTGTTGGCTATGGGAGTCACCATCTTGGTCAATAAAATGGTTATGGATGCCCGATACAACCTAAACCCTAACCTTAGCTAGCCATGGAGCTTTGCCCGATAGACATGGCTGTCCGACACTCCTTGAGCTGGGTGCATGATATGCCCCATGGATCTAGTTTCCCATCACACCTGGTGCTTTCTTGGATGCATGATAGGGCTGCACGATAGCACCCTTGTTTCCTAGTCTCACGATACACCTTGAGATGGTAGCCCGATATGCTTTTCTTTAGGGTTGTCCGATATGTGGCGAGAGTGCTTGGCCGATATGAGGATAGTTCCCTGATCGATGCTACCTCTAGTGAGGGATGCCCTACCCATCACACTTCTAGTGAGGGTAGTGGGCACCTTTAGTGAGGGTTAGTTTCCAACCAGAAACCCTAGCCAGTAGTTCCTTATCATGTAATTACATCCTTGTTGATAATGAATTATGGATGGTGGTTGTAAACCAATGCTATGTTTTATACGATAAGATGCAACTTGTAAATGGATGCCCATAACTTGATAGTTGTGATGGAACTAATATGGAGTATGCCTCATACGATTGTTATCATGACCTGTGCATCTGCAAACCCTAATAATATGATGATCAGTAAGAGCTATGATTGGTGATTTTAAGTTATCTCTTTTACATGCATACTAACCATGCAGATGTATCAGATGAATTCATAGCTAGGTAAGAGCTATGAGGTATATGTGTTGAATAACACTGTATCATGAGATAACGTGCATCACCAGTATGATGCAATAGGTCTGGGGATCTGATAAAGGCTAATTTCTTAGTTGAGGTGTTATCCTCTGATGATGAGATCAGAGATTGTTATCACAAGTGATGATGTAAGATGATGAGAATGCCTTGAGAGGCATGGTTTCCTATGATGAGGCATTGAGATCCTAGGATAATGTGATAGTCACAGTAATAATGTAATTTAAGGATATGTATGTGTTACAACTTGGTTGCCTCAACAATTCACTTAAAATATACTAATTAATCACAGCGGAACATATCATGTAGTTTGCCCTGGCCATAGATCCATCATCGTCAGTAGTTGGTGATGTTGAAATAGGTTTATCCTGTGGGATTACCTGGAGCGTATATTGTTGAATATGTGGGGTTTCTCCTAGTTGAAAATAGGAGGATTAGAGTACATCTATGGTTGTAGACTCAATATGTTTGAGCATGGTGAACAGGCCCATGGCTCAGGATGTGTGATAAGAGAGCATGAATGCGTTCATGGCTCGGGAGCACGGTGAATAGGCCCATGGCTTAAGATTTACTAGCTTCGAGACCTATACCAATGTGGAATAGAGATATGGGTAGCTTGCGGAGCTAACCCTGTGGCTGAGGCCACTCAAGCATGAGACTGCGGTCCTGCTTTGGTTCTCGTGTACTAACCACGAGTAGGTGAGGTCATGGAGTCCTACTCTCTCATTGACCTTGTATGGCACCGGCTTTGGGCTTCACAACCGATGGTTGGATTCGAGCGGTACGACTCACTTCCTCAGGGCATAATAATATGTAATCCAGCCGAGTAGTATTTATTGCTTAAGGCAAAACATGGAACATTGGTTGAGGCCTTGTCTATGTAGTTGATCTTGTGTACCTTACAATTACTTATATGTTCTTTATGTTATCCTGTAAGATCGTATAAATCTCATCTTGTCAATCATGTTCCATAAAGGAAATCAGGTTGTATGCCTCCCAGATATCTTGGTAAGTTGGATTATATCGTAAGTCCTACTCAGTATGCTGCTCATATTATTTGCTTATGACAATTATCTATTTTAGCTGCTTTAATCTTCCGAGGTTTTATAGCTTCAGCGGGGAGTTATATTTCTCGCTAGGACTATGTGTCTCACCCCACTGGTTTACACCCTTTTTAGGTGATTGTGCTAGACGTGGTGGTGGTTGTGAGGTTGCGGCCGAGCAGCAAGAAGAGCAGTAGAAGGAAAGAGTTGGATACGCTGCTGTTTTGGTTGTTTTGTAGAGTCTTAGAGTCATCCGTGTACTGTCAAGTCCTCGGAGGTGTTTTGACGTTGTTTTACGATGTAGCTGATAAAGCTTTGTATATCCTGCTGCTGGCCTATTGTGGCCCGTTATGTATGTATGAACATGTGATGAACTCATAAGTTTGACAAGACAGCTGACCTTATAAGATGTGGACATGTATCAAGGCTTGAATAATGCTTTTATAACATGTTTCATGCAGGATGAGGATCTGGATGTAATAATTTCTTGATTCGTCTGCTTTCTGAAATCGGTTTTAATTAACCCTGTTTTTGGTAACATGTGATTCATGGTGTTTTTCGCACATTTACATGTGGCATCTCGTTATCTGTGTGATAGCGGGATGTGGAGCGTCAAGCTTGGTATCAGAGCTCTAGGTTCGCCGAGTCTACAGGGATCTGGGACTAGGTTTGCGTCTGTTCGTGTGAGTTTTCCAAATTTTCTTACAATCACCTTCTGCCCTCAATAGAAGATAAAGCTTAAATATGTCTGGAAACCATGAAGAACATATTGCCGAGAGTAGCAAGGCTGCATCAGTTTATGGAGCTAGAGTGTAGGCACATGAAGATCCGGTGCCTGAGGTTCCCCAACTTGACCCAGTCATTCTTGAAAATCCTGCTTACCAGTAGCTTATGGGGAAGTTGATGGCTACAATGAATCTCATGGTAGAGAGATTGCCAGTGCCTCCGCCGAGAGTACAAGATCCACATGGTGAAACATAGGATATTGGGAAGACCTTTGAGAAGCTTCGCTAAGTTAGAGATTCATATTATGTTGGAATGGTTGATCCGGCAGATGCAGATCTGTGGTTGATAGGTCTTGAGAAGGCCTTTTGGATCCTCGACATCCCCAAAGTAGACAAAGTTAAGCACGTTTTCTACCTTCTAAAAGGTAGTGCTGGCCACTAGTGGGTCATCGAGGAGAAGAAGCGACCCGGTGAGGTGATCTGTTGGGAGGTTTTCTGGTAAGAGTTCGTCAGCAGATACTTTCCAAAGACATATCTGGATGAGAAAATTAACCAGTTCGAGCACCTACGCCAATGAACGATGAGCATCACTGAGTATGAAGCCAAGTTTATGGACCTGCTGAGGTTTTGTCCTCACATGACGACGATAGATGATGAGCGGATCAGACGTTTTGAGAAAGGTCTGAGTGCTGAGCTGACAACACCTACTGCTGCGTTGGAGAATCGGGAGAGGTTTTCCACATTTGTGGAGTCTGTCCGAAGGATTGAATGGTCAGTCAAGGAGAAGAGAGAAACCATGTCTAAGAAGAGGCCTACTCAGTTCTAGAGACAAAGGTTTGATGGCTTCAAGAAGCCAAGGTTTTCAGCACCTTCTGGGTTAAGAGGTTCCAGTGCATCATCACAGTGGTCCCCGAGTAAAAGAAGAGGATATGGTTCTTCACCATCGAAGGAACATAATACAGCTTTAGTGGCAGTGACAGGGCCATCTAGGCCGTAGTTTGAGGATAGGTGTTACACCCCAATCTCACAATTTCCTCAAATCATGAGATTAGGGCATAAGATAGGATTTATATGTAACACAAAGAACACCCTAAATTTTTTTCTTTTCTTTAAAACTCTTGTTTCCCCGCATTGAACCACATAACATCTTAACAAAGGAATCTGAACATTTCTTTTACTAATCAGACTTCAATAGTAAAGGTACATGTATAAACATTCATGATGTCTCTCACACCTTATGCACATAAAACTTGCTATTTAGCATACATATCAAAGAGGAACAATATTACACATCGTAAATACAACTCTCTCCCCTATCTCTTACCGAGGACCTAGAGTGACAAGGATCGACTGACTCAACTAATCTTGTGCTTAACTCTTGTGGAAGATCTACACTGATGCTCTGACCATCTTCAAGTCCACGCGGTTAACCCTAAAATGTTTGAGTAGAGGGGTGAGCCTACTCGCTCAGTGAATGAGTACTTCAAGGAAACAGTCTAAGGCAATAATGTGATTATAGATATAACTTTGAGTAAACGATATGAAATTTAACAACAATAAATACTACACTGAGCAGTTCTAAAACAATATAATTGAAATAGCAAGGAATGTAAATATTGCATCCAAAGAATAACTACTAGAAGACTATGCTCTAGTCTTCCTTAACTCTTTCATTTATAAGGAACTCTGTGAACCTATATGATCACATATTTATAATATTATTATTATGCCCTAATCATATGCAGTGTACTCTGCATATAAAGATCCGTAGCGAACTACGATCCCACCGTACAAGACTTAGCGACACACCCGGGAAATGCTAAGTCTGACTGCCAGCCCTGGTCTGCTGCAGGACTCTCAGGCTCACAAGGCCTCAGGATCACAAGGCCTCACTACACTCTCAAAAGAGTGAACTCTAGACTCCTCCTCTAACCTGAGCACACAGGCGGAGAGTCTTACCGAGTTACCACCGTGACATCGCACGCGTTGTTGTTGAATAACCCCTATTTACTCCAGTGCCACCGTGACATCGCACGCGTTGTTGTTGAACACTGTCTCTCTGTCCTCGTGCCACCGTGACATCGCACAGTTATTGTTGCAACACGAGTTTCACCCCCCTGGTGCACACCTCTCAAAGGGGTTCTACGGTGTTAGGGCACCTAAGTCTATTAACTGATTAACATATAAACATCATAGCTCATGTATTCAACATATACCATGTCTCAGTAACATCCCTTTCTAGGGCATGTCATATCTCATCACCTGCAATTTACGAGATATGTATTGAAATATAATAAGCCCTGCAGTATGTAGATATCAACTCAGAGAGAACATGCATATAAAGTTAAATGCACTAGAAACATACAATTCAACAGTTAAGTATCACCACATCTCATATCGAGATCTTTCATGTCACCATAACATGATTCATTGAACACCCTATCCTTAGGGTTTCATTTGCCTTATTCATTCATCACATGCCAACACCCTACTCTTAGGGTTTCATTCGCCTCATTCACCTTTTCATTTACCTCATTCACTTGTCACATGGCTCTCATAAGGATTTCATAAGATATAAGCATTCACTAAATAAAGATTGTTTTCAACAAATCATATACAATCGATATATGTATGAAACCATGGAAATTGAACTAAATTTAGGTTTCCATGCTATTCACTGAGATATCATGCACCAAGGATAAAATTCAAATAAGGTAATTCATGAGGTACATCCTAACCACTTATAAAATTACTAGTCCTTTTCAACAAGGTTGAAACTCTAGAGATATCTCAATTAGGTTAAACCCTAATTACATCATATGATATAAATCTGAAAAGCATTCTTTCTAGGATGTGTTGTATACATTTCTAATGTGGATCTACCATCAAAGAGTCATTCAAACAGAGAAGGAATTCATATCATATCAATTTGCAACAACTTAAATTAAACGGACATTTCAGGGTTTAGAATCACATACCAAGCAATTAGGGATTTGGATGCTATAATCAAATTTCGTGCATTATACTGTTTAAAGGAAGAACCCACTCACCCTAAGGTGTGAAAACACCTCAAAACTGCAGCTCAACTCAGGGGATCTCGAACTCATATCAAATCCCTAGCAAATCTCCCAATTCTTCTTCCATTCAACTAGGAAACCTTGAAAATGAGGGATTATGAAGAAAAGGTGAGAAAAGAGGGAATTTTGACATCATCTTGGATCAAATCAGAGCATGGACGGAATCTTGACATGAGAGAGAAGATTCACCATAAAAGTCTATGCAAAGGATCCAAACTTACTTGATTTCACCATTCCTCGGACCGCAAAACCCTAGGTCAGCAATTCCTCCTCTTTCTCCACTCAAGCCCTAACTCTCCCTCTCTCTCTAGATTTTCATTTCTTTGGGATGGATGAAGAAGAATGAGAGCTGTGTGTGTGTGTGGTCGATCATATAAGTCAATTTGAGCTTCTTGGGTCAATTGCATATTGACCCAACACTCAACTTTAATTATATTGGCTGAATATTCAGTTATACAAAGTTACTGTAATTCGTTTATTTCAGAGATCAAACCTTCTCCAACAATTATGGGAATTTAGCACGTTGTGTATAACTTATCTATAAAGCTTCAGTTAAAATTTGAGATCATTTGGAGTTACAAATAAATAATTAAAAATAGAACAGTGCACTGCTATATTGCAGTCTGCAGCAGATTCGGTCGAGTTTGCCCTGCACAGAACTCGACCGACACCTCACTGTAGAGATCAAAAGTCATCCAAAAATTATGAAAATTTAACAGAGTGTCTAAAACTGTGTTTTTCAAGCACAGTTAAAATTTGAGATCAATTGGATATACCAATAAAAAGATAAAATTCAATTACCACACTGCTGTATAAATCTGGAAATATGATCGGTCGAGTTTCAAACTCAACCGATAAACAGGTCAGAACATTCTTCAAAAATTTTGATATTTTCCAATGTTGTTCACATTTTATATATCCAAATTATATCCAAATTTGAAGTAAATCAGAATTACACATAAAATACTAAAAATCATTTAGTGAGACATTCTACTTATCAAATTCTGTATTCATATGTCATTAAAACCCTATTTTGGGCCGATTAGGGTCTATGCTTCTCAAACCCTAATTCTCAAGACAAAAGAATATTTAGACTTCTTATCATAGTTAAAACATCCTAATTGTGTTATCTTCATTAATTAGATTTCAAGAATGATTATTCTAATTAATCTTTGCAATTGTCTAGGTAAACCCTAGTTTACCAATTAAGCTCAGATGGGGTCGTAACAACTCTCCCCCCCTTAGAATGTTTCGTCCTCGAAACATAAACCTACAAGAAAGATACATTCAAGGTTATTCTAAGCTTCTAAAGCCTTCCATGTCATTATATTCTTGTATTTCATACCTGAATGTAGTTTTCAACATTAGATCTTTTAATTCTTTACTAAATCACAACATATTTCAAATAGTTCTTAATGATATCAAGCAAATTCTTTATGCCACAGTCAAACATAGAATGCAAAGATAAACCACCACGCTTTCACTGTGCAACTCTGATACTCTGATACAACTATCTCAACTTATGCGGCTCAGAAAGTTCTATTGTTCTGTATCACCTTTAAGTGACAAAAGCGAGTTCACCATGCTGTTTTAAACTTTAATAAAGTGCTATTCAAATAGCAAAACAGTCTTGAATTAAAAGACTAAATTCAACAATCAATTGCACAATACTACTCTTAGCATCCCCATTGGGTCATGGATGCATGAGGTGAAGCATTACCACCTCATTCCATACTATCCTGTTTCGATCCTGGGACCTGTGGGTTATGGGCCCACACACAATACAAAGTGTAACCATCGCATTATATCATTTTAGGGTTTCAACAACAGTAATAAGATAATCTATGATTGTATCAGTCATTCAAGCATTAATCATACTCAATTACCATCACTCAGTTATATTAGAGCTAGGTATAACAAGCTACACCTCATTAGGGTTACTTATCCAGACAATCTGATTATCATCCCTTTCTATTAATATGAGTGAATAGGTATAACTACCTTATTCAGGATATCCCTCCATGTCTTCCGTCATCATCCAAACTGTATCACCATATTACAAATACACAATACTAGGATGCATATCTGGTATGAATTACCACAACTATCATACACCTTTAATTAACACATAGCTTGCACAAATACACTGAAATCATATGTAGAACCAACTTTCATACCTTAATATGCCTTCAACAAATCATACATGTAAAAACAAATTCACATATTACACAAAGCTAGTGTTTTCCCATATCTCTTTGCTCATTCATTACTTCTTTACTTTTTTCTACCTATCCTTTTCATATGATTATATACAATAAACATCATTAACATTGAAGTATTTAAGATAGGAATAGCTTATTCATCATTCTTGATATCACACAAGAATTTATTTCTTATCGCACTTCATCATATAGTATGTCACTATTACATTCACTAGATGACCCCACCAAGGTAGTTATGCACCATATATGATTCATTTTCACTTATCATTTCATTCCCACCTTGCTCTCAGTAAGGAATATATGAAAGAGAAGATGATTTTAAGACTTGGAATACTTGTATTCAAACATTCCCTTAATACATTCTCATATGTAGATTTACTTAGTTATCAACAGAGATATTTGATTAATTAGCACTTGCTTGAATCTCACAACCTCTTTATTTTATAACTTCATCATATTTCAAACCCTTTCTTACGTTTCATAGTCCTCTTACCATATACTACTCTTTAACCCGTCATCTTTAATTCTAAATTTTTCTCTTATGACCATGTTGCTTATTCATGTGTATGGTCATGTATACCATGTTGCACATATTTCCTCCTTTATCTTTATACTATTGTGAAGTTAACGTTCTAAATTAATAGTCCCTCTATTAGTTTTTTTTTCTCATGTTGAATACATTACATATTCTTCATTTTTAAATCAAGTGGATCATGCATGGGTCAAACATAGTTTATCTTTCAATCAAGTTTTTCTCCCCTGAATACAGTCTACCTTTGTATGACATTCATTCGTTAAACTACACCTATGTTCTTTGCTTAGAAACTAGTTTGTTGTTCTAGTCTTATGAATTACATGTTCATACGATTCTCTTTACTTCTATGGACCTATTGAATGCTCAACCCTATTCTCTACTTAGCCTTTGCTTTAGAGTTCATAAAAGCATTATACTCTATTATATGATTCATTCTTCATGATTGATTCTTGCTATCTTGAATCATACATACATTTCACATATCTTTTCTATATTTCATATGTATAGTTCATATAATATTAATCAATAAACTGATTATGAATCTTCATATCATGTTCTATTATTCCCAATTAAGGGTTTCTCATATGAGGCCCCAAAATTTAACCTCATATACCAATTTCAACTGATTCTTAGTTGTTCTGATCTTGCCCATCTGTTTCAACATCTTACTGTATGTACATTCTTACTCTGATGTGGGTCTAATTATCCAGAGTCTATTCTTATTATACTATTAATAGGATTCATTAGATCCCAATAACGCATCCTGCCAGCCGAACCAGGCCAAACCTGAAGTCCTGAAGCCAAGAACTACAAGGGATTACATTCTTCCTGAACTGCCACTCACAGCTCAGAAACTCGGCCGATTGGTCAGAAACTCGGCCGATTGCTTCACAACTCGGCCGATCCGCTTGAAACTCGACCGATCAACTTGCTGTTTGATTTCCTGAAAAAGAAACTCGGCCGATCAGTTTGCTGTTCGATTGCCTATTAAGGAAACTCGGCCGAATCACATACAACTCGGCCGAATCGCGTACAGACTGAAAACCTAAACAGACCTGCTGATGTCAATTTCACTCGAATCAGTGGGAAAAACCATAGAAACAAAAGCTCATTCAAAGGTCAATTCTAGTCTACTTGTTACAAAGAATGAAATCAATAAATGCTACAATTACATAGTGTACAACAGATATTAAAGACCCATATTTCAAAGTATTGAATATTTCAATTCAAACATATAAGAGCATTTCTATACATTTCCAACAAAAACAACATTATGAAATGTAAGTTCTATCTCCTTTTACATTTATGCTCTTAATTCTTGTTTATTTTCTCGTTTTCTAACCCTAACATTTCTAGGGTTCCTCTCTAGCCCATTCTTCCACTGTATACCTGGCCAGGGTATACGTGAGAGAATAGACAGAGTAGCTTGTACTGGTTGATCCAAGTACTCAGATATCGGGCCAGGATATCCAAATACTCAAATCCCCAAAGCTAACATCAAACATCTCCTATCTGCCACACTTAGGACTCTAACTTACTAACTTAATGGTCCTTGACAACTCACCCTAGGCTCTGATACCAAGCTGTTACACCCCAATCTCACAATTTCCTCAAATCATGAGATTAGGGCATAAGATAGGATTTATATGTAACACAAAGAACACCCTAAATTTTTTTCTTTTCTTTAAAACTCTTATTTCCCCACATTGAACCACATAACATCTTAACAAAGGAATCTGAACATTTCTTTTACTAATCAGACTTCAATAGTAAAGGTACATGTATAAACATTCATGATGTCTCTCACACCTTATGCACATAAAACTTGCTAATTAGCATACATATAAAAGAGGAACAATATTTCACATCGTAAATACAACTCTCTCTCCTATCTCTTACTGAGGACCTAGAGTGACAAGGACCGACTGACTCAACTAATCTTGTGCTTAACTCTTGTGGAAGATCTACACTGATGCTCTGACCATCTTCAAGTCCATGCGGTTAACCCTAAAATGTTTGAGTAGAGGGGTGAGCCTACTCGCTCAGTGAATGAGTACTTCAAGGAAACAGTCTAAGGCACTAATGTGATTATAGATATAACTTTGAGTAAACGATATGAAATTTAACAACAATAAATACTACACTGAGCAGTTCTAAAACAATATAATTGAAATAGCAAGGAATGTAAATATTGCATCCAAAGAATAACTACTAGAAGACTCTGCTCTAGTCTTCCTTAACTCTTTCATTTATAAGGAACTCTGTGAACCTATATGATCACATATTTATAATATTATTATTATGCCCTAATCATATGCAGTGTACTCTGCATATAAAGATCCGTAGCAAACTACGATCCCACCGTACAAGACTTAGCGACACACCCGGGAAATGCTAAGTCTGACTGCCAGCCCTGGTCTGCTGCAGGACTCTCAGGCTCACAAGGCCTCACTACACTCTCAAAAGAGTGAACTCTAGACTCCTCCTCTAACCTGAGCACACAGGCGGAGAGTCTTACCGGGTTACCACCGTGACATCGCACGCGTTGTTGTTGAATAACCCCTATTTACTCCAGTGCCACCGTGACATCGCACGCGTTGTTGTTGAACACTGTCTCTCTGTCCTCGTTCCACCGTGACATCACACAGTTATTGTTGCAACACGAGTTTCACCCCCCTGGTGCACACCTCTCAAAGGGGTTCTACGGTGTTAGGGCACCTAAGTCTATTAACTGATTAACATATAAACATCATAGCTCATGTATTCAACATATACCATGTCTCAGTAACATCCCTTTCTAGGGCATGTCATATCTCATCACCTGCAATTTACGAGATATGTATTGAAATATAAGAAACCCTGCAGTATGTAGATATCAACTCAGAGAGAACATGCATATAAAGTTAAATGCACTAGAAACATACAATTCAACAGTTAAGTATCACCACATCTCATATCGAGATGTTTCATGTCACTATAACATGATTCATTGAACACCCTATCCTTAGGGTTTCATTTGCCTTATTCATTCATCACATGCCAACACCCTACTCTTAGGGTTTCATTCGCCTCATTCACCTTTTCATTTACCTCATTCACTTGTCACATGGCTCTCATAAGGATTTCATAAGATATAAGCATTCACTAAATAAAGATTGTTTTCAACAAATCATATACAATCGATATATGTATGAAACCATGGAAATTGAACTAAATTTAGGTTTCCATGCTATTCACTGAGATATCATTCACCAAGGATAAAATTCAAATAAGGTAATTCATGAGGTACATCCTAACCACTTATAAAATTACTAGTCCTTTTCAATAAGGTTGAAACTCTAGAGATATCTCAATTAGGTTAAACCCTAATTACATCATATGATATAAATATGAAAAGCATTCTTTCTAGGATGTGTTGTATACGTTTCTGATGTGGATCTACCATCAAAGAGTCATTCAAACAGAGAAGGAATTCATATCATATCAATTTGCAACAACTTAAATTAAACGGACATTTCAGGGTTTAGAATCACATACCAAGCAATTAGGGATTTGGATGCTATAATAAAATTTCATGCATTATACTGTTTAAAGGAAGAACCCACTCACCCTAAGGTGTGAAAACACCTCAAAACTGCAGCTCAACTCAGGGGATCTCAAACTCATATCAAATCCCTAGCAAATCTCCCAATTCTTCTTCCATTCAACTAGGAAACCTTGAAAATGAGGGATTATGAAGAAAGGGTGAGAAAAGAGGGAATTTCGACATCATCTTGGATCAAATCAGAGCATGGATGGAATCTTGACATGAGAGAGAAGATTCACCATAAAAGTCTATGCAAAGGATCCAAACTTACTTGATTTCACCATTCCTCGGACCGCAAAACCCTAGGTCAGCAATTCCTCCTCTTTCTCCACTCAAGCCCTAACTCTCCCTCTCTCTCTAGATTTTCGTTTCTCTGGGATGGATGACAAAGAATGAGAGCTGTGTGTGTGTGTGGTCGATCATATAACTCAATTTGAGCTGCTTGGGTCAATTGCATATTGACCCAACACTCAACTTTAATTATATTGGCTGAATATTCAGTTATACAAAGTTACTGTAATTCATTTATTTCAGAGATCAAACCTTCTCCAACAATTATGGAATTTATCAATTTGTTTATAATTGATCTATAAAGCTTCACTTAAAATTTGAGATCATTTTGAGTTACCAATAAATAATTAAAAATAGAACAGTGCACTGCTATATTGCAGTCTGCAGCAGATTCGGTCGAGTTTGCCCTGCACAGAACTCGACCGACACCCTCACTGTAGAGATCAAAAGTCATCCAAAAATTATGCCAATTTAACAGAGTATCTAAAACTGTGTTTTGAAAGCACAGTTAAAATTTGAGATCAATTTTATATACCAATAAAAAGATAAAATTCAATTACCACACTGCTACTGCTGTATAAATCTGGAAATATGATCGGTCGAGTTTGAAACTCGACCGATAAACAGGTCAGAACATTCTTCAAAAATTCTGATATTTTCCAATGTTGTTCACATTTTATATATCCAAATCATATCCAAATTTGAAGTAAATCTGAGTTACACATAAAATACTAAAAATCATTTAGTGAGACATTCTACTTGTCAAATTCTGTATTCATATGTCATTAAAACCCTATTTTGGGCCGATTAGGGTTTATGCTTCTCAAACCCTAATTCTCAAGACAAAAGAACATTTAGACTTCTTATCATAGTTAAAACATCCTAATTTTGTTATCTTCATTAATTAGATTTCAAGAATGATTATTCTAATTAATCTTTGCAATTGTCTAGGTAAACCCTAGTTTACCAATTAAGCTCAGATGGGGTCGTAACAATAGGGCATTCTATATCTGTGGGTAGACAGGGCATTTCAAGTTAAATTTCCCAAGGAGAGATGTTGAGGTGACACAGCAGCTGAGGTAGAATCCGCAAGGGTCAGATAGACAGTAACCAGTAGTAGCAGAGGGTGAGGACATGGTCAAGCGTCACAAGCAGGATCATCTACTCAAGGAAGTAGAGGACGAGGATGATAGCAAGCAACGATGTGATTCTATGCTATGAGTCAGCCGGAGGCGATAGTCAACCCGCGAGTGGTGACATGTCAGATGGAGTTATTTCATTCTGATTTGTCTCCTTCTTGCTTTATATCTACTCTGGTTGACCCAGGTGCTACACACTCTTTTATCGCTTGAACTATGCTTGAAAACTGTCTTTTACCTATTAGTTGTAAGAAAGATAGCATGTTGTTAGAAACCCCTCTTGATGGTTCCTCGATGCTTCGAGAAGAGTGTCCATCTTGTGTCTTGTCTTTTTCGAGACACAGTATACAAGTGGATCTTATACCACTTGAGATGCATGGATTTGATGTGATCCTTGGGATGGATACCTTACAAAAGTATAAGGTTGTGTTGGACTGTAGTTCCAAGCAGGCAGTGTTTGACGACAGTGGAGAGAAGTGGATCTTCCAAAGAGATAGGAAGATTCTTCCAACGTATTTGGTGTCAGCTATAGTGGTAGAAAATATGTTGCGGTAAGGTTGTAAGGCGTTCTTAGCTCACATTGTGGATACCAAGGCGAAAGGTCCTATCCTTGAGGAGGTGACGGTTGTCCGAGAGTTTGCAGATGTGTTTCCTGATGAGTTCCCCGGTGTTCCCCCACCCCGAGAGATTGATTTTGAGATCAATCTGGTACCAGGAACACAACTAGTTGCATAGACGTCATATAGGATGACTCCAGCAGAGATGGCAGAGTTGAAGAAGCAATTGCAGGAGTTGTTGGAGAAAGGTTTCATCTGATCAAGCACGTCGCCTTAGGGTGCTCCAGTGATGTTTGTTAAAAAGAAGGATGGATCGATGTAGTTATGTATAGATTACCAATAGCTGAACAAGGTCACGATCAAGAATAAGTACCCCTTGTCGAGGATAGATGATCTGTTTGATCAGTTGTGTGGCGCTACAGTGTTCTCAAAGATAGACCTACGGTCTGGATACCATCAGTTAAGAATCAAAGATGATGACATACCTAAGTCAGCGTTTAGGATGAGGTATGGTCACTTTGAGTTTGTGGTTATGCCGTTTGGGCTAACCAATGCACATGTTGCTTTCATGGATCTGATGAACCGAGTGTTTCATCTATTCCTAGATCAGTTTGTTGTAGTCTTTATAGACGGCATCTTGATCTATAGTCGAGATAGTCAATAGCATGAACAACATCTTCGAAAAACATTAACTCTTCTTTGCCAACATCAGTTGTATGCCAAGTTCAGTAAATGCGAGTTCTGGTTGAAGGAAGTGACATTCTTGGGACACGTGATATCTATTGAAGGAGTCAGAGTGGATCCCAAGAAGGTAGAATCAGTGGCAGATTGGGAACAACCAAAGACGCCAACGGAAGTCTGTAGTTTTTTGGGTTTGGCAGGATACTACCAGAGGTTTATAAAGAAGTTTAGTGTGATCATGTTGCCAATGACAAAGTTGACTAGGAAGGATATATCTTTTGTCTGGGATGATATGCCAGCAAGCTTTCTAAAGCTTGAAGGAGAAGTTGACTAGTGCTCCAGTGTTAGTGCTGCCAGAGCCTGGGAAAGGCTATGTTGTTTTCTGCGATACTTCCAAGAAGGGCCTAGGGTGTGTGCTGTTGCAGGAAGATCATGTGGTTTCTTTTGCTTCATGACAACTTAATAAACATGAGAAGAACTATCCAACACATGATTTGGAGATGGTTGCGGTAGTTCATGTGTTAAATATTTGGAGACACTATCTTTATGGGGAAGTGTGCCAGATCTTTACAGATCATAAGAACTTGAAGTATATCTTCTCGCAGAGTGAGCTGAACATGCGATAACGTCGCTGGATGGAGCTGATCAATGATTATGAATGCACCATTGAGTATCATCCTGGTAAGGTGAATGTGGTATCTGATGCGTTTAGTCGAAAGTCTTCTTCTCTTCCTATGAAGAAGGCACAGTTGAGTTCTTTGGTATGCCATAGACGGAATATGTTTGTCTCCTTGCAGTAGATGAATGTGCAGATGGAAGTTTCCTTGTTGGAAGGATTATTGGCACAGATGCAAGTAAAGCCTACGTTGAGACAGCAGATCAAGGATGCACAACGTACAGATGCTTCAGTATAATCGATCAAATCAGAGTTCAGCAACGAAAAGCGTGATGGGTTCCATGAGTCCGAGGATGGACTATTTTGTTATTGTAATAGGATGGTGGTCCCCGATGTTGATGATCTGAAAAATATAGTGCTTGAGGAAGAACATACATCGATGTATGCTATACATCCAGGAGTCACCAAGATGTATCATAACCTGAAGGATTTGTATTGGTGGCCTGGATTGAAGAGAGACGTAGTTGAGTTTGTGGCTAGGTGTGCGGTATGCTAGCAAGTCAAGGATGAGCACTAGAAGCCAACAGGTACGTTGCAACCCCTGTTGATACCGTAGTGGAAATGGGATCATATAACTATGGATTTCATAGTTGGTCTACCAACTAGGAATCATGATTCCATTTGGGTGATAGTGGACAGATTGACGAAGTCTGGCCATTTCATACCTGTAAAAATGACATATACAGCAGAGAAGCTTGCTCAAGTGTATGCAGATGAGATAATGTGTTTACAAGGTGTACCAGCAACGATAGTTTCCGACAGAGGCCCTCAGTTCATGAGTCGTTTCTAGAAATAGTTGCACAAAGCATTGGGAACGCAATTGAGGTTCAACACTGCCTTCCACCCACAGACAGATGGACAGTCTGAAAGGACTATTCAAACTTTGGAGGATCTACTCCGAGCTTGTGTTTTGCAGTTCCTAGGTAGTTGGGATGTGCATCTCAGTTTGATAGAGTTCGCCTACAATAATAGTTATCAGCGGAGCATTGACATGACTCCTTATGAGGCCTTATATGGAAGGAAGTGCATATCTCCTTTATGTTGGTATGAGTCTGGCGAGTATCTGCTTTTGAGTCCTGAGTTAGTATAGCAGACAATAGAAAAGATCAAGGTGATACAACAACAGTTGAAAGTGGCACAGGACAGACAGAAGTCGTACGCAGATAATTTCCGACGACCTTTGGAGTTATAGGTAGGAGATAAAGTGTATCTCAAGGTCTCACCCTGGAAAGGCGTGCTGAGGTTTGGACGGAAAGGCAAGTTGGCACCCAGGTATATGGGGCCATACTCGGTAATAGCGTGTGTTGGAAAGGTAGCTTACAAGTTAGAGATGCCGCCAGAGTTGCACAGGTTTCACCCGGTGTTCCATGTCAGCATGCTGAAGAAAAGTCATCCAGACACAGTGACAGTGATACAACCAGTTGAGGTTGAGCTTTATGAAGATGTGACCAAAGAGGAAGGTCCAGTGACGATCCTTGACAAAAGAGTGAAGAAGCTGAAGAGGAAAGACCTAGTTCTTGTAAAAGTTCTTTGGCATCATCGTGGCATTAAGGAAGCCACATGAGAGCTTGAGGAAGAGATGATGAGGAAGTATCCCTCACTTTTCTCTTTGGATTTTGGGGGCGAAATCCCTTTGTAGAGGTTTATGGCTTGTAAGGACCCTGACCTCCGTTTTGGGCTTATCCTGTTTGCTTTGCCTAACCCTGGTGTTTCGTTGTTTGCTAATCACCACTAGTGGTGATTAGGGTTTGTTTGTGATTTTTTGAGGGTTGGAGGTGCTACTTGCAAATAACCTAAGTTTAGGGTTGAAGAGCAAGTTTGTCACCTTGAGAGATGTTCCTATCTCTCTTTGCTTCCTCTAGAGTTGAGAGGAAGGGTTGGGCTCGTTGCTTGGGTTGTCTTGAGCTTTGTTGAGCTCCGTTGGGTCTTGTTTTACCTTATTTAGGCCTTTCCTTGCCTAGTTGAACCATGTGTCGGGCAGGAGACCTTTGTGTCGGCCATAGGTGTGTCACCCAGGGAGTTGTGTCGGGCAAGGTTTGAGGTGTGTCGGCCAAGGACCCTGTTTGACCTCTTGAGCTCGTTTGTGTCACCACTAGTGGACAATTGGTGCTTAGTGTTTGCATGTGGCAATAGCCTTGGACATGTGTATAAGGTGAGGTAAGGAGATGGCATTTCCCTTGGACAAGTGTCCCTAGGTGGGTGACACATTGCCTTGTTTTCTCCTCCATCCTCTTCTATATACACCTCTTCCTTCTCTTGCTTAGGATCCCTTTAGTTCCTTATTGCCTCCTCTCTTCCTTGGTTCATGATACACCTTTCCTTGGTGCTTGGTGGCCGATCCCTTGGAGGAGCTAAGCTTGGTGGTCGATCCTTCTCCTTGGAGTCTTCTTCTTCTTCTCCTTGAGGTGGTCAAAGGTGTTGCTTGGTGCTAGGAGCTTGGAGCTCGCTTAAGGCGGGTTACATAACTCCTAGCCTTAGCTATACTACTCTCTTTTCTTGTTGCATTTTTATGCTTTATCTTGATCGGCTGTGTTTCTTTCTAGACCTATTTTCTTGCTCTAGTTTATATCTTTCATCTTGTTGGATATATGTTTATGTTGTTGAGGTGTTCTTGAGTGTGGTGTTCGAACCTACATGTGAAGAGTTTCCTGGGCAATACCCCTTCTCTCTCCCTTGGTCTTGGGAAGTGAGTTCGGCCCTAGTGATATAGACAACACCCCTCTCTCTTGATTATTGAGAGGTGAGTCTATACTCTAGTTGCTTGAGCAACACTCTTCTCTCACCATGGACTTGAGAGGTGAGCCTGGATGGAGAGTTGGCCGATATGGATATGACTACTCACGTAGCCCAATTTCTGATAGAGGTTGTGCAAAACCCCTCTCTCTTGGATGTTGAGAGGTGAGCCAATTCTCTTGATCTTTAGGGTTGTGATAATGGTGATCTAGAGGTTGAAGATGACCCTGTCGGGAGGAGTTTCATGCTTCACACGATACACCTTGTGGTAGTGCTGCCCAACACATACCCCCTTGGACTAGGGTTTGACCTTGGCCGATACATCATGTTATGTTGGATGGCTTGGTGCTCGATATGACTCCCTTGGCCTTAAGGATGGGCTTGGACGATACACCTTGGACTTGTTGGTCTTTTGCCCTAGGTGGTGCTGATCCTTTGGCCGATACAATGCTTACAAGGTATCTCTATTTTGGGCGATGCATAGATTAGGTGTTGCCCGATACAATGTAGTAGGGAAACTCAGGTCTTGCCTTGTGTTGGCCGATAGGATGAGTCAGCTTAGTTGAACGATATGTTCCCCCTTTGGTGCCCTTGTATCGGATGAAGATGTGTGTCCTGGTGGGCGATAGGGTGCTGGCTCTGGGAGTCACCATCTTGGTCAATTAAATGCTGATGGATGCCCGATACAACCTAAACCCTAACCTTAGCTAGCCATGGAGCTTTACCCGATAGACATGGTTGTCTGGCACTCCTTGAGCTGGGTGCGTGATATGACCCATGGATCCAGTTTCCTGTCACACCTGGTGCTTTCTTGGATGCACGACAGGGCTGCACGATAGCACCCTTATTTTCTAGTCGCACGACACACCTTGAGATGGTAGCCCAATATGCTTTTCTTTAGGGTTGTCCAATATGTGGCAAGAGTGCTTGGCTGATATGAGGATAGTTCCCTGATCGATACCACCTCTAGTGAGGGATGCCCTACCCTTCACACTTCTAGTGAGGGTATCATGCACCTTTAGTGAGGGTTAGTTTCCACCCGAAAACCCTAGCCAGTAGTTCCTTATCATGTAATTACATCCTTATTGATAATGAATTATGGATGGTGGTTATAAACCAATGCTATGTTTTATACGATAAGATGCTACTTGTAAATGGATGCCCATAACTTGATAGTTGTGATGTAACTAATACGGAGTATGCCTCATACGATTGTGATCATGACCTGTGCATCTGCAAACCCTAATAACATGATGATCAGTAAGAGCTATGATTAGCTATTTTAAGTTATCTCTTTTACATGCATACTAACCATGCAGGTGTATCAGATGAATTCATAGCTAGGTAAGAGCTATGAGGTATATATGTTGAATAACACTACATCATGAGATAACATGCATCACCAATATGATGTGATAGGTCTGGGGATCTGATAAAGGCTAAGTGCTTAGTTGAGGTGTTATCCTCTGATGATGAGATCAGGGATTGTTATCCCAAGTGATGATGTAAGATGATGATAATGCCTTGAGAGGCATGGTTTCTTGTGATGAGGGATTGAGATTGCATGATAATGTGATAGTGATAATAATAATGTAATTTAAGGATATGTATGTGTTACAACTTGGTTGCTTCAACAATTCACTTAAAATATACTAATTAATTACAGTGTAACATATCATGTAGTATGCCCTGGCCATAGATCCATCATCGTCAGTAGCTGGTGATGGTGAAATAGGTTTATCCTGTGGGATTACCTGGAGCGCATATTGTTGAATATGCGAGGTTTCTCCTAGCCGAAAATAGGAGGATTATAGTGCAATTGCGGTTGTAGACTCAATATATTGGAGCATGGTGAACAGGACCATGGCTCAGGATGTGTGATAAGAGAACATGAATGCGTTCATGGCTCGGGAGCACGGTGAGCAGGCCTGTGTCTCAAGGTTTACTAGCATCGAGATCTGTACCAAGGCGGGCTAGAGATATGGGTAGCTTGCGGAGCTAACCCCGTGGCTGAGGCCATTCAAGCATGAGACTGTGGTCCTGCTTTGGTTCTTGTGTACTGACCACGAGGAGGTGAGGTCATAGAGTCTGGCTCTGTCATTGACCTTGTATGGCACCGGCTTTGGGCTTCGCAGATGATGGTTGGATTCGAGTGGTATAGCTCACTTCCTCAGGGCATAATAATACATAATCCAGCTGAGTAGTATTTATTGCTTAAGGCAAAACACAGAACATTGGTTGAGGCCTTGTTTGTGTAGTTGATCTTGCGTACTGGTGTGCTCCCGCTAGAGGCTTGCAATACCGACCAACTATGGTGGCTGAGTGCAATCCACGAGGTCGGAAAGGCACGAGAGATGGGATCTTTTCTTTCGAAATGTGTATGGTCCCAAATCGAGTCGATCATTAAAACTAAAACAGTTTGCCCGCAAGCGTACGGGGTACTGTCGTACTATAGGCGAAAGGCAAGATGCGGGGTCGAACCACAGAGATAGAGGGGGCACTAGAGTTAGACGGTGTGGGCTATGTTCCTTTTGCGGAGCTAGGGTTTTAGGGTTTTAAGGTTGTTTGATGGTTTGATTATACTAAAGAACAAGTATGAAAGACACAATTGAAACTAAGTTATCAAAAACTGAACTAGAAATATAGGTGAAAAACTAGCTAAACTAAGGCAGGGGCAAGATGGACTAGACTAAGCAAGCAATTAGCAACTAAGGAACTGAATTAACCACTAACTAGATCACAAACCTAGATTAACACTAGCTAGCAAAACTAGGCAATTAACTAAGTTAACTAAAGTAATTGAACTACACTAGCATTAACAAGCAAACAGAGCAATTAAGGTTTTAAGCAAGAGTGATTAAGGTGGGTGGGCCGTTTGGGAAATGTCACTTTGATTTTAGTTGGGGGAGTTCATTAAACATTCATGGTGCTCATTTCATATCTAGATTACCAAACCAAACAATAAGGTCAATGTCATTAGAACATACCCTATACTACTAGTAGAAGACTAGGGTTAGATGTAATTCTAATGAGATTAACCAAATCTAGATTTCTAGGGTAAGTGATAGTGAGTAATTGAGGGTTGAGGGTAGAGATGGGAGTAGAGATGAGGGTATTTGACCTCATGCCACTAGCCACTCTAGCCTTTAGAAGGCCCTAAACAATTACATCAATCTCACTTACACTAGCTACTTAGATCTCACACTCCTTTGTAGGAGGAGGGATGTGTATGTAGGAACAAAGGGGGATAGTTAGGGATCCACTAATTGGACCTAGGAGCCATTCCTAAGATTGCCACATACACCCCGATTCCTCCTAGAAACTAAGTGTCATTAAAAACCTCAAAACAAGCAATTCATACAAGAAGCACAAACCACATGTAATAAGATAGGAAAAGATATAGAAGCAAGAAGTAATCATCATAGATATGAATTAAGTTCATTATAAGAAATTATCCCCCAACATGGTATCAAAGTTACATTTAAATCCCAAACAGCCCACCACAAGGGGCTTAGCTAGACATGATCAAGAAAACAAGAAAAGAAATGGGTAGAAGAAGTAGGGACTCCATGAAGCTTGATGTAGAAGCCTCCTTCTTCACCTCCAAGCTTACTGTAGACGTCCTCCCTCCTCCAAGGGTGTAGGGGTGCATGGAATGGTAGGGGATTATGGATGAAAACCTAGGGAACTAGGTTTTCATGGTGGAAAGTAGGTGGAAATGGTGGATTGAGAGCCAAAATGCAAGGAATTTGCACAAGGAACTCAAGAATGGAGGGTGGAGTAGTGTAGCAGCTGTGGGGGGCGTCTAACCTAGTGTTATGGCCGCCACCCATGTATATATAGGTGGTGGTGGAAGCACTAGGGTAAGTAGGGGCAGTTTAGGAAAAGTAGTGAAAAAGTTGTATAGGGTCGGTGATCACCACGACCGTGGTGAGGGTAGTGGGGAACGGCCGTGGGGGGTGAATACGGTCGTGGTATGCTGAGGTTGGTAGAAATGCTAAGTGTGCAAATGGCCACGACCATGGCGGAGTGCCACGGTCGTGGTGGGTAACATGCACCACGACCGTGTTGCATTACACTGCCATTTTGGAGGAGGTGGAGGTGATCGTGGGAGGAGCCACGGTCATCTTGATCATCTTTGGCCACAGTCGTGGCGACTTGGCCACGGTCGTGGTGCCTTGGAGGAAATCCCTGTTGAAAGCTCACTTCTTGATCAATAAACGCACGACCGTGGGTGGAGCCCACGACCATTTTCTCTTCTCGAGGCCACGATCGTGGTGTCTTCACTAGCCACGGTCGTGGCTGGGAGGCCACGGTCGTGGGCGATCTATACAAATCCCTATTGAAACTATGGATCTTCACAATAAACGTACGACCGTGGCATTGTGGCCACGGCTGTGGTGAGGTTTGCACGACTTGATTTCACTTCTGACTTGTCATTTTCGGATGTCTTTGCTTGGGGATGATTCTTGGCCACTGGAGGTAGGTTAAGGGAGACTTTGGGGCCTTCTTTGGGTCCCTCCTTGAGTGGGGGGGACCCTAGAACTCCTTCTCTCTCTCTCTTCCATCTAAGCATGGTCCAAGTACATGAAAAACAGTGCAAAGAACATCCATAAGCATATTTGCAATGATAATCATATTAGGGTGAAACACTTGTAATCTAACACGTTTAGATGTGATTTAAATACAAAATGGCACATAATGGAGCCCTAAAATAGGGCTGCATCACCACCCCAAACTTAAAACATACTTGTCCTCAAGTATGCTCTAACTCAATCTCTTTACAAATTTTCCACAAACAAGAAATGAAAAATGCAATGTAAAAGATGATTATTGCTTAAAGGTATCAAAGATGACTGAGTGCATGCATCTTACCTCTCTCCTCTTCTACTTTCACAATCCAATCATGAAAAGAGCACAAAGCACATGAACTTCAAATATAGCACATATAATATACAAGTTATCCATATCTCTTTCATTAAGTTCTGGGTAAACCGTTTCATGATAGTGTTAATCGAGGATGACTAGGAGTGTTGTTTCTCATTCATGCATTCATTCTTATATTTCAAATCATACCAGATGACCCACATGGCTGCGGAAAAAGGAAAAATGAGCTAAGTTTGATGCTTCTTAGCTCAATGGGTATGAAAGTGGAAGAAAGGGTTGCGGTAAGATTTTTGGAGTGTTTTTACACACTCATCTTTTCTTTATTTGAACGCTCTTAAACAGGAGCATCCTTTTATTTTGTTTTTGCCTTTCTTTTTCTTTTCTTTTCTTTCTTTCCCTTGGTGTAGATAGGGCAAATGGTGGATAGAGTGAAGCGGGGAGATAAAGATATGGCCACCCCAAACTTTTAGAGGTGGCCAAGGCTGATTATGTGCACTAGGGCATCTTTTTATGAGGTAGAGGGGTATGAAGATGGTGGAAGAAGAGTCGGGTCAAAGAGGGGTCATTGGTACGATTTTCCACATAAGACATCCTGCATGAAAGTTAATCCAATACTTCATCCTAGATATCACACCACATGAATGAACAAGATGAAATTTGATATATCAAACAAGTAATTCCACAAACACTAAGCGTTCAAAGCTTGCTCAAGTTCACAATTCAACCAAATCAATCACAATCATAAGAGAGGTGATGCACATGTAAAAAGTCAAACATTGATACCACTTAGCAATAAAGCATAACATTTCACTTGCATTAGTCAAAGGTCGTCATTTTTACTCAAATTAGGAGAGATTGGGTCAAAACACAGTTTTTAGAAAAGAAATTCCAAATTTGGGCAAATTGGCCAAAATGGTGCCAATTTGCACTAAATCACATCTAAACCTACTTTAGAGGAATTTAAAGCATAAAGCAGAAAATCCTACTTAAAAATCACAAGAAACTACAAAAACTACATGAAGATGCAATGCATGGTATGGAAAAGCAAAATTTTTGAAAAATTACACAAAAATGCAAGAAGTCAACTACATGCCATGCAAAGATGCAATGAAAAGAACAACAATTAAACTAAACTATATGGCAAGGTGAAACAAAATGACAAAATGAGAGATAGAGTGGTGCATACCGCCCTACCCACCCCAAACTTTAGAATCATGCTGTCCTCAGCATGAAACTATAGCTTAGGGGAGATAGGGGAGGTGTCATGGCTGCGGTGGTTGGTCCGGCATCTGCGGAGGAACTGGAGGAGGAGTTGAGGATGGTGCTGAGCCTTGTGGAGGGTGCTGGTAATAATGCCCCCAGTAGTCGTCCTGGGGTGGAGGGTAAGTCTGTGGATACCCAGCTAAACCACCCCAAAAATCTACACCCCATTCGGGGTTTCTTGCTGCCTGGGCATGGGGATATTGATACAAGTGGTTGATCTGATAGTGCATCTGTTGCTGATCATACCACATGTGCTGTTGGGCAAGCTGCATGTCTCCTTGGGTCTTCTGAATATTCTCAAGGTATGCCTGGATTGTGGCCATGTCATAGGCATTCCCTGAGGGTGGATGTAGCTGGGATGTCCCCTCATCCCTCCTTCTTGTTCTTCAGGGCTGCCTTTCTTCTTCTGCTTCTTGCTCCTGTCCATGCACATTAGATTCAACAACGTCTTCATGTATGGCAGCGGCTCCCCTAGTATACATCTCCCTCGGGTGGTCTTGCTGCCATGCCATTAGTTTCTCCCTCAACCTGTTGCCAGGTCCCAACATAGATATTAGGGGTTCCGTGTGATATGGCAGCTCTAGTTCAAAATCATGCACACTAGTAGTTAAATAAATCATTCTTTTGTCCTTCATCTTTATGGTGTGCGAGCGTGTGAGATAGTCGAGGTCAACAAATTCTGCCTCAGTTGCGTCTTGTACCCCTGAGAGATCGTATCCCAACGCCAGTGCAATTGAAGTGACGAACCCTCCCATAACGAATAGCTTCGAGCTCTTATAGGGTACGCCCTTTAGATGGTCAATCAAAAGAACTCCAAGGTCAATATACCTCTTGTGGTGCATACCGATCAAGACAATCATATCCTTTTGAGAAATGTTGCCTTGGTTGTCGTATCTGCCCACAATCGTGTTTGCCAAGACCTTCTGCACGTAGCGCGTTAGCGGGTTGCTTATGGCAGAAATTTTTGATCTACCCGCATAGTAATCCTCATTGCCTGTGAATCTCTTCCAATAATGGGAATAGTCCAAACTGGCCTCTCTCTCTAACATGTCGTCATCCAATTTCATGGCTTCTTCAGGATTGGCGGCGAAGATAGCATTCAGCTCAGTGGAAGTGAGGTTGTGCCTATTGCCCATCATGGAAAATCTGAGTGCATCACAACCCCTCACTTTAGTCTTCTCGAGAGTGGCAAAGAACTCTCTGGTCAAAGCGGGATATGTAGGTTGGGGTGTGAAAAGAACATTCCACAACCCAATCCTCTTCAAGCCCATTTCCACTATTTCTTTGATCCCAAGTTCTTCAATGGTCTTCTCACTACCGTACCTAGAGGCGACGACTCGCCTTGTCATACATTCCGGGTAGATGAGATCTATCTTCTTCTATCTTTGTCCTCGGCCATAAGATACTCCTATTGGTGCCTTGCCCAAGGACTTTTCTCTATCTGCCTCCAGATGTTCCAGAACATCATCTCCTTCCAGCTCAAGCTCCACCTCTTCCTCCTCGCTGTCTTCTTCTTCCTCCATCGTGTAGGAATGTGACCCCAAGCTGGTGTCCAGATTGTAGCAGTGGGCCGACTGCTCCTCATCTTGTTGTAATTGTCGCATGGGTCACGGCTGCACATCACGCCTCGCCACCGCACTAGACGTCGAGTGGCGGGGTGGTGTGGGCTTTGGAGGCAGCCTGGATGATGACGACGCTGTCTTTGTTTTTGGATTTTTCTTGGCAGGCACCGACTGGATTTCATCAATAAGGTTGTCCAAGTCGACCCCCATGGACTCCTCCTCTTCTTCATCCTCTCCCTCATAGGTGACATCCGTGATGTGGTGGCTATCGGATGAGAGGGAGTGTGATCCGCTCACTGATTGCGACCGGCGGAGGGAATGGTGGGCGGAGGTGGTAGGTGAAGGTGTGTGGGATGGCATGGATACATCAGAGGAAGCATTCTTGGAACACCGCTTCCCTCCAGTGATGATGTTCGTCCCCTTGGTTATGGCTCTCCCAATCTTTTTCATGGTGGAGATGGAGGTGAAGGTGGTGATTTTCGGATTTTGGTGGAGAAAGTGGTGTGGATGTGGTTTTGTGGGTGGAATGGAAGGATAGTGATGTATGGATAGTGGGTATATGATTTTTGGTGGATTTGGGCAAGAATGGAAGGGCTTTCGTGGAGGTTTTGTGTAGGGGAGCTGTAGGGTGGAGTGGAGATGGAAATGGAGATGGAGTAGCGATTGGGCTAGATTGGATGGTGGAAATGGTAGAGGGATGGCTGGGGATTGATTTGGAATGGATTAGGGATCAAACGGAGGTGTTTTTGGGGGTTGGAGGTGGTGAATGGGGGAGCACGGAGTCGTTTTCCGCAGCCACGGTCGTTTTGTGAGAGCTTGAAGACGATAGAATGAAGAGGGGGTCGGGTTTGGATGTTTATGACTTATATTTTTTTTTCTGAACCGGGCTCGGCCACGGTCCTGGCCAGGGTTAGGTAGCACGGCCGTGGCGGGCGCCACGGTCGTGTTGTCGAAGAAGAGAGCCCCGGCTTGACCTTGCCATGGTCGTGGCTGTGCGCAAAGGTTGTGGTCGTTCCTTCTCAGCATGGCCGTGGTGATTTACCACGGCCGTGGCCATTTCTCCAAAAATGTTGTTACTTTGGCCAACTTGGTGCTTTAATTCGCACGGCCGTGGTGGGAAACCACGGTCGTGGCCTTGTCCTCCAGCCACGGTCGTGGCTGATCTTGCAAAAACCCTGTAATTTCGGCCAATAAGATGCAATAATTCCCACGGCCGTGGCCATGTGCCACGGTCATGTTTGGCCAAGCACACCACGGTCGTGGTCTGTCTCCACGGCCGTGTTGGGATTGTTTCTTCAGTTTTCCAAACTTCAAAACTTGAACTTTCGATTTCATTGGTTCTTTTGACACCAAACTTCTTGAATGACCTTGACTTAACTTCTAAAACCTATATCTCTACTGTCTCATACCTACACATCATCAAAACTCAAACAAAAACATCAAGCACAAATGTGCATGTGTGTATTGGTGTAAAAGAAAACTAAAGTATTGAAAAGGAAAAGGTTTGAGAATCTCAAGCCACGTGGGTTTCCTCCCACTAGCGCTAAATTTTATGCCTTCATCCAGGCTTATTACTCTTATCACTAAGTGTCGACACCCATGGTGTCCTCATTCTCTTCAACGGCGATCCTATCAATCGTCTTTATGACATGTCCTTCATCCCACGGGGTGTACATAGAACGAAAGTATGGACTCGATCTCCACAGCTCCATGGGATCATTGTAGCACAAAATCTCTTTGAAGTCTTCATTGCCCATCTCGTCCCGCTTCTCTTTAGTAAAGATGAAAAAGTTGAATTTTATCCTCTTGTAGGTAACCGTCAGAGTGCCCTTGCGGATGTTGATTTCTGCGCACGCGGAGGATAGGAAGGGCCCCAATATGAGGTATTCTTCCCCATCAACAGGTGCAGCATCCGCTATCAGAAAGTCAGTCACATAGGCAATATTGACCCTTTCATCCATAGACACTATCGTATTTCTCATAATCCCCAAGGGTCTCCTCGTGGTTCCATCACCTAAGATAATGCCACACTCCACTGGCTGCATTTTGTTTAGGCCAAGCCGTTTGTACATGCTCCATGGCATGAGGCCTGTCCCTGCACCCGTTTCAAGGAGGGTGTGCTCAATGGTTTGTGTGCCAATATAGCATGTAATCAGAGGAGCTCCCGGGTCGCTTCTCTTTTCGGGCAGCCAATATCGTAAATGAAATTCACACGCTTTGAAGCAATTATCTCTTAGATTGGGAGTATCACTAGCTTTTTCCTTCCCATGCATACGTCCTTCATTAATGAAAAGAGTGATGTGATGCCTATTGTTCCCGACTTCAAGTTTCCTAGGAGATTCATGATATTTCCACCCCTTTTTTGGAGGGTCAAACCTTCATGGAGTTGCTTTCCGTCTTCATCAACCATCTCCACTGTATTCATTGGAACTTGAGGAGGGGTAATGGTGATACTCATCTCATGTAAAGGTCTTGGTTCCCATAAAGGTATGGCTTCAAGTGCTGCTATGTCATTGGTATGTGAAACAGTAGACGTGCCACTGTCACCAACAACCGGATGAGCTATATCTTTTGTAATTTCCGTATCCCCGCATGAGGGTGGAACCAAGGAGGGTGCCTCTACATTTGCGTCAGGCACAGTAGCAATCTGGGTGCACTTAGCATTCTTTGGTGGTGCTTGAGCGGAAAATGCTTCAGAGCATTCTTTATCTTTGCTAGATCCCTCTAGTGTCAGGATTTTACCTCCAACCTCAGTCACTTAGTTTTCCCTTTTTCCGAAACCTTGAGCAGCTTCTTCTCCCCATATGATAGAGACCATACTCACCTGTTCATGTGAAGAAGGGGGGGGGGCTTGTGAAGACAGAGATGGTGGTCGTCTTTGATGGGTGGAATTAGTATTTTAGAGTATGCAAGTTGGTTGTGGTGGAGGTGGAGGTTGGTAAGTATGTGAAGGTGGTGGTGGGTATTGGTAGTTTAGTGGGGGTTGGTGAGATGGCGGAGCATATGGGTGCGGTGGTCTTTGATATTGTGGAAGTGAGGTTTCTTGGCCACGTGGTGGGATGTATGCGGCTTGGGTGGCATTCACATAACCACCATCACTGTCAGCATTCGTCATAGGTTGAGATGGCAGTCTCCCCTCTTCACAACGAGCAAGTGAGATAGAAATTTGATCGATCCTTTTCTCAAGATGGCTGATGTTCTGTCCTTGAGAAGACACTTCTCTCTTTACCTCATCTCGATTCCTCAATCTCCCAAGTACTTCATCTTTGAACTTTGAGGTGTAGCGTGGCTTTTGCTGCCCCTGTCCTTGCCCATCCTCGTTCTGTTGTTTCCAAGAGAAGTTTGGGTGGTTCCTCCACTCGGGAGTGTAGGAGTTGGACATTGGGCCCTGGTTGTTGCGGCCACCAAAGGAATATAGAGCATTGACCTCCTCGTCTATAGTATCAACTGCCCTTGTGGGCTGGCTAGAAGAGCCACCAGCTTGATTTTTCATCCACTTCATCATCTCGGTCATCATCTTCATCATATCGGGGTCGGTGGTATTGCGACTCGGAGCTACGAAAGAAGGTGGGGGAGCGTAGCTTCAATCACAATGCCCCCCTTTTGTGGAAGCACGGTGGCGGGAGTTTTCTACGAGGTGCTCAAACAATGGCCATGATTCCTCGGGCGTCTTTTCCATGAAAGTGCCCCCGCAGGAAGAGTCTATGTTGTTTTGGCTTTGCTCCTCCAGCCCGGTGTAGAAGGCCTGAACGAGTTGCCACAGAGGAACCTCATGATGGGGGCAATCGCGAAGTAGCTTTTGGAACCTCTCCCACACCTCATGGAAGGGCTCATTCTCTTTCTGGGAAAACATTGTGATGCACCTTCTCATATAAGATAACTTGGCGATGGGGAATAACTTCTTGAGAAACTCGTTCTTCACGTCAGTCCACGAGACCAACTCCGGCCTGGTCACATACCACTCCTTGGCTTTCTCCTTGAGGGAGAAAGGAAAGAGTGTCCTCCTGATTGAGTCATCGGTGGCGGCTGGAGTTAGGAAGGTAGAGCACGTTTCAAGGAATGCGTCTATGTGGTGGTAGGGATTCTCATTCTCCATACCGAAGTATGTAGGGAGAAGTCCCAGGAGTGCCGGCGGGATGGAGAACTGTTGACCTGGCATCTGGTCAACTAGAGTGGCGATGGGGGAGTTGTAGTTCCCCGGCGTGAAGTACTCGTGGAGCGGGCGATGTGGTGGAGGTTGAGCATCCGGTGGCGGGTTGTTTTCAGCCATCTTGGCCTCTCGGTGTAGGTTGCGGCGAGCTTAACGCCTCCTTCTACCAATCACGGGGTCGTATACCACCAATTCGGTGCAAGTAGAATGCGTGCTATGCCTGCACAACTGTCACATGTGCAAGGCACAAACAAACAACAAGAAACCAAGTTAGCAAACCAAGATGCAAAAGTAACACAAAGAATAAATAATAGAAATGGTGAGGGCAAAGGGAAAGGCTAAGATACACTATCTAACTAGGCCGGGCGCCTCTATCCCCGGCTACGGCGCCAGAAAGCTTGGTGCGCTCCCGCTAGAGGCTTGCAACACCGACCAACTAGGGTGGCCGAGTGCAATCAATGAGGTCAGAAGGCACGGGAGATGGGATCTTCGCTTTTGAAATTTGTATGGTCCCAAATCGAGTCGATCACTAAAACTAAAACAGTTCGCCCGCAAGCGTACGGGGTACTGTCATAGTATAGGCGAAAGGCAAGATGCGGGTTCGAACCACAGAGATAGAGGGGGCACTAGAGTTATACAGGGTGGGGTATGTTCCTTTTGCGGAGCTAGGGTTTTAGGGTTTTAAGGTTGTTTGATGGTTTGATTATACTAAAGAACAAGTATGAAAGACATAATTGAAACTAAGTTATCAAAAAATGAACTAGCAATCTTGGTGACAAACTAGCTAAACTAAGGCAGGGGCAAGATGGACTAGACTAAGCAAGCAATTAGCAACTAAGGAACTGAATTAACCACTAACTAGATCACAAACCTAGATTAACACTAGCTAGCAAAACTAGGCAATTAACTAAGTTAACTAAAACAATTGAACTACACTAGCATTAACAAGCAAATAGAGCAATTAAGGTTTTAAGCAAGAGTGATTAAGGTGGGTGGGCCGTTTGGGAAATGTCACTTTGATTTTAGTTGGGGGAGTTCATTAAACATGCATGGTGCTCAATTCATATCTAGATTACCAAACCAAACAATAAGGTCAATGTCAATAGAACATACCCTACACTACTAGTAGAAGACTAGGGTTAGGTGTAATTCTAATGAGATTAACCAAATCTAGATTTTTAGGATAAGTGATAATGAGTAATTGAGGGTTGAGGGTAGAGATGGGAGCAGATATGAGGGTATTTGACCTCATGCCACTAGCCACTCTAGCCTTTAGAAGGCCCTAGACAATTATATCAATCTCACTTACACTAGCTACTTAGATCTCACACTCATTTGTAGTAGGAGGGATGTGTATGTAGGAACAAAGGGGGATAGCTAGGGATCCACTAATTGGACCTAGGAGCCATTCCTAAGATTGCCACATACACCCCAATTCCTCCTAGAAACTAAGTGTCATCAAAAACCTCAAAACAAGCAATTCATACAAGAAGCACAAACCACATGCAATAAGATAGGAAAAGAGATAGAAGCAAGAAGTAATAATCATAGATATGAATTAAGTTCATTACAAGAAATTATCCCCCAACATGGTATCAAAGTTACATTTAAATCCCAAACAACCCACCATAAGGGGCTTAGCTAGACATGATCAAGACAACAAGAAAAGAAAGGGGTAGAAGAAGTAGGGACTCCATGAAGCTTGATGTAGAAGCCTCCTTCTTCACCTCCAAGTTTGCTTTAGACGTCCTCCCTCCTCCAAGGGTGCATGGAATGGTAGGGGATTATGGATGAAAACCTAGGGAACTAGGTTTCCATGGTGGAAAGTAGGTGGAAATGGTGGATTGAGAGCCAAAATGCAAGGAATTTTCACAAGGAACTCAAGAATGGAGGGTGGAGTAGTGTAGAAGCTATGGGGGGTGTCTAACCTAGTGCTATGGCTGCCACCCATGTATATATAGGTGGTGGTGGAAGCACTAGGGTAAGTAGGGGCAGTTTAGGAAAAGCAGTGAAAAAGTTGTATAGGGTCGGTGATCACCACCGTCGTGGTGGGTGTGCCACAGCCGTGGTGAGGGTAGTGGGGAACGGTCGTGGGGGGTGAATACGGTCATGGTATGATGAGGATGGTAGAAATGCTAAGTGTGGAAATGGCCACGGCCGTGGCGGAGTGCTACGGTCGTGGTGGGTAACATGCACCATGGCCGTGTTGAATTACACGACCGTTTTGGAGGAGGTGGAGGTGATCGTGGGAGGAGCCACGGTTGTCTTGATCATCTTCAGCCACGGTCATGGTGACTTATCCAAGGTCGTGGTGACTTGGAGGAAATCCCTGTTGAAAGCTCACTTCTTGATCAATAAACGCACTATCGTGGGAGGAGCCCACAACCGCTTTCTCTTCTCGAGGCCACAACCGTACTGATGGCCACGGTCGTGGTGTCTTCGCTGGCCATGGTCGTGGTTGGGAGGCCACGGTCGTGGGCGATCTATACAAATCCCTGTTGAAACTATGGATCTTGGCAATAAATGCACGACCGTGGCATTGTGGCCACGGCCGTGGTGAGGCTTGCACGACTTGAGTTCACTTCTGACTTTGTCATTTTCGGATGTCTTTGCTTGGGGATGATTCTTGGCCACTGGAGGTAGGTTGAGGGAGACTTTGGGGCCTTCTTTGGGTCCCTCTTTGAGTGGGGGGACCCTAGAACTCCTTCTCTCTCTCTCTTCCATCTAAGCATGGTCCAAGTACCTGAAAAATAGTGCAAAGAACATCCATAAGCATATTTGCAATGATAATCATATTAGGGGGAAACACTTGTAATCTAACACGTTTAGATGTGATTTAAATACAAAATGGCACATAATGGAGCCCTAAAATAGGGCTGCATCACATACCTTACAGTTACTTATATATTCTTTATGTTATCCGGTAAGATCTTATAAATCTCATCTTGTCAATCATGTTCCATAAAGGAAATCAGGTTGTATGCCTCCCAGATATCTTGGTAAGTTGGATTATACCGTAAGACCTGCTCAGTATGCTGCTCATATTATTTTCTTATGACAATTATCTATTTTAGCTGCTTTAATCTTCCGAGATTTTATAGCTTCAGTGGGGAGTTATGTTTCTTGCTGGGACTGTGTGTCTCACTCCGCTGGTTTACACCCTTTTTAGGTGATCGCGCTAGACGTGGTGGTGGTCGTGAGGTTGCAGGTGAGCAGCAAGAAGAGCAGTAGAAGGCAAGAGTTGGATACACTGCTATTTTGGTTGTTTTGTAGAGTCTTAGAGTCATCTATGTACTCTCAGGTCCTCAGAAGTGTTTTGATGTTGTTTTACGATGTAGCTGATAAAGCTTTGTATATCCTGTTTCTGGCTTGTTGTGGCCCGTTATGTATGTATGAACAGGTGATGAACTCATATGTTTGTCAGGACAGCTGATCTTATAAGTTGTGGACATGTATCAAGGCTTGAATAATGCTTTTATAACATGTTTTCATGCATGATGAGGATCTGGATGTAATAATTTCTTGATTTATCTGCTTTCCAAAATCGGTTTTAATTAACCCTATTTTTGGTAACATGTGATTCATGGTGTTTTCCGCTCATTTTCGCGTGGCATCTCGTTGTCTGTGTGATAGCGGGATGTGGCGCGTCAATAAAAGTACCAAGGAAAAACATCAAGGTACAATAATATAGTACTATGTGGCAATATTTGAGCAAGTAAATAAGCATAAATACATATTGGTTTGCAATCAAGAAAGCCATATTCATATAACTATTTAAAGACTGTACCTGATTCATAGATTGTTATCTTACCATATACTTGATCTTCTATCCACAAGCCACACCTCGATAACAACCAGATTACATACATGCATTAGTTCTCATAATTAACCCTAGCTAGTTCCATTTTAGGATTTTGGCCAAGTTAGGTTCAAAGTTGGTTAATTACGTGTTTGAAAATCTTTTATTGATCTACATGTCATCATGAAGGTGAAGTTCAAGTTTCAAGTAAATAATAGATTCCATGTATTTTCTATGATTATTACAAGAGTATGTCACGTGTGCACATTTTAGGGCCAAAAGACTCATAATAGGCATACAAGGTCGTGATCTGTCAAGTCATGATGTTCAAGCATAAAGTATGATTTAGATCGAAAAGTAAGGATATAATTGTTGATATGTATGCCCAAAGATCCAATCATATGATGATTGCAATGGCATAACATGTAGATGATTTGATTAATAATAATAAAGGCAATCTTCCAATTTGTTTTGCACATTCACTTATGAGATAATGAATAGCATAATAAATGTCTAGAGAATGCTATTAGTCAATGACGTATGTCTTCAAGTATGTGACTTGGAAGAATGAGATCATACATATGTTAAGAGTATATTCATTCTCATTATGTCCTTGATCAGTTGTTATTGTGGAAGGTTGATGGACAACAATAACACATAATATCAGTGTGTGAGTTGGTTGATGACTAAATCTCATTAGTCATGATATAGCAATATCAAACCAAGCACATAGATACATGTTAGAGAACAATGTATCAGACAGACCCACCGTGAGACTAACACATGGAAGCCATCACCATGGAAGTCATAGTCAGTTCTCATAGTGATGGTGTGAATGTGGTTCTTAGACCTGAAATCACTACACTCACCACATGTCATTGGGTACACTTTTACATCATTAAACGCAATCCTAAAACATGAGTTGTTATGACGGTGATGATTGGGTGACTTTGACACATGGGGACTGATGTGAGTGATAGATATAGGATTTGTCGCTCTGACAAGAGTATGATATCCAAGGCCTCTTGATTAACGAGATTGAGAAAAGTTTGGCCATACTCATGTGAGTCAATATGTGATATTGAGCTTACATATATCTCATGCAGTCTATTTAGGTTTAAGAAACAAGATTGAATAATAATCAGGATGACTTCTCCATGTCTCTAGTTTTATCTGGATATCAGTGACAAAGGAACTACACAAACATTATAACACCATACACAGATTGTAGGTTGAAGTTGCTCCCAAACTTTCCATTCACTTGGGCAGCAATGATGTGCGACTAGGTAGCGCTCATTGCTTGTGATGTCATAAGCTAGTTATGGGCATTCATTGCCAATGTGATATGGGACTTATGGGGTCACACACATAGCAACTCATCTAGAAGAGGAGTTTGATCTTAAATGATGATTGAATTGATTATAAAAGTGTTTAGGTATTTCAACTCACGCAACGGATCAACTGACTAGTTTTCTAAATGATTAGTTCAAGCGTTGAGACTATTATTTGGATGTCAGGTTGATTGTATTGTACATTAGTTGGAATTTTGTCTGACCTGGCCTGCGAAACGCCCATCTCGCTTGTAAAAAATTTCTATACGGCTTGTGCGAAACGGCCGTCTGGCCTAGTGTGATACACCCATCTTAGTTTCACCAAACGGACGCCTTGGTGGTGCAATTCGATTGCATCAAAGATTGGTGATGATGTGAAGTTGAGTATTAATTCAAATTGAATTGCCAACATATGTGCAAAATTGAAAAGTACAAAAAAACCATTTCTCTTAGCAAAACAACCATCTCAGGTGCAACATGGTTGTCCAGCTGGGCGAGATGCCCATTTTGACACAAGAAGGTTGTGAAACTTCCAGAATTGTTTTGAAAATTCAAGATCTTTCGGTCCTTTCGACTCCTACTTTACTCCCATATAGGCTAGGGATAGGGAACCTTGACCCTAACCCCTCCTATATATAGAGGAGTACTGGGGGCTTTCCAAAACACAACTACAACACAGAAAATTGAGAGTTAGTTGCTCTGACAATTATTGTCCTCCTTGATTGTGGTAACCACCAGAGCCCAGACAAGTCCTACCTGAATAGGGAGGCATAGCCAAGGGAGAGAAACAACTGAAGATTATTATTGTGGGATAGTATGTTGGTGACTAGTATACCAACGGAAGGGACAACTCCTTCCTGTCCATCCTAAAAGGACGATAGGAGTTCTAGTTGGTCCGTGTGGACTGCTCTAGAGGTAGGAGTCCTTTGGCTGCTTCTCTGAGGGCAACATCAACTCGTGGACCATGACGATATCTGAGGAGCCTCTATAGTTGTTATACGGGTCTGCTATCCATGGAGGAGCAGTCAAACCAGTCCCAGTGCATCCAGGAGCTGCACAACCACCATCTAAGATAGTGTGCACATCTACATCAATGAAGATTGTCGTTGGACTTACTCTAGGACCAGTTATATCTTCGTGAAACCATCCTTCCCATTGCATAGTTATTTACGCGATCTACTTGTTAATGGGAAATATGTCAGTAAAAAAAAATTCCGCTGCATATTTGATGTCGTATTTCCCAACAATGGTATCAAAGCCACATCAATTAATTATATTTTGGGATAATCGATATGATTATATTTAGGTTTTACCGTGTTTATTTATTGCATATGATATGAATATTTGAATTGGTTGATGTGCACATCTATCATATCACCACATAAAGAACCCAAACGAATATATATACATACACACACACACACACACACACACACACACACACACACACACATATATATATATATATATATATATATATATATATATATATATATATATATCTGTGTGTGTGTGCTTGTGTGTGTGTGTGCATGTGTGTGTGTGTGTGAGATATAATATATATGCAATATCCACACGCGCCATAAAATCAGTTTTGATGGTGGATGTAAAGCTTGGTTATGGCCAGAACCCCAAATTTGTGTGTGCATGGCTGTGGTTATTTATTCCTATTATTAATCAGTCGGCATACCGAGCCCCTCTCTCCTTTCCAAATATAAATTAATGTTCTTCTTCCTATTTCCACTCGAATATAACTCGAGATTTTCTCCATATACAATTTAATAATAAATAGGATAGCTTTAACTTATGTTTCAACGTGAAATGACGATCTGCACAAAAGTGAAACTGTAATGACCCTGACCTGGGTTATGAGTTAACCCTATTTGTTTTGGCTAAGTAAGTTTCTTAGAACTTTAATATAATCCTCTAAGGATTTTTGTTGTCATGTGACACACTTATGTTCCAAGTTTGGTCCTGATTGAATGTTGTTTGAGCAATGTTCCTTTGTTTTGGACCAAAGTGTAATTTACCCAAGATGAGGGGCTATATTGCAAAATGTAACATGTTGAACACGCCTCATATGTTTTAGAATCATTATAGAGAGAATGATGCAAGGTGGTGTCTTGTGGAAAGCCTAAATTCCAAGTTTGAACTTGTTTGAATAATGCTGGCGACTTCTGCACCAATTTTGGTACAAATTGTAATTTACCCAAAATGTAGGATGGATATGCAAATTACCACCTATAGAGTGTCCCTACTTCATCTATGTATCATTTAGTGGAAATATAATGGACGAGACACCATGATTGAATCAATTATGAGTGATGGCACTCTTGGTGATAAAATGATCAAGAAAAGGGGTTGAATATGAAAGCTAAACTTGAGTTGTATCAAGTTGAAAAGCTTATATATGAGTGCCTACTGGCCAAGGAGCCATAGGAGGAGCCTCATATCGTTTTGTGAACTCTTATAAAAGGCCATGTTGTGCAAAGCACCTCAATGAGGTGAGGTGTGTCGGGTTACAACTTCCTTAGTAAAGTTGTGACGAGTTGTGCATAAAGTGATGAATTAATTGATATATCTTAATCAAAGGGATATGTAATGGACGAATATTTATCCCTAGATGATCCTAATTTTTTTTCATGTCAAGATAAATGTTGATGCATGCATGTACACGTGTCATCCATGCATGGACACATGGCACCTACTAGCTCAAATTGATGACACCTCATTTTTTTACCTTCCTTCATGAGCAACAAGTATATATACCCCGAGTTTCATCCCTTAGTGCAATGTTGCGACCCTTACCACCCTCCTACCATAAGGTATCGTGCATATATCTCTTGTATCATGCAGGAGTGATGTGGTATCATGCATAGGTCCTTGAATATCACCCATAGCAAAAGCATATCGGCCAAGTAGGTGATATTGGCCATATAGGGTGATATCGGCCATTAGAGTGAAGTGTTGAGTGGCATATCATGAAAGTGAGTGTCATATCATGCAAGAGGGGTGGAATATCGTTCACGGGCACAAGGGTATCATGAAAAGGTGTTAAGGAGCAAGAAGTATCTCATACTTAACCCTAAGGTGAGGATATGATCATCTTCAACCTTGGATTGAAGCATGATTTTAAGGTTTTGATCTTCTTTTCTTTTCTTCTTCACCAATTGCTTATCCATGGTGATTATTTGAATATAGAGGAGTTGTGAAGTTCATCTTCAACCTTAGGAACGTGGATATTTGCATCTTGGAGCTTTGAAGTTGTTCTTAAGGAGGGTTATATAACTTGAACTCAACCATGTTATTATTCATCACCTAAATTATTATATTTAATGATCTACTTTAATTTCGAAATTTCCTAAAATAGTTGATGAAATTATGAGTTCTAGTAGTTTCGTAGACCTGTTTCCATGAACTATAGTAGTTAGGACTAAGGTCTAGAGCTTGAAGATGATGGTATCACTTTATAAAAGTGATATTGGGTGCAAGCACACAAGCAAGCACTTCTAACCCGATATGATGATGCACCTACTTCACTAAAATGATATGGATATAATTGTACACCTTATTCAACGATATGGGGGTGTATTATACACCTCTTGCATGATAGGGAGTCAAGTATAGACTCCATGCATGATAAAAGGTTAAATGAATACTTATAAGTTGACATGAAACCCTAATTTAGGTAACCTGATATGAGTAAAGAATAGCAAATGCTATTGCACGATATGGTAACCCGATACACAACCCTAGTTGATGTCTAGCCCGACATGGTGATGAGTTGATACCTCATGCACGACATGGGTAACACATACAAACAGCTCTAGCCCGATATGAATGGTGTGTATATACTTCTAGCCTGATATGGTGAGTGCTCATATACTTACAACCCGATATGGTGAACATATGGACATTTCTAACCCGAGATACCTTGTAAAGGTGAGGGAAATACACTCTTAGGAGTGATGAGTGTAACACTAAGTAATGGTGTGGCTAATACCTTGATAGGTGAAACACCTAAAGTGGTTCATAATGGACAACCTCATATCAACAATGCCTTAACCCGAGATGAGTCCATATCATTGATGATAGTTGGGTAATTCAAGTGTGTGACTTATGGCCAATACTTTACAAGTTTAATATGATGGGATAGTGGATAAAGTATTAGGATGGGAAATACCCTAATACAAGATAAGTTTATGAACTTAAGTAAGTTAAAAGTGATGAGGGAAGTGATACACCAAGGCATGGTAAATATCACATCCAACACTTCAAGGTTGTTACACCTTGATGCACCTTAAATCCAATATGTATGGATGAGCAACACATGAAGTGTGTCATGCCAATTGTTACATTTAGGTGTAATGAGTTTAATGCACTTTGATAAGTGTAGGCTAATATACCTTGAGAAAGGGTTAAGCCAAGTTAATAAAGTATGATGTAATCAATATCCTAGTTAGGATAAGAGAGAAAATCATACTTTGTATTTATAGTCATTTAATGATAAATGATGAGAATAAAAAAGTATGATTGAATACTTATGATATTATTTTATTCTCCTAGATGTGTGGAGCAATGAATTAGGGTTTGGATTGATTATATGAACTTGAAACCCTATTCGTCTATAAAGGGAAACCCTAACCCTAATAGTTGTTGCCTAGTGAGAGGTAATAAGATGTTTATAAACGTCTCATGTAAGAAATGATAATGTTCAAAATAAACAAGGAAATGGAAACTTAGTAACATAATAATAATAACTAATGGATACAATAATAATAATGATATCTTGATCATGCATGCTTCATGCTTATAGCCAAATAAGGGATATAATGTTTGAATAAGCTTAAAGGAGATAAGAGGAATACTTGAATTACATAAAGGATGTGAATAAGTATGATGTCTTGGCCAAGGTTTAATACCTAGTAAAGGTGATGTGGTATTCAGTGATGATGCACATGATTGGCATAGTCCAATGCCTAGAATAGATGCATAGGATTAACATAGTTAAATGCCTGGAATAATGTCACAGGATTGGTAATAACCCAATACCTGGAATAATAGCACAAGATTGGTAATAACCCAATTCCTAGAATAATGTCACAGGATTGGTCATAACCTAATACCTGGAATAATTGCACAGGATTGTTCATAACCCAATACCTAGAATAATTGCACAGGATTGGTCATAATCCAATACCTGAAATAATTGCACATGATTGGTAATAACCCAATGCCTGGAATAATGTCACATGATTGGTAATAACCCAATACTTGGAATAATTGCACAAGATTGGTAATAACCCAATACCTGGAATAATGTCACAGGATTGGCATAGACCAATACCTGGAATAAAACTACAGGATTGGGAAAACCCGATGCCTGGATACAACACTCACAGGATTGGCATAATCCAATACCTGGAATAATGTCACAGGATTGGCATAGACCAATACCTAGAATAAAACTACATGTATGGGAAAACCCGATGCCTGGATACAAAACTCACAGGATTGGCATAATCCAATACCTGGAATAATGTCATAGGATTGGCATAGACCAATACCTGGAATAAAACTATAGGATTGGGAAAACCCCATGCCTGGATACAACACTCACATGATTGGCATAATACAATACCTAGAATAATGTCACAGGATTGGCATCATCTAATACCTGGAATAAAACTACAGGATTGGGATAACTTGATGCCTGTATGCAACGCTCACATGATTGGCATAATCCAATACCTGGAATAATGTCATAGGATTGGTCATAACACAATACCTGGAATAATTGCATATGATTGGCATAGTATAATACCTGGAATAGTTGCACACGATTGGCATAGTCCAATACCTTGAATAGTTGCATACGATTGGCATAGTCCAATACCTGGAAGAATACAATGATGTATATTCACATGACTGGTACAATCCAAAACCTGGCTAGCAGATTGGCTGAGGCCAACAGATAGAAATGAGAATGATTCATGGATGGCATACCATGATGATGATCATCACATGATAATCTTGAGATGTTGATATAGTATGATGGGTAAATGATATACATGTTATTCATATTCCTTATAAAGTGAATAGATGATTTACTACTCTATCATATATAGTTGCAATGCTTTAAAAGATGAGAATATTCTAAAATGTTTATCCTCTGCTCAGTATAATACTATTTAACTGTGATAATAATAAGTCAGGAGTTCTTATAGATGGTAAGTTAGGACTTTTGCCTTTACTTAGTGACTACTACCCTGGTGCACTAGGCATTTATTGCACTGGTGGAACAAAAAACTTTGGCTTTTTAGAACAACTAGGCAAATGTCTCTAGAATTGTAATGACATTTCCTTAATTCTCAACTTATTGCCCCACCTTGGGCACTGCCATCACAGATATACTATCTGTCTAAACTTATGGCAGAGTCTACTTTCTCGCCATATGTTAATCATTCCCACATTTTCCACTGTTCCAACATGACTATGTCATTCAGGAACTCTTTCAGAACCCAAAGTTTCTACATTAAGGACTAGTAACCTAGGTTGTAATGCTAGTATCCAGTGTACTATATGTATCACTGTTGTCCTAACCAACCCAACAAGAGCATAAAAACATGATTCTCTATCCTGATTGGATCATGATAGGAATTCTCAGGCACTCATTCTTTTATTTCCTAATACCTTGCACCCTTTCCTGGTGCAACAACATTGCCCTCAACAATGTGTTCCTCATGTTCCCCAGTCATTTATAAACTTTACCCTTTCTTCTACATAAGAGGAAGTCACTCTAGGGTATACTGGAGGACACTAACACAGACTCAACACCTTAGTCCTATATATCTGTAGACTCAGCGAACCTTAAGCCCTGATACCAAACTTGAAATGACAGTCGCCAAACTGACAAACAAATCGTTACTAATTAAGCGGAATAAACATAAACAACATATTAACAAAAATCACTAAAATTTAAAACCATTTTGCAAGGAGATCCTTGTCTAGAAAACTTTTAATGAAAGATCCAAAACTCATACATATCATGATTCACATTATACAACATTGCTTCATCTCATCTCGAGGACAACATATAATAGTTTCTCTATCAAAACACATACTGGAGCAACATAAAACCTCAAGGCATTCAAGCCAAAATCTCATATCATTCATGAAACTAGTACAGACCAACTGCAAGGACCTGAGAATACAGAGACGACACTTAGGACTTCTATCTACAAGACACGACAAATAGTACACTCAACCTGAGCTGTCACTGCTGTCCCTACTGCTATTATTCTTTCTCTACAGTACGGTCTCAATCCCCCCTCGTGCACATCCACGTAAAAAAAATGTGGATCCCACAGGGTGAGACAATTGTCCCAGTCAGTAATGAGACCGATAAGACTATGGTATGAGGACAAGACATGGACATGTTAAGCATACTAAACCCTTTTATTCAAAAAGAAGGGAGTAAATGACCCAACAACCGAGGCAGAATCGACAGGGCTTACGAAAGTTACAACCTAATAGTGTAAAAAGGCAAAAGAAACAACATGAAATAGCTAGACTCTATGTTTGAGTCAACCTGAAGTGGTAGATGACTATGAGGGGTGACAGTCAGATAGATCTTTTTCATTCTGATATATTTTCTCTTGATTTTATCTAATAATCATAAGAAGGTAGTTGTTGTTGATCTTCCTTTAATTAGTCCTATGACGACATGAGGAAGAGATAAGAAGGATGAGAACCTATATTCAGATTAATATTCTCTTATATGTTTTGAAATTTCTCTCTTCATGTAGAAAAGGAAGAGATGTAATAGAAACACCCAGAGAAAATCTGAGACTCTAAGTAGTAAAATTTAAAGAGATGTTAAAAGTATGAAACATAATATAAAACAAATGCATACTACCTAATTTCAGTACTTGAATACCCTGGCCAGGTATTCATCTATTGAAGGCAAGGTATGTATGACACTCTTAGATTGCTATATTTCTAATTACTCTGATCAAGTAGTCATTTTGAAACAATCTAAAGAGCATAATGAAGTCAGAAATGTGGCATGGATATTTCTACCGCATCCTAATTGATATATGGAGGAATCGGAGTTAATCGTAGATCAACTTATAAACAAAATAAGTTGTTTAGTATAATCTATAACTTAGTCTGAGGACCTAGAGGTAACAGTTACCTAATGAGAGGTAACAATGTTCAGTGATGAACTCAGGGTTGGAATACCCAGATCTAGTAATCATGATGATGATGTGATGTGTTTTTGGCACAAATAATGGATACCAAGGTAAAGAATCCTAGTATCCAAGAACTTTCAAAGATATGAGAAAAATGAGAACATGATTCCTGACAAGGAGTAATATTTGGTTACCTAAAAGGGGAAACCTTGGGATAATTCTAGTAGGAAAATTATATGTTAGGGGTTTATGCTCTGCATAAACATAACTTTGATAAAGATATATTAATTGAAGGAATAAAGGTAGAATCAATTGAGAAAAAGCTTATCAAAGCTTAAAATTTATGATAAGACCTGTAGTTCCAAGTGGGTGACAAATCAGTGAGGTTTGACACCTGAGTTAAATTAGGTATGCATAATGATTCTCTGACTAAGAAAAAATGTCACCCGACATAGAGTTGACACTACAGTCAGTAATGAAAAGGACAGTGGAGTATGTGTTCTATATGACAGATTCTATGATAACTCCGTGTGAAAGTAATTTGTGTTGGTCAAAGTTATATGGCCTCTCCATGACATTAAGATGTTATGTGGATACTTGATGATATGATGAATGAATAATATATGTCTCCCTTTACCTGGGATTTCGGGGACAAAATCCTTGTTAGGGGTTTATAACTTATAATGACCCTGACCTGGGTTATGAGTTAACCCTATTTTTTTGGATAATTAAATTTCTTAGAAATTTAATATAATACTCTAAGGAGTTTTTTTGTCATGTGACACACTTATGTTCCAAGTTTGGTCCTGATTGAATGTTGTTTGAGCAATGTTCCTTTGTTTTGGACCAAAGTGCAATTTACCCAAGATGAGGGGCTATATTGCAAAATGTCACATGTTGAACACGCATCATGTGTTTTAAAACCATTATAGAGAGAATGATGCAAGGTGGTGGCTTGTGGAAAACCTAAATTCCAAGTTTGAACTTGTTTGAATAATGTTGGCGACTTGTGCACCAATTTTGGTACAAATTGTAATTTACCCAAAATGTAGGATGCATATCCAAATTACCACCTCTAGAGTGTCCCTACTTCCTCTATGTATCATTTAGAGGAAATATAATGTATGAGACACCATTACTGAATCAATTATGAGTGATGGTACTGTTGGTGATAAAATGATCAAGAAAAGGGGTTGAATATGAAAGCTTAACTTGAGTTGTATCAAGTTGAAAAGCTTATATATGAGTGACTATCGGCCAAGGAGCCATAGGAGTAGCCTCATATCATTTTTTGAACTATTGGAAAAGGCCATGTCGTTCAAAGCACCTCAAGGAGGTGAGGTGTGTCGGGTTACAACTTCCTTAGTAAAGTTGTGACGAGTTGTGCATAAAGTGATGAATTAATTGATATATCTTAATCAAAGGGATATGTAATGGATGAATCTTTATCCCTAGATGATCCTCAACCATTTTTCATGTCAAGATAAATGTTGATGCATGCATGTACATGTGTCATACATGCATGGACACGTGGCACCTACTAGCTCAAATTGATGACGCCTCATTTTTTACCTTCCTTTATGAGCAACAAGTATATATACCCCTAGTTTCATCCCTTAGTGCAATTTTGCGACCCTTACCACCCTCCTACCCTAAGGTATCGTGCAGAGATCTATTGTATCGTGCAGGAGTGATGTGGTATCATGCATAGGTCCTTGTATATAGCCCATAGCAAAAGCATATCAGCCAAGTAGGTGATATTGGTAATATAGGGTGATATCGACCATTAGAGTGAAGTGTTGAGTGGCATATCATGCAAGTGAGTGTCATATCATGCAAGAGGGGTGGAATATTGTGCAAGGGCACAAGGGTATCGTGCAAAGGTGTTAAGGAGAAAGAAGGAGCTCATACTTAACCCTAAGGTGAGGATATGATCATCTTCAACCTTGGATTGAAGCATGATTTTAGGGTTTTGATCTTCTTTTCTTTTCTTCTTCACCAATTGCTTATCCATGGTGATTCCTTGCATATAGAGGATTTTTGAAGTTCATATTCAAACTTAGAAACGTGGACCTTTGGAGCTTGGAGCTTAGAAGTTGTTCTTAATGTGGATTATATAACTTGAACTCAACCATGTTATTATTCATCACCTAAATTGTTATATTTAATGATCTACTTTTAATTTCAAAATTTCCTGAAATAGTTGATGAAATTATGAGTTCTAGTAGTTTCTTAGACCTGTTTCCATGAACTATAATAGTTAGAACTAAGGTCTAGAGCTTGAAGATGATGGTATCACTTTATAAAAGTGATATCAGGTGCAAGCACACAAGCAAGCACTTCTAACCCGATATGATGATGCACCTACTTCACTAAAACAATATGGATATAATTGTACACCTTCTTGCACGATATGGGGGTGTAGTATACACCTCTTGCACGATAGGGAGTCAAGTATAGACTCCATTGACGATACAAGGTTAAATGAATACTTATAAGTTGACATGAAACCCTAATTTGGGTAACCCAATATGAGTAAAGAATAGCAAATGCTATTGCATGATATGGTAACCCAGTACACAACCCTAGTTGATGTATAGCCCGACATGGTGATGAGTTGATACCTCATGCATGACATGGGTAACACATACAAACACCTCTAGCCCGATATGAATGGTGTGTATATACTTCTAGCCCGATATGGTGAGTGCTCATATACTTACAACCCAATATGGTGAACATATGCACATTTGTAACTCGAGATACCTTGTAAAGGTGAGGGCAAGACACTCTTAGGAGTGATGAGTGTAACAATAAGTAATGGTGTGGCTAATACCTTGATAGGTGAAACACCTAAAGTAGTTGATAATGGAGAACCTTATATCAACAATGCCTTAACCCGAGATGAGTCCATATCATTGATGATAGTTGGGTAATTCAAGTGTGTGACTTATGGACAATACTTTACAAGTTTAATATTATGGGATAGTGGATAAAGTATTGGGATGGGAAATACCCTAATACAAGATAAGTTGATGAACTTAAGTAAGTTAAAAGTGATGAGGGAAGTGATACACCAAGGCATGGTAAATATCACATCCAACACTTTAAGGTTGTTACACCTTGATGCACCTTAAATCCAATATGTATGCATGAGCAACACATGAAGTGTGTCATTCCAATTGTTACATTGAGATGTAATGAGTTTAATGCACTTTGATAAGTGTAGGCTAATATACCTTGAGAAAGGGTTAAGCCAGGTTAATAAAGTATGGTGTAATCAATATGCTAGTTAGGATAAGAGAGAAACTCATACTTTGTATTGATAGTCATTTAATGATAAATGATGAGAATAAATAAGTATGATTGAATACTTATGATACTATTGTATGCTCCTAGATGTTTGGAGCAATGAATTAGGGTTTGGATTGATCATATGAACTTGAAACCCAATTCAGCTATAAAGGGAAACCCTAACCCTAATAGTTGTTGCCTAGTGAGAGGTGACAAGATGTTTAATGGCCTTGTGAGCCATGTGAATAGTTGTTGCCTAGGGAGAGGTGACAATATGTTTAATGGCCTTGTGAGCCATGTGGTTAGTTGTTGCCTATTGAGAGGTGACATGATGTTTAATGGGCCTTGTGAGCCATGTGGTTAGTTGTTGCCTAGTGAGAAGTGACAAGATGTGTAATGGGCCTTGTGAGCCATGAGAGTAGTTGTTGCCTAGTGAGAGGTAACAAGATGTTTATAAACATCTCATGTAAGAAATGATTATGTTCAAAATAAACAAGGAAATGGAAACTTAGTAACATAATAATAATAACTAATGGATACAATAATAATAATGAAATCTTGATCATACATGCTTCATGCTTATAGCCAAATAAGGGATATAGTGTTTGAATAATCTTAAAGGATATAAGAGGAATACTTGAATTACATAAAGGATGTGAATAACTATGATGGCTTGGCCAAGGTTTAATGCCTAGTAAAGGTGATGTGGTATTCAGTGATGATGCACAGGATTGGCATAGTCCAATGCCTGGAATAGATGCACATGATTGACATAGTTCAATGCCTAGAATAATGTCACATGATTGGTAATAACCCAATACCTGGAATAATTGCATAGGATTGGCAATAACCCAATGCCTGGAATAATGTCACAAGATTGGTCATAACCCAATACCTGGAATAATTGCACAGGATTGGTCATAACCCAAAACCTAGAGTAATTTCACAGGATTGGTCATAACCCAATACCTGGAATAATTGCACAGGATTGGTAATAACCCAATGCATGGAATAATGTCATAGGATTGGTAATAACCCAATACCTGGAATAATTGCACAAGATTGGTAATAATCCAATACCTAGAATAATGTCACAGGATTGGCATAGACAAATACCTGGAATAAAACTACAAGATTGGGAAAACCTGATGCCTAGATACAACACTCACATGATTGACATAATCCAATACCTAGAATAATGCCACAAGATTGGCATAGACCAATACCTGGAATAAAACTATGGGATTGGGAAAACCCGATGCCTAGATACAACACTCACAGGATTGGCATAATCCAATACCTAGAATAATGTCACAGGATTGGCATAGACCAATACCTAGAATAAAACTATAGGATTGGGAAAACCTGATGCCTGGATACAACACTCACATGATTGGCATAATCCAGTACCTGGAATAATGTCATAGGATTGGCATCGTCCTATACCTGGAATAAAACTACAGGATTGGGATAACCCGATGTGTGAATGCAACACTCACAGGATTGGCAAAATCCAATACCTGGAATAATTTCACAGGATTGGTCATAACCCAATACCTGGAATAATTGCACAGGATTGGCATAGTCCAATACCTAGAATAGTTGCACAGGATTGGCATAGTCCAATACCTGGAATAGTTGCACAGGATTGGCATAGTCCAATGCCTAGAAGAATATAATGATGTATATTCACATGATTGGTACAATCCAATACCTGGATAGCAGATTGGTTGAGGCCAATAGATAGAAATGAGAATGATTCATGGATGGCATACCATGATGATGAGCATCACAGGATAAGCTTGAGATGTTGATATAGTATGATGGGTAAATGATATACATGTTATTCATATTCCTTATAAAGTGAATAGATGATTTACTGCTCTATCATAGATAGTTGCAATACTTTAAAAGATGAGAATATTCTAAACTGATTATCCTTTGCTCAGTATAATACTATTTAACTGTGATAATAATATTGTTGGCAGAGAGTTATATCTCTCATTGGGACAATTGTCTCACCCCGTGGGATCCACATTTTTTTAGGTGGACGTGCACAAGGGGGGATTGAGACCATACTGCAGAGAAAGAACAATAGCAACAGGGACAACAGTGACAGCTCAGGTTGAGTGTACTGTCTGTCGTGTCTTGTAGATAGAAGCCCTATGTGTCGTCTCTGTACTCTCAGGTCCTTGGAGTTGGTTCGTACTGGTTTCATGAATGATATGATATTTTGGCTTGAATGCCTTGAGGTTTTATGTTGCTCCAGTATGTATTTTGATAGAGCAATTATTATATGTTGTCCTTGAGATGAGATGAAGCAATGTTGCATAATGTGAATCATGATATGCATGAGATTTGGAACTTTTAGTAAAAGTTTTCTAGACAAGGATCTCCTTGCAAAATGGTTTTAAATTTTAGTAATTTTTGTTAATGCGTTGTTTATGTTTATTCTGCTTAATTAGTAACGATTTGTTTGTCAGTTTGGCGACTGTCATTTCAGAAACAAATGGCTCGTGAGACAACCCGATCGAATGGAGGATCGAGTAGGCCAGACTACAAGGACGAACGACTGGTGGCCCAACCAACCGACTGGAGGTGAACCAGATGACCTCTTCAGAAGAGCCCAATAGAGCGACCAAGAGGTGTGCTGACCGGTTCATGAGTTGAACCGATCAACCGGATTGGTTCGAGCATAGATCTTCACCAACAATAGGTTGCATATCATGTGGATCATAGGTGGCAGTAATTCCTTGTGGCTCCAATGAATTACATTAGTGTGGCCATAACCATCAGTTATGTGTTGTATTTATTGCATGTTCTTATTTGTGATTATAGCATGTATATGATATGTACTATATATGTGGTGATTGGATAAAGTATATGCATTTATACATACAAAATCCATCAAATATAAAATATCAAGTCGTAGATGCTTTACAAAAGTGGCACACGTGAAAAACTTGATCGACCAAGCGCGGTCTCCCCAAGGGAGGTGCGCCGTTTATCTCATGGAAGTGTGATGGTAATAATGTGGGCCCACCAAGTGGGGTGCATTATTATCGTGCCGGCTTTTGGGTTAGGCTTGATTGGTGATTCTCAGAGAGTTTGGGCCCAAAAGCATGCTAATGATCATGATAAGGAGTTGCATATATCATCTATCCAAGAGTTGCATATGATGCAATTGGCATGATTGCCTACCTTAATAATTGGTCATGAGCGCCAGTGTTGGTTTGGTATTGATGCAGTTGTTTTGGATCTTGGCCCACTAGAATATTGTACACTACAATATTTTGAATTGATATTGAGGGCTATCAATTCAAATAAAATAGTGGGAGCGGTAGTTAATTAAAGACCTAATTAATATTTTCAAATTTATCAAATCAAACCAAATCAAAAATATTTTGAAAAATTGCAATATTTCTTTGTAGAATCAAATGTCAAACACGTTCCAATTGCGATCAGTCCTCAAGAAGGACAAAATGGGATAAAATTCCACAATTGGTTAAGGACTTTGAGAAATGTTCTCATCAATGAGCGAAAGATCTATGTCCTTGAAAGACCAATGCCAGAGGAACCCACTCCAAATGCGCCTAAGGCTGAAATAGGTGCTTACTTGAAGCATACCAATAACTCCATAGACATTGAACAGCTAATACTATTTTGTATGAACTATGAGTTCATGAACAAGATGAATACATGGACATTCTTGAGATGGTAACACATCTTAAGAACCATGTAAAGCATAGAAGGTATAATGTCTCCAAAGTGCTAGTTGAGGGCAAGATGACAAAGGGAGGACCAGTAGAACCCCATGTGCTCAATATGATTGGACATGTGGAATCACTGGGATTTATCTTAGGTCAAGTGTTGACCATGAATATGACTATGCAAGCGTTGCATGAATCATATAGTCAGTTTATCAAATTCTTGACGTGTTGATGCCATAGAAAGGAAGAAGAAGGACTAATTGATGATGATGATCAACAGAAGTGAGTCCTAGGGAAAAAGCAAGGTCAAGAAGTGTTCTATTGCTAAGATGAAGCCCAAGTCATCTGCACTCAAGTTATGGAGAAGGGTAAGTGTAAAAGGAATCTTTCCTTTTCACTTAAAGGAAAAATAAAACAAATGCCACCATCATCAATTGTTTGGACGTTTGAAAGGAAATATCCTCTTCATAGAGGATCTCAGGAAGAAGATAGAGATAAAGATCTCCACTTCAAGACCTGAGAAGAAGTAAGCTAGAACTATATGGAGCAAGGGTTGCTGCCACTATAGTTAAAGGTTGTCATTCATGGGCACATAATAGAATTAGTGAATTGCTATTATGTACATGCTATTGATGAAAACATCATGTCTTGTATGACAAGAACATTATGTTTCAATTCAAAAACATGTTAATGTGGAAGGTTTATAGACAAAAATAACACATAATATTAGAAAGTGAGTTAGTTGATGACTAAATCTCATTAGTCATGAATGGTAATATCAAACCAAGCACACAGACACAAGTTAAAGAACAATGTATCAGATAGACCCACCGTTAGACTGACACAAGGAAGCCATCATCATGGAAGTCATAGTCATCTCCCATAGTGATGGTGGTGGTTGTATTTCTTAGACCTGGAATCACTACACTCATCACATGTCATTGGTTACACTTTGACATCATCAAACGCAGACCTGAAGCATGGTTTGTTATAACGATGATGATTGGGTGACTTTGACACAGGGGATTGACTGTGATTGATAGATATGGGATTTCTCCCTCCGACAGGAGCATGATATCCAAGGCTTCTTGATTAGAAAGAATATGAAAAGTATGGCCATATACATGCGATTCAATATCTGATATTGAGATTACATATATCTCATGGAGTCTGCTCTGGTTTAAAAAATAAGATTTAATATATTGAGGATGACTTTTCCATGCCTCTAGTTCAATCTAGATATTTGTGACAAAGGAAGTATACAAACACTATAACACCATACATAGATTTTAGGTTGAAGTTTCTCCCCAACATTCCATACACATGGATAGTAATTATGTGCAACTTGGCATCGCTCATTGCTTGTGATGCCATAAGCTAGTTTTGGACATTCACTGCCAATGTGACTTGGGACCTATAGGGTCACACACATAGGAAATCATCTAGAAGAGACGTTTGATCTTGAATGATGATTAAATTGATTACTAAAGTGTTTAGGTATTTCAATTCACGCAACGGATTAGCTATAGACTACCAAACAATCGGTTCAAGGGTTGAGATTGTTGTTTCGAGTGTCAGGATGATTGTATTGGTTAGAATTTTACTTGACCTGGCCTATGAGACGCCCATCTTGCTGGTGTGAAATTGCTATCTAGACTTGTGTGATACGACTGTCTCAGTTACACCAAATGGCCATCTCGTGGGTGTAATTTTATTGCATCAAGGATTGGAGCCGACGTCAAGTTGACTACTAATTGGAATTAAATTGCTGACATATGAGCAAAATTGGAAAGTGTGAAATGATCCTCTAGCGTGCGAGATGACCATCTCACTGGGAAAGACACCTGTTTTGGCACATGCAAGTTGCAAAACTTCCAGAATTGTTGCAAAAAATCAAGATCTCCTGGTCTTTTCCAATCCCGCTTTAGTCCCATATTGGCTGGGAACTGGGAACCCTAACCCTAACTCCTCCTATATATAGAGGGGTACTGATGGGCTTCCTAGAACACAACTATAACATATATAATTGAGAATCAGTTAATCTAACAATTATTATCCTCTCTGGTTGTGGTAACCATGAGCGTGCTGTCAAGTCATACCTGACTAAAGAGGGATAGCCAAGGGAGCGAAACAACTGACGATCATTGTTGTGGGACAACATGTTTGTGACTAGTACATCAATGGGAGGGACAACTACTTCCTCTCCATCCTAGAAGGACAACATGAGTTCTAGTGGGTCTGTGTGGACTACTCTAGAGGCAGGAGTCCTTTGGCTACTGCTAGAAGGGAAACGTCAACTTGCAGTCCATGGTGAGATTTGAGGAGTCGATGTAGCAGTTGTCCGGGTCTACTGTCTGTGGAGGAGAAGTCAGATGAATCCCAGTGCATCCAAGAGATGCAAAGTACTCACCGTCCAAGACCGAGTGTATCTACATTGATGAGGATTGTCGCTGGACTTACTCCAGGACCAAGTATATCTTTGTGAAACCATCTTTCGCATTGCACATTTATTAACCCGATCTACTGGTTAATGGGAAATATGTTAGTAAAATATTTTATTTCCACTGCCTATGTGATATCGTATTTCCCAACAATAATAAGCTCATACAAATATATGTGCATGTACCCTAGAGTCTATGCATAGGATATCAATATCTCAATCATGCATGTGTTCATCAATATAGATTTAAAGATCCATTACGGTGAAACACAAGTCTAAGATGGAGGACATCCACATCCAATATATCCTAAGTATTACATGATTTTCTGATTTGATAGGGGAGTACAAGATAGAAAGATGCTCATAAACATTACGTACAAGAACCACAATTGAAGTCATATATGTCACACAAATTAACCATCATAGAGCAAGGAGGCTGATCATAGTAATTAGAGTCATTAATCAATACAAACTTACTGTCTTTAAATAATATAAGATAATTTGGTACATAAAATGGGACAAAATCACTATATAAAGAATATTGGTGGTCTGAGGTTCATCACCATAGCCTATGTAGTTATTCTAACTAAAACGACTCTTTTAATTAAGTATATTAGATTAGGACCAAGCAGATTTGCATCCTTATGGAACACAAATCTGACAACGATCAAACTCCCCACAAATATGAGATCTTGGTGTTTATGGTTCTTTGTTCAATTATCTAATGGAACTACATTCACGATCTCTTTTGAAGTTCTACCTGTTCCATTAGGTGTTCTAATCCTAGAATTTGGGATCTCTTCACCAAGGATTATAATAGACAAGAAAAAATGATAGATTAATCATACAACCCCATCCACGTTCTCATCTGGAATTCTATGTGTTCATTCAACGTTCTAGATTTAGGATCTGTGATCTCTTCACCTAAGATTACAACTAAAATAATATAAGTTGATAGAACCATAGAAGAAGTGCATAGGTCAGAAGAAACACATGTAACAACAAAATTATTATATAATATCAATCCAAACAAGGTAGGGGCTATGGGATTACACCCCAGACCTAATTTATAAGGTTTACTAGTTCATAATTAGAATAAATACAATGGTACATATAGGAAGATAAGGAGCCATATTTCTAGAATCTAGCAACACTCAAACAGTCTCCTTGAGGAAGATGATATCTCCTTTTCTAATTTCCTTGATATGTGCACCCAAATGCATCTATGAGATGATCAAGTGTGATTCCCTTTATGTCTGATCTACCCCCTCCTTTTATAGGGTAGAATGTGACCTCAAAACTCTAAAATTTTATCTTAGTGGCAGCTACAAAGACTGGGTCTATTGTGCAAGTCAGTCAATTGGGGGTCTAGTCAGTCGATTGGGGTAAGTCAAAGCTTGGGTTAGTATGCTATCTATTGATAAATTGGGAGTCTAATCGATCAACTGGTTGATTTGATGCTCAGATTCTTATGTAGGTCAGTCAATCAGTTCAAGGTGAATTGATCGATTTGAATGCAATAGATGTCCTTGCTTTTCATGTTGAATCCATCAACAGGGTTCCCAACCATCTGGTTGGCAATTCTTAGACTAACTTATTCCTTCTTGTGAGTCAATCAGCTAGGTATGTCAGTCAACCAATTGGTATTCTGGGAGGTTGAGATATGCACTTGAAGCCTCCTTAATCTTCTAATTGTTGGAGTATTAGGGGGGTCTTGATCTATGGAGTCAGTGGATACAATTGAGCTATTTTCCTACAATTACGAAGAAAATCTAATTAGAACTCTAATTTAGGAGACAAAAGAAAAAATAAAGCAAGTGAATGCTAAGTCTAAGAATAAAAAACACAATGTCCCTAAAAAATGATCCACAAGATATGATAGAAATAGATGAAAATGCATTCATTGCTAACCTTTAGACATTGGGAGAAAAAACAGATAAATCATGATACATTGTTTCACATAGCCAATATGATGTTTTGAGGATGGAGACAAGTTTGATCTTGGATAAACCAAGTTTTCCTAATTTGGTTTTTTAAAAACCCTAGATAAGTGGCACAACATGTAAGGGGATGAACATGTCATGTCTTCCACTACCACCTCCACCGGAGGAAAAAACCCCTAACCCTAGATACACCAAGGAAGAGAGATGCATGCACATTTTCTTCAAGACTAGATCTTTATCGGGTTCTAACACGATAAATATGTCAATGGGCACATCATGTATGTGGGTTGATAAATTGTGTATGTACTCATCTTAGAGAGTTTTGTTTCTTATAAATGGAGAAGTTGACTTCCTCTATGATAAGATGAAGCATAGATCTATGATGATGATGTAGAGAGAATGGAGGTATTGATAATAACTACCTTAGAAAGAGGAGATGAGACTCACTCTAAGGTTTGACAATGTTTTTTCCATACTTTATTGTCTTCCCAAATAAGTCCTAATGGTTTGTTACCATGTGAAGAGATATCAATATAGTGTAATTTTGTTTAGTATTATGATCGTGACTAGACTTTAGATAGTAATATGAATGACTACCAATAATCTAAGTATATAGTGTCAAACTAATATTGATTTACTCATAATATGGAAATACATTTTCGTTAACACCCATGTATCAAAAATAAGTATTTCATAGATGTGAATTTGAGGTTGTCATTGGATGTTGCATTTTTCCAATTTATAACATTTTGTATTATATAATTTATTTAAACGTTAAATATAATAATCAAAATGAAATGACTTGTTAGAGGAACACTTTGATATGGGTATATTTTTATTTGGTTATAGTGTTTGGTAAATATTCGTGTTTAATTTGGTTGGTATTTTATGATTTGTATTTTAAAGTGTTTCAGAATTAACCACATCTATTACTATATATTGTTACATATTTTGACCAAAAGTCTTGACATGACACTAGTAAATTATAAAATTTGCAACTGATAAAACCCAAAATACACTATGATTGCCAGTTAATGTATAGTCTATAGTAAGGACAATAGATTTTATAAAGAGTGGTAAAGTCTCAGTTGTTGTTTCTAATCCCTGAGGGCTTTTCCTAGTCTTGACTTCTATACCTTTGGTTTTATTTAGAGCCGTAAGAAGAAGCATATATTGTTGCAAGTGTCCTAATATTGGAGTATGCACTCATGTTGAATGATCATCTGGAATGGAGGAGAAGATATTACTGTCACATTTGCTGGATGTAAAGATCACATGTTGTAAATCACACTTGCTTAAAATGGGCAATAACAAACAAATGCAGAACATAAGTATTAAAATTTAGGGACTAGGTGAAATATACCCTTTACTACTTCACCTTAAAGTATACCATAAGAAGTGTATTATACTTAGAATACCATATAATATTTTGTACCTTAAAAATTGGTAACACTTCCTAAGTAGGAATGTTTCTTTTCAGTTACACAATCTTATTGAAAATAAGGTATTTACCCCATTTCTTTATTAGAAGAAAGAATTCTAGGGTAATTAAATAGTTCACAACATCCATATTATCACCACAAACACTTGATTACTTCATTTTAGTTTAGGTTCATTAGTGAATAATTATCATTATTCATGAAAACCACTAACCATAAAGTATATTTCAATGTAGTAGATCATTAGTTGAAAAAAAAACAACAATAGAATCATTCACATCGGCCAACTCATTAACATTTACCATATGCATGTTGAACTCCATTAAAAATCTATAAATCAATCCTTAGATTCAACACATAAATATATTATTTAAGAATCCAAAGAGAGTTTATGAGATACTATGTTTGATTCATTAATACCCAAACTCTAGTCATGTTGGACATTTATACCAAGTCAAACAATTACTAGCACAAAAATACAGAAAATTCTGAATACATACCTAATCATGTTTTTCAATTCCCAAAACATATAGAGAAAGATGTTTTTTAGCAAAGAGTAGATCTAAAGTAGGAGTTTACCTATCCAATACAATGTTCCCCAATGATTATTCAATAACCATGTAAATATGTGTTAAGGGATTACAAACGGAGTACTTTGAATCCTTCATGTTGTAGAACATCCAAAAGCATCGACAAGCTCCACCAACATCATCATCTTCACATGCTTTTAACTTCATGTACGTAAAACCTCAATGAAGATCAAAGAAGAGAGAACAAATTAGGGTTTAGGTAGGGAAGATAGAGACTACAAGATGGATGGAATTTTGTATAGATGATGGATATACCAAATAACTTATTCACTACTAGTTCCACACCATCTAGAGACTACCGCTCTAAAACCTACATCTGCTAAGCTATCAGCCAACTTTTGACCCATTTGGGTTTCGGTCCAACCTCACTCCTCCTCCCTTGACACATTATACACTTCTCCTTTTCTAGTATGATATGGATGCCCGTGAGTGAACTGATTCTATTGTGCAAATCTGAACACTTCAAATATCTATCAAATGAGCCCAAGAATACTATAAACAAAAGTATTGGCCAAAACTTAAGAAATGAAGAAGGTATATCACTAATCTAAACCACACACCTTATTGACCAAAATTTGATGTCTAAATTTATAATTTTATCCTTGAGATATACACTAACAAATAAAGACCATATCAATTATATTAGGGATTACAGTTATGGTTTTCACATTAAAATAGATTGACTTATGTGTTGTTATAAATCCATCGAGTCACATTGTGCCAATATCGACATGTTTGCAATCATACAAATATTTTATTGGAAAGAAAACTAGAAGAATTTATCTGGAAAATTCTCAAACATAAAAAGTATTCAGTCTTAGTATATTTCGAGGGGTTGATGACCATCATAGTGGAATGCATGCGGATGCAATCATTGATATTCATCATAAAAATAGTATGTCAAGCTTGATTTTTTTTTCTATATTCCTTTACAAATATTTTGTCTTATGTTTTTTTCAATTGGAGATATTAGAAATATGGATTCATTTTGTTAATATGGATTCAAGAAAATTTTCATTTGGTTGATTTGGAACTTTGAATAATTGGAATTTTTGATGTAGTGATGCATGATACATTACTTCTAAAAATTTGATTTTAGACAATCAAATTAGGAACTCCACTTTGGAGAATGGATATGTATCTTCATGTAGTTGTAGTTTTTGTCGGTTTAGTAAACATGTTTTAATTTGTTTAGATGAGTTATAGGTGAACATGAGAAATGATCTTATAAAAATTCAGTACTCGTTTGGTTATAGTGTTTGGTAAACATTTTGTATTATATAATTTATTTAAACGTTAAATATAATAAATAAAATGAAATGACTTGTTAGAGGAACACTTTGATATGGGTATATTTTTATTTGGTTATAGTGTTTGGTAAATATTCGTGTTTAATTTGGTTGGTATTTTATGATTTGTATTTTAAAGTGTTTCAGAATTAACCACATCTATTACTATATATTGTTACATATTTTGACCAAAAGTCTTGACATGACACTAGTAAATTATAAAATTTGCAACTGATAAAACCCAAAATACACTATGATTGCCAGTTAATGTATAGTCTATAGTAAGGACAATAGATTTTATAAAGAGTGGTAAAGTCTCAGTTGTTGTTTCTAATCCCTGGGGGCTTTTCCTAGTCTTGACTTCTATACCTTTGGTTTTATTTAGAGCCGTAAGAAGAAGCATATATTGTTGCAAGTGTCCTAATATGGGAGTATGCACTCATGTTGAACGCTCATCTAGAATGGAGGAGAAGATATTACTATCACATTTGCTGGATCTAAAGATCACATGTTGTAAATCACACTTGCTTAAAAAGGGCAATAACAAACAAATGCAGAAAATAAGTATTAAAATTTAGGGACTAGGCAAAATATACCCTTTACTACTTCACCTTAAAGTATACCATAAGAAGTGTATTATACTTAGAATACCATATAATATTTTGTACCTTCAAAATTGGTAACACTTCCTAAGTAGGAATGTTCCTTTTCAGTTACACAATCTTATTGAAAATAAGGTATTTACCCCATTTCTTTATTAGAAGAAAGAATTCTAGGGTAATTAAATAGTTCACAACATCCATATTATCACCACAAACACTTGATTACTTCATTTTAGTTTAGGTTCATTAGTGAATAATTATCGTTATTCATGAAAACCACTAGCCATAAAGTATATTTCAATGTAGTAGATCATTAGTTGCAAAAAAAAACAACAATATAAGCATTCACATCGGCCAACTCATTAACATTTACCATATGCATCTTGAACTCCATTAAAAATCTATAAATCAATCCTTAAATTCGACACATAAATATATTATTTAAGAATCCAAAGAGAGTTTATGAGATACTATGTTTGATTCATTAATACTCAAACTCTAGTCATGTTGGACATTTAGACCAAGTCAAACAATTACTAGCACAAAAATACAGAAAATTTTGAATACATACCTAATCATGTTTTTCAATTCCCAAAACATAGAGAGAAAGATGTTTTTTAGCAAGGAGTAGATCTAAAATAGGAGTTTACCTATCTAAGACAATGTTCCCCAATGATTATTCAATAACCATGTAAATATGTGTTAAGGGATTACAAACGGAGTACTTTGAATCCTTCATATTGTAGAACATCCAAAAGCATCGACAAGCTCCACCAACATCATCATCTTCACATGCTTTTAACTTCATGTACGTAAAACCTCAATGAAGATCAAAGAAGAGAGAACAAATTAGGGTTTAGGTAGGGAAGATAGAGACTACAAGATGGATGGAATTTTGTATAGATGATGGATATACCAAATAACTTATTCACTACTAGTTCCACACCATCTAGAGGCTACCGCTCTAAAACCTACACCTGCTAAGCTATCAGCCAACTTTTGACCCATTTGGGTGTCGGTCCAACCTCACTCCTCCTCCCTTGACACATTATACACTTCTCCTTTTCTAGTATGATATGGATGCCCGTGAGTGAACTGATTCTATTGTGCAAATCTGAACACTTCAGATATCTATCAAATGAGCCCAAGAATACTATAAACAAAAGTATTGGCCAAAACTTAAGAAATGAAGAAGGTATATCACTAATCTAAACCACACACCTTATTGACCAAAATTAGAACTCTAAATTTATAATTTTATCCTTGAGATATACACTAACAAATAAAGACCATATCAATTATATTAGGGATTACAGTTATGGTTTTCACATTAAAATAGATGGACTTATGTGTTGTTATAAATCTATCGAGTCACATTGTGCCAATATCGACATGTTTGCAATCATACAAATATTTTATTGGAACAAAAACTAGAAGAATTTATCTAGAAAATTCTCAAACATAAAAAGTATTCAATCTTAGTATATTTTGAGGGGTTGATGAACCATCATATTGGAATGCATGCGGATGCAATCATTGATATTCATCATAAAAATAGTATGTCAAGCTTGATTTTTTTTTCTATATTCCATAACAAATATTTTGTCTTATTTTTTTTTCAATTGGAGATATTAGAAATATGGATTCAAGAAAATTTTCATTTGGTTGATTTGGAACTTTGAATAATTGGAATTTTTGATGTAGTGATGCATGATACATTACTTCTAAAAATTTGATTTTAGACAATCAAATTAGAGAACTCCACTTTGGAGAATGGATATGTATCTTCATGTAGTTGTAGTTTTTGTCGGTTTGGTAAACATGTTTTAATTTGTTTAGATGAGTTATAGGTGAACATGAGAAATGATCTTATAAAAATTCAGTACTCGTATCAATTAGTATTTGTACCATGACAAGATGACTGTAATTCCCCCCACCCCACACTGAAACAAAGTATTGCTTTGATGTGAATATCAAGCTGTCGTCGGATGTAGGTTGTATTTTTCCAATTTACAAGTTCTAATATTGTATTATTTTAACTACATCTACTGTTCTAGACTATGACATATTTTGATTAAATTCTAGATATGACATTAGTAAATGGTTAAATGTGCGGCTTCTTAAAAATAATAATAATAACTATGTTTATCGATTAAACTATAGGCTTCGGTTGGGACTGTATATTATATAAAGGATAGTGTAGTCTTGAATCTAATGTCTAAGGACTTTTTCTGTTTTTTTTATAACTTTGGTTGTATTTAAAGGGGTAATAAGAAGCATCTGTTCTTGCAAGCGCGTTACTAACGTGGAAGAAAGTCCGCATGTTGAACTATCATCTAGAAGCGGTGGCGGAGACATTGTCGTCATAGTTTCGGGCAGGAAAGCCCCGAATGTGTTAAAACCACTAGATAAATGTTAAACGCCAACAGCTAGGTGACAACACCACTTTCAGACCGTGAGACGGGACACGTATATATATTTCGCCGCAACGCAACGAAAAGAACTTGCAGATTGATCGACAGCTGAAACCATGATCGTATATAGTACCCTATCCTTAAGTGCGGTCACTATCGCTACCTGCACCGCTGCACGATGACCTGATACTATCTTCGCCGGTGATTCGTTGATCCCGTTTTTGGTAGATGGAATCGGATAATTAATCAACTTCTGAAAAGTGCATCGTAAAGAAAGAAAGATGACGGGGAAAGGTTAAACCCGGCGTTGCGCCGTCTTTTTCTGTTCGACTGCCGGCCGGATGAGGAACAGCAGATATCTCTAGATATGTCTCCAGTAATGAAAAATCCTTTCATTAGAATGGGGAGACAGTTTGCATCGTCATCGACATATTCTAGAAGGCTGTGCTGGTAGCTCACTAGCTTGCAGTAGTTCACGTCGTCGTGGTACATCAAACACCTTAGGGTGAGTTGCAATTCACAGTCGAACACGTTACTCTGGCTGCATCGCTTTGTGCCTCACGTCTCAGGTAGGGTTACATGTCTCGTCTCTCGGTATCTGCTTCCTGGATCCGACATATGTGGAGCACGCTGGTTCACGTCCATGCATGCTTTGGACGCGTGTATGAACAACAAGGACGCTCGCCCTTTGGGGCTATGATCCCTGAAATGTAAATCGTACCTACCACCCTGGTGTTTGTTATTTCCAACTGATACAATTAACCGATGAAGGCAGTGGCGTAGCCACATTCAGGCCTGAGGGGGCCTGGGCCCTACGTACCCTGATTTTGGAATTGCATACTAACTAATGCTATTTTCAGTCAATCTTTAGTTGTAATTAGTAGCAGTGCCTTACCTGAGGAAGACATAAGGCTTGCGGTTTGTCGTGCCCTCTCTGTCCAAAATTTCTGGCTCTGCCACTGTATGGAGGCAATGTCAGACATGTTCAATCGATTAACAGTGAATTAACTTAGTAGCAGTAAAATATATATCTTAGCCCACAGTCATTCCTGTGGCAATTTGTTTATAGTTTTAAAATGAAGACTTATATAATCTTTTTAAATATAAAGATGAATATCAAGTATGTTGTATATAGTTGGAATTTTAATTAAAATTTTAGTAAACATCCGTAAGCAAATACAGAAGGACATCTGATAAACAAATTTAAAAAAACGTTCAGGGTTTATAAGACTTTATATGTGAAAGGTACAACAAATAAATAATGTCGTGAAGACAAAATTGTTGTTCCTGTGCACGAGATTCTCAAAGATTTACCTTTCACATAACCACCCGCAACTTTGATACTTCCTCCCGGTACTATTAAGAGGACAGTGACAAACCATCTGTTGGCCCTCAAATGCCGCCAGAAAACAAGTGACATAAGTATGTTGATTCCCAAGTGGAAGAGTAGAGAATTACAAATTGAATGCAATAGTCATTATGTGAAATATGACAAGGTGGAGAAAACTGCATATAATAGCTGGTAGCAACACAAAACAATCAATAGAATATTTCTCACACACACAACAATTCTCAGTATTCAGGTGTTTCTTTATATGTTTAGAAATGTTGGTATAGGTGCCAGATCAGACATTTCCCCTCTAATCAAGATAAATAGGTGTTAGACCAGACATTTACCCTTTAATCAAGAACCTTATACGAGTTCCTTAATTCAAAAAAAAAAAATAAAGAGGCTTGAACCAAAAAAAACTTCCAATGAACCTAGATGGAAAAAGGGCTAGTGGGTTATTAAAAAGAGTTAACATTTTGGGTGTCTCTAGGAATTTTTTTCCAATGCGCTTAAGAGAATCAATTTGTTGTGCAATACTTGGACTCTGACAATTAAAATATTGTTTGAAGTGAATATAAAATAAAATAATTGTCATTTAAATCTAGATCACATCACATCCATACAAAATGCTAAACTAATTTGAAATTGGGCCAAATAGGCTGGGGCAGGGCAAGGAGACACATGCACACATATGTGTCATTATTTCGTCAATGTATAATACAAAGTATAAGCCCGATCAATTGTAAATTTCTATTCTCTCAAAAGACCTATATGGCCTTTGGTCTCCACTCACACTTAGAAAGATCCATATCACTTTAGAATTGAAATATCAGACTAAAGGATCCTGAGAGGTCCTGAAATATAATGAATTAGTTGATGAAAATGCAACATTTTTCTAAAAGTTTCATAACCTCAAAATATCATAAAAAGGCACAAAAGTGATTAAGCTATGTCTTTCAGCTTAGGTAGCTTGTGTCTATGAACCTTGCCTAATATTAATTCATCCACATCCAAAGATATATGATGACCTATATCTTGAACCATTCATATTTTAATAAACTGTACAAACATAATAAGGGCAAATAAATAGGTCTGTAACAGTGTGCATATATAATATGTCCTTCACAAGAATCTATTTCATGAGAGCTCTAGTGAGTATGTCCAACTCATATAAACTCCAGCCTAAGGTTACACTCACACAGTAGAGATCTCCCAAAAAATATAGAAAGGGAAGGGTCTGAGTAAAACTTGAAGATTGTGCTTCCACAAAACACAAACACATCTTAGTTATCTCTTTCAAGCATTTCTCAAGCGATCTCTAGTTTTAAAATGGTAAGGATACCATTGTGATGCTCAACTCATGGGAAGAAGACCCTTCCCTGTGACACACTAAGTACCAGATTTCTAGATAGACCCTTTACGAGAGGATAAACAACATTCTCTACTAATATAACAAGGTATAGAGATACAACATCATGGTTGATGAAGTCTATCACCTATTCATATTTCGATCTAATCATAATATTTCTCATATTAGCTTTAGATTGTTTAGATTTTTCTATGATAATATCTTGTTTCAATTAACTGAGATAGGAGGAATGAATTTGAAACTTCTAGGTAAACTAAGAAATATATTTCTTAGCCAATCATCCTAACAAGAAGATAAATTTGAGGCTATAAACTCAGCCTCCCTAGTGGATTTTCCCGCACATTCTACTAGGAGTATTTCTAATGAACTACAACACTAGAAAGGCTAAAAACACATATCCAATAGTTTACTTGGTCTCATCATAGTCAAAAATCCAATTTCCATATGCATAGCCTTCTGTCACACACTGGAAACTAGTGTAGTGATGACCATAACTCATTTTACCTTTAAGATGCCTAAAGACTTTTACTGAAAACTTGTAGTGAATAGTGTTATGACAACTAGTGTACGTTATTAGCTTAATAGCATCATAAACAATGTCAGCTCTAGAATAGTTGGTAGAGTACATCAATCTTCTAATAACTTGGACATATTAACATTTATCCACATGATACCTTTATGTTCTTTAAGATGTAAAGAGGAATCATACATAGTACTAACAAACACATAATTGTATATATTAAACTTATCTAAACCCTTGGGTTGATTCATATAGATATTTTCTCAACATTCCAATGGATGAAAGCAGTCTTTCTATCCATTGATGAATTGCAAGCTTGTGAATCTTGGCTACAGAAATAAGGACATGGATGAAGGTGATCTTTGTTATAAATCATATGTGTCAAAATATTTAACTTCTTATTGTTTGTAACCTTCAACTACCAACCTAGCCGTGAACTTACACTACCATCATACCTTAAGTTCTTATAAACATTCATTTACATCGATGGTTTCTTAACTTAGAGGATGATCAGTTAGGTTCTATGTATCATTCTTCATTATGGATTGTATTTCACAATTAACAACTTTATTATAGAACCCAACATCAATGCATTTCATGTCATCTTCAAAGATTTCAGGGTCATCATCCATAATAAAAGTATATAAGTTAGGGAAAAAGTTCTTTGTAATGTTTCCCTTTTTTAATTGACTAATGTGACTTAGATGCTCAACAACTTCCATGTTCAAGGGTTCTAGTTTAGGTATAACTATGTCAGGGATAGGAATTAAAACTTGAGCGGGTTCATAAGTTTCAATGTTTAAAGGGCCATCAATAGCATGTCTAGGAACACTAATTTTTAAGAGAAGTATACTTTGTATATTACAATATCTACATGTCGAATTTCTGGGATGGAATATGTCATGGATATCTAACATTATAACTAGATATCTATGTGCATTTCTACATAGCCTAAGCTAATGGTATCAATGGTGTTGGGACCATAATTTTCCTTTTTCTTTTTTGGAATTTAAACTTTGGCCAATCACCCACATAGTTAATGTAATTTAAAACAATTTCCTATTAAGTCAAAGTCCTTAAAGAGTTTTTTTATATTTTTAAAGGAATATAGTTCAATATAATGTTAGCAAGTATATGATATTTCCCCCACATTCTTTAATGTAGGTAAGAGTCAACCGTGATTGGATTATCTATTTCAATTAATTTAATATTCCATCATCAAATAATGGGTTGCATGGGGCAACTATTTTGTGAATAAGGCTATGTTCCCCAAACATATTTTTATGATTAATCGAGATATTCTCACCTCCTTTACCTGGTCTAATTATCTTAAGGTTCTTCTTAGGTTAGTTTTCTACTTGTGACTTATAGATTTTAAGGTTTTCCATTTTCCCATCTTAGCTTTGCAATGAGTAATATATTTGGAAAAAGCATCTATAAATGTTAGAAAGTAGTGTATGCCATAAAAACTAAGAGTGCTAGTTACTTCATATATATCATCATGAATAAGATCAAGAAAATATGCATATGTTCCACTAGTCCATAAGATTTCATAGGCAATTTGTATTGAGCATGTGAGTTGTGCGACTACAACGACGAGTATTTGCATTGGACTTGCTCCAGGATCAGGTATATCCTCAAAAACCATCCTTTCCATCATATAGTTATTGACGCAATCTGATGGCTATGGGAATATGGTAGATAAAATATTTATTTCCCTTGCCTACACTATAGCCATATTTCCCTACAGATTCAACATAAACCTCCCTACCTTTTCAATGGTAGAGGGTGGATTGCTTAAGAATCAACTGATAATTGTGTCATCATTTCCTACCAATGCGTTCTCATTGGTGGCTGATATGTTGTCAATTGATGGAACTAGTCGTGAGGCTTGACTGTGGTGTTGACTGATGGAACCAGTAATGGTCAATTTTTCATTAGGGTTGAGATTTTGTCTTCCAATTGAAACCCTAGTCGGACCTCCATTGATGAAATTCATCACGTTTCTCATCAACGACCGCTATCGATGGACTTGACACAATCTCCCATCAATGAAGAATCAAGTACCTTCTACTGACGAGAATCTAGGGTCATCAACCAATTATGATGATCCCTGATGGTGTCACATGTGTGATGATTGATGGCACGACAATGTTGACACACTTCTTTTCTATTTTCTTCCTTTTGATATTATAAAGACACCATGCCCTCCTTCTATTTAACCCTTGTTGCTTGTGCTTCTAGAAGAAGGAACCATACTGTATGACTCTAGTCATCAGTTGATAACTGATGAATTCTCCTATTTCCATCAACTAACAATTTGATGCAACTTCTTATCATATTCAACTTCCTTGGTGATTGGTGACTCTTCTCACATCTTCTCACATCCATTAGATCTTGCTTTGATAATGGTCTTCCATCATCTCTTACCTTCAACTATGTGATTGGTGGTTTCCTTACCTAAAATTTGACCTAGAGATACACCGAATCTTATTCTTCCCTTTTACCCTAGTCATTCTAGGATCACAGAAGAAGGGTTTTCGGAGCTTTTTAGAAGTGAAGCTTAGATATTGTAATGAGATTGTGGCTTGTATGCTAGCTTGGAGGTCATGTAAATCTTTGAAGGAGTGAAGCTGAAAGATCTTTTTCTTGATCAAGAAAGGGACTCCTTCCACTATTTTTAAGGGGAGTGATATAATGTATAATATGTTTAATACCTACATCATTCATGTAAACCTTATGTGTGGCACCTCGTCACACTATACTAGATTACTCAAAACATAAAACATGATCAACTACTAATTAACCATATAACTAGAAAAGTGGAATAATTAAAAACCATTTTAACAACATAAAATGCTTAGAAATATTTGCATAAATACCCATCTTTATCATAAACTCATATACCACGATAGTTTTTACACCAGTATTCAGTGGATGAGGCCACTACCTATACATAAAAGACATATTCCACATGTACATGCCATATATACACACACTGGGATACTGCCAAAGACTCATGTCGATACAAGTATATTATCTACAAAACACGTCCCATATTTGGATTTGAGAGTATAGGGACAATACTAGGACTCTACTACTAAAAGTACTATTGTCAAACCTACTATGTCTACTGATCACCAGGTTGCTCCTCTTCTACAATACAATCTCGACCACATTGTCGACGACCATCTAAAAAAGATGTGGTGACCCACGAGGTGAGACCCATGTCCCAGATCTTTACACTGGTTATTGCTTACAACCAATTATTTAATAGTAACAAACTGAGCAGGTTGAGTATTTAATAAGAAATTGAGAAGAATTAAATAATTCTATCATACTAAGCAAGTTTAGTAGATTAAGTAATTCCACAATTTAAGAATAGAAATAAGTAGGATGAATGGAATATGTAATAGATCTAGCAAAACTTACAATTTACTCACTATTTAATATCTCTAATTTCATTATATAACATTTAGCAGTGTAGAAGAGTAAGGCAAGGTTAACATCCAATGTGAAGTGTATTTAACCCTAGGAGATATACTACATGGATGTATCACATCTTTTATTATGCCCTGAAGAATTTGAGGAATACCACTCAAATCCCATGTAGGGATGTCAATAATAACCACCTACTAAAAACCAAACCATACCACCACATTAAAAGTATATTTTTGACACCCAACCAGGTTGCGGGGACCTGACAATGGGCAACCAAAGTTGTGGTTCAGTTGATGGGAACCCAAACAATGCTGACACATATTTATCCTCCAAAACTAGACGTGATGTAGGATGAAACAATATGCATGGACACACCTGTAGTCATGGTGTGTGGTTGCAATGGAAGTCATGATGCATGCATTGAACACATCCTATGGGGTTTTTGTTCGACTCAACCTTTCTGGAATGTGTGCGTAAATGTGTACGATGATGTATGCAATATGTTGTTGGTATCGAGAAGATAGTGACCAAGGTGGTGGAAGTTGTGGGTGTAGTCCATCCATCTGGTGGGGAAGAAGGCCATGCGGTGCTAACGAGGATGGGCGTATGGATGGGACGAATCCATGGTGTTCGCTATAAGTTCATGGTGGGGGCAATGAGTACATGGCAACAAAAATAATGAGTCTATGGTGGCGACATGATTTCATGCCAACAACAACGATGGTTGGTGCATTATGACGGCGATAAGTGCCACACAGAAGTAGCAAGAAGTGCACGAAAGTGATGTAAGTGCATGTCAGCATTGACGATGGCTGGTACATGACTGGAGAAGTGAGTGCATGGAAATAATAGTAATGAGTGTATGACGGAGGTAGGAGTGCATGACGGCAGAAACAATGGATGTCCATCATAATGGCGGTGAGTTTATGGTGACAGAAGAGACTACATGGTAGCAGCCATGATGAGTGCAATCTAGTTCATGTGGTAGCATCCAGTGAGCTTTTGATGTTGGTGCCATGGACTAGTGCATGTTCCTTGAATGTTGGAATGGCCAGGAGACCGATGGTACCTCGACACTAGTGCATGGTGGAGGATGTGAAAGTCTAAGAGAGAAAATGGAGGGTAGTCATGGCATTCATCGTACTCATCTCAGTGGCATGCATGTCGAGGCTGTAGATGTCAACTTGCTACTAACTGGAGTGATATGGAGTCCCACGGCCATCTATCAAACAAAAAACAAATCACCATAGCATAATGGCGTGGGAATCCGAACCATTTTCATTTACACTAATGGTTTGGGATGCATTAGGTGGCAGAAGATCCGATCAATTGCCATACCTAATTCCAATTGACCACTGCTAAGATAAAATTAGTGACATACAAGATCTAGGAAACTAGATTTCTAATATCTTCTCTACCCTCTATCATTAGGAGTTTGTCATAGCGACACATAAGGTCAAGCTGCTAACAACCTAGTTTGTCCTTAGTATAGCTCACAAAACTAGTGAAAGGAGGTGAGTGTGCAAACCCTACCTTCTGAGGTATAACTGCAGCTGTCCTCAATTCTCATTATATACATTCACGATGACATGACCACAACTATTCTCAAACTGAGGGCTAGGCATGACCACAGCCATCTTCCCCAATTTTGAAATCAAGATGTCATGGACACATAGTCACTTGCACCTTGCATACTCAACAATATGAGCTATGAGTTTCCCTTAAGAATACTCATTTCACCATCCGACAAGGTCCAATTCTCAGATGGAACTATGGCAAAGGACACTACATCATTAGGGTTTCACTTGATTAGTTATGCCTATTGGATGATTTAAGTCTGCATCATACAAGTGTACATACAAACCCTAATTCATTTCTAGTAATCATTGCTATATAAAACTCCAGAAGATATAAAGCGTATTATCTAGAATTCATAATCTTCATTGTCGATCGTGAAATCACACATATCATTATATATAACTCCAGAAGATATAAAGTGTATGATCTATAATTCATAATCTTCATTTCCAATCGTGGGATCACACATATCATTATATATATATATATATATATATATATATATATATATATATATATATATATATATATATATATATATATATCAGCACTGGATACAATTCAACAACGCATTAATCTAGGGTTCCAACCCTTATCATGTTTATAAAGAAGATAACACCTCCACTAGGTCTCAACAATTCCTAAAGGTCATTAAGACCATCACATCAATCCCTGCAAGTTCATCATTATGTTTATCTTCCTTCAAACAAGGCTCAAAATTTCTTCAAAACACATGTGACATATAAGTTTAGCATAGCAAGGAATTGTGATGTTCAGATAAAACTATATCATCATTTCAACAATAATAAGAGAGTATTTCATTGTCTGAGTAATCATTCAAGATGATTGATTACAATTGATCACTATCACTTAGTAACATTAAGAATGGGTGTAACTAGCTATTTTTCATTAGAGTTACACATCCACTTATTATTGTGATTATAAATTATATCCATACGAGGGAAAAGGTAAGACTACACGTTAAGGGGATTTATGAGGGCAAAGGTGAGACTACACATTAAGGGCATTGAACCACATAATTATCATCATTAAAGTCAAAACATTCCCCAATAGGCTTCATTCAAACCATTAGATATCGATGCATTAGATCCTCATCATTGGATTAGGTTCTTCATTTAAAACCATTAGTTGGTGTGTAGGTATAGCCTGAAATCATTTGACCCAAGAAACCATCAGTTTAGGGTTTAAAAGGATCAAATCATAAGACCTAGTCACACCATCAGTTGTGGTCTCCTGGACCACCATCACTCATGACACTTTGGGTCACCATTGTTTGGTGTGGTCTGAACTACCATCGATTAACGCCATTGGGTGTTGAGCTACTTCTATCATCGGATGATACCATCTTTAAGTCACTAAGCCATCAATTGTTGAGCTTCAAAAATAGTGAAAAACTATCCTAAGGTGTAACCATCAGTTGACACCATCCGTGGTCACCATTGGTTGTCACCATCAGTTCTAGTATAAAGACATCCATCGTTTGTGGAACAAGGAAGAAAATTGCCTAAAAATCGAAGTATAAGCCATCAATTATGAGGTACTAAACACCATCAGCTGATATGTAAGCAAGAACAAAGTTTTCTTCTATCTTATGCACACTGTTCCATGTCCATATAAAGCTGGAAACTACTTAAGGAACAAGATCAAATCCACAACTCTAGGAAAGAATATCTTCTAAGTTCTTGGATCTTCGATTTAGAGCAAGAACATGAGTAAGCAAGCTTTTAGTAAGTAATAAATGTGAAGAGAGTTATAGAAATCACCTCTAGGAAGAAGATCAAACTCCATGCAGTAAGAAAACTTGAGCAAAGAAGTTATGAATTTCTAGTATAAGCTCTGAACTCAGACAAGTAGCTTCTTCTATACAAGGGAAGCAAACCCTAGACATAAGGAGCAATAAAGATGAGTTCTTTGAGCTCAAGATATAGATTTACCATGGAAAATAGTGGTTACATCCAAGAATAAGGTAGAAGGGATAAGAACAAAAAGTGAAACGAAGGGGGGAAGAAGAAACTCAATATATTAAGTCAAGATAACCCAAAGAAAGCTTCACAAACCCTAGATGAGCGTAGATCTGAACACTAGATGCTCTAACAAAAAGGTTGGCTATCTTCTTCCACCTTGGGCACTTTGTTCACCACCAAGAATAGGGATATAAAGATTTGGATAGGAAATGAGAGATAAGGAACCAAACATTTCATTTGTGAGCTAAAGGATAGGTATATAAAGCTTATAGATAAGGAAAAAGAGAAGCTTAACCTGTCCTAGTAGCTCTCCATGTGTTCATGGACTAGAGCTGACACATACATGAAAACAACAAATCCATTGATCATGAAGACCTTATTAGACATAATTTGATGGATCTCTAGGCCAACCATTGGGTTCCAAGCATGGTAACTATAGGTTCTTTGGAACCCTAGTCACTTAAGTGATCAACCATTGGTTGGTCACATCTTTTAAGTGAATCATCAGTCCAAGTGAACCCAAACACAAAAACCATCAACCTACTACTTATAGGGATGACTATAGGTTGTCACCACCTATTGGTTACCATCAGATGTCCACCAAATAGGAGTACCATTGGTTTTAAGCCTCTAAAGGTATCTCATCCATAAAGGGGTAAAACCCTAAGTCACCCGAGAAGAGAAACGCCAGCAAACCAAGGTACAAATGGGTGCCCCATGGCCCAACAAGCTTAAGAATGATAATAATATGTATAAGAAATATAATTTGTGTGACAAATTGCAATTAAAACCTCGGATGTGGGTAAATTGCAGAAAAGTCCAAAATGTGCACAAAGCATATTTTGCTCAAACAATGTCCAAATTGGACCAAACTTGAAACTTTAGCTTGTCACATGATACTAAAACATATTACAAGGTTATATTAAGGATAAAAACACTCAATTATGGTAATTAATCATGTTCAACACTATAATCATGGCCAAGGGGCGTACAACTATAAACCCCTAACAAGAATTTTGTCCCCAAAATCCTACGCAAAGGGTGATGTGTACTTCCTATGCATCTCATGCTCTAACCCCGATGTGGCTTACTATACACCAAGGTGATGCCACAAAACCTTCACTAACACTATATCCTTCTTCTTCAGCTTCTTCACCCTTCTATCCAGAATAAACACGAGACCCTCAAGATAGGAAACATTGTCATATAACTCTACCTCCATTGGTTGGAATGTCTGCTTTGTATTTGGATGAAATTTCCTCTGCATGGAGGTATGAAAGACATTGTGTAGATCTAGAGGTATCTCCAACTTGTATGCCATTTTTTTGAGAGTAAAAGACATGATAGGGTATGGTCCCATAAATCTAGGAGCCATCTTACCCTCTTACTAGACCTCAACACACCCTTCCAAGGAGAAACCTTAAAATACACTCTTTCTCCCACTTGGAACTCTAACCGTATGTGTCTCTTATTTGCATAAGACTTTTGTCTATCCTGGGTTGCCTTCAACTATTGTTGTATCACCTTAATATTTTCTTTAGTCTATTGTACAAGCTCAGGACCCAAGAGTTGATACTCACACGTCTCATACCAACAAAGTGGAGACCAACAATGTGTCCCATATAGAGACTTGTAAGGTTCCATATCGATGATTCTCTAATATTTGTTGTTTTACACAAACTCTACCAGAATTATGTGTACATCCTAACTACCAAGAAACTACAACACACATGCCCTCAAAAGATCTTCGAGAATCTGAACAATCCTTTCAGATAGGCCATCTATGTATAGGTGGAAAGTTGTGTTGAACCTCAACTACTTTCCCATCATTGAATGCAGACGTTCCCAAAACTGAATTGTAAATTATGGACCTCTATTGGAAACTATAGTCACTGGAATGCCATATAAACAGACTATCTCAACAACATATACATATGCCAACTTTTCTATTGTATATGTTGTCTTGATTGGAAGGAAGTGAGTTGACCTAGTCAACCTATTTACTATCACCCTTATGGAATCATGACCTTTGGCTATCCTAGGAAGACTAGACACAAAGTCCATAGTGATATCATCCCACTTCCACTGTGGTATCAACAAAGGTTGTTTTGTCCCTACAGGCTTCTGTTGCTTAGCCTTAGCCTATTGAAAAACTGGATACCTGGAAAAGAACTCTACCACATCACACTTTAATCTTGGCTTCCAGTACATCCTTCAAATTATGGTACATCTGCATACTTCAGGATGCATCAAACATCGAGGTATGAGACTCCTCAAGTACCATCTTCCTCAACCCATCAACATCATGAACTATTGTCCTATTGTGAAAACAAAATGTATCATCATCTTCCTCATGGAAGCCATTGTGCTTCTCACTACGCAATTATGATCAGGTATTATGTATCATAGTGTCATTTTTCTATGCCTCATGGATCTGCTATCTTAAAGTATGTTTAACCTATAAATGTGCCAACAACCCTGTTAGTAAGGAAACTTTCAGCTGCACATTCATCTAGTGAAGAGACACCAACATGTCTTGTGTATGGCACACCAAAAGCATACCTTGTCTGTAGATGATGACGAAGATGACTTTCTACTCAATGCAATAGCTACCACATTCTCTCTGCCTAGATGGTAGTCTATCATGCAATCATAGTTTCTAATCAGCTCCATCCATCTTCTCTACCTCATATTGAACTCCTGCTTCAAAAAGATATATTGCATATTCTTGTGGTCAGTGAATATCTGATACTTTTATCCATAAAGGTAGTGCCTCTATATCTTTAAGGCAAGGACCACCACTGCAAGCTCCACATCATGTATTGGGTAATTCTCCTTGTGTTTCTTAAGCTATTGAGAAGCAAAAGAAATCACATTTTTGTCTTACATCAGTACGCATCCCAAACCATTCTTTGAAGCATCAAAAAAGACAATGTAGCCTCTCCCTTGTTCTGGCATTACTAACACCATTGCACTAGTCAACTTATCTTTCAACTTCTAGAAAGAACACAGACACTTGTCATCCCAAGAAAAAGGAGCATCCTTCTTTGTTAACCTAGTTAGGGGTAATTCTATTGAACTGAAGTTCTTTATAAACTTCCTTTAGTAGCCTACCTAACCTAAGAAACTACAAATCCCTATCAGTGCATTGGGTTGTTCCAACTCTAGAACAGAATTCACCTTCTTATGGTCAACACAAACACCCTTTACAAATATAACATGTCCCAAAAAAGACACATCAGACAACCAAAATTCACACTTTCTGAACTTAGCATAAAGTATGTGTTGCCTCAACAATATCAACACATGTCAAAGGTGTTGCTGAAGTTGTTGACTATCTCTAGAGTATATCAGGATGTCATCTATGGATACAACCACACACTAATCTAGATATTGTTTGAACACCCTATTCATTAGATCTGTGAATACTTTCAGTGCATTGGTTAGTCCAAATAGCATAACCAAAAACTCATAACGGCATAACCTAGTCCTAGAAGCTGACTTGGGTATATCATCTTCCTTGATCCTCAACTAGTGGTAATCTGAGCTCAGATCTATCTTTAAAAACACAATGGTCACCTCTCAACTGGTCAAAATGCTCATTAATCCTTGGAAATGGATACTTATTCTTCATTGTCACCTTGTCCAACTGTCGATAATTTATACACAACCTCATTGAACTGTCTTTATTTTTTATGAACAACACGGGACCACCCAAAGAGAAAGTAATTGGCCTAATAAATTCCTTCTCTAATAGTTCATGTAACTATTTCTTAAATGCTTGCATCTCTACCAATTCCATCCAGTATAGGGATTGTGCTATGGGTTGTGTTCAAGAAACAAGATTTATCTCAAAATCAATCTCTCTAGGAGGGGGGAACACTAGGGAACTCCTCAGGAAAAACATCCTAGAATTCCCAAACCATCGATACCTCCTGGATACTAGGACCTCTCGCCCTAGTACATGTTCTAAGAAATTTTTGAATCCTTGTCTCATCAACCTCTATGTTGTCATAGATGATATCCAACATGTAGGGAAAATCTTCCTATCTGCTTGGAAGATCCATAGACACCTTCATCATGGAATGTTGCCACCTTAGTACTACATTTCAATACAACATTGTACTTATTCAAGGTATCTATCCCTAAGATCACATTGAATCCATCCATGTCAAGGGGCATGAGATCCACTTGATTGTTGCATCCCAAAAAAGAAAGAATGTAGGAGGGACATACTTCCTACGATTCAATAGAACAAACTAAAGGAGTTTTTAGTCGATGACTATCATGTCTATTACAAACAGTCATCTTCCAACTATATATCACCTATCTGGTGATAGAAGACTGTGTTGCACCTAGGTGAACTAGCATAGATACAAAAGAAGAAGAAGCAGACAAATTAGAATGAAATAACTCTATCTGACCTATCACAACCTGTGGATTAACCGCTGCTTCTGGTTGGCTCATGGCATAGAACATGAACATCACCTACTGACATCCGCGTCCTCTACTAACTTGTCCAAAGGATCCTTTCTGTGATGCTTGATTGTACCCTCTGCCACCACCATTGTTAAATTGTTGTTGTTGTTAACCTTGTTGACTTTGCCTTGGTTGTTGTGTCAGTTCCTCATTCTTTACTGGGAAATTCCATCTAATATGGCCTATCTGTCAACATTGATGACACATCCTATTATCATTTTGAGGCCTAGATGGCCTCGTCACTGAAACTGATGTTGTGTTGTAGGCTCTTACCGACAAAAAATTGTGGCCTCTACCCCTACTCGAGGACCACAAAGATGGTGTAATGACCTCTTCTTGGTAAAAGTTGACCTCTATTGTGACTGTGGTGGAGAAAATCTCAGCTTCTAAAGCCTCCAAAAGACTTCCCTTGGAACTGAATCGACCTCTTGTTAGCACCAACTTCACGCTTTTCTATAGAAGACCTCTCAATCTGCCTCACCGACTCTAGAATGGTGGAAAACCATTTTTTGTTCTCCAAAGTTGATGCCTTTGTAGTCAACTCAGAACTCAGACCCTTCACAAACCTATGGATCCTTTATATATTTTTTCCATTGAGGGAACTACTACAAAAAATGCTTTTTACAATGGAGATATATAACAATTCTGTTGGTTGTGTTGTAGTTAGCGTACTTATCACAACAAGCCTATTTGCATGTTGTAGTATATTTTATACAACACAAGTTATTTACAACATGCCAAACCCATTGTAGTATATGTTATTCTACAATAGGTGCTAAATTGTTGTAATAGATTATAGTATGATAACACACTCAAAGTTGTTGTAAAAGACCTTAATTATACAACATACTGTGACCCGTTGTAATAGTCACACATGATAACATATTGTAATAGACCATCATTATACAACATAGTCTAACTCGTTGTAATATATCATAATCATACAACATGAGTTTACCTATTATAATAGCTATATGTTGTAATAAACCACAATCACACAACATGATGTATACCTATTGTTGTATGCCAAGGTCATACAACATACTTTGATTTGTTATATACCATAATTACACAATAGACTCCAACATGTTGTATAACTACATGTGTCAACCTTAATATAAAAATACAAAATCTTTTAGTCTCCTTGACATCCTTTTTTTAATTGATGTGATGAATGTGTCCTCTCTTCCCCTCTCATTCATCTTTCCTCTGCCTCACTCTAACACCCAATCGGCCTCGTTATAATTTGTACCTCATGCCATTGTCAATTTCAACATATATTTGGTCAACCAAACACCGAGTAACCATGAACATGTAATTAAGTCCTTGAATTTTTTTAACACCTCTATGCAGTGGCAGAGCTAAAGGGGGTCAAGAAGGGGCATGTGCCCCTCCAATTTTGATTTTTTTACATATAAATGTTGTATGTATTTAGCATGGTAGGAAAGTCAATATTTATTTTTATGTGGTAACTTCATCACACACTCTTAATTTGTTTTCAAAGTATGTAAACCTTCTTTTATAAATAAAGTCATTACCATATCATTTTAAGTAAAGAGTCATAAATGAAAATACATTAAATTAGGATTAATTAATAAAAAATCATTGACATTTTGCATTTTTATAAATATATCTAAATATTTCATAATTAACAAATTTAATTTTTTATTAAACATATAAGCAACTATTTCAAAAAAAACATACATTAATGTCAACTTGCTACCTATTAGTTTACACCAATTTTTGTAATGATTAACTAAAAAATGATCTCTATAATTAATTATATACTTTATGAAATGACAAATATTTTAAGAAGTAGACTAATTATATGTAAAACAAATATAGCAAGTACATAGCTGTATGGGTAATGAGGAAACAAAAACTAATATATATAATTAATTGTATACATTATGAAATACCAAATAATTTGTATAATATATAAATAATTTAATATGTAACAAATATAACAAGTACATAGGTAACTAGGAAAAGAAATCAATATCTATAATTGATGGTATACTCCATGAGGTATCAAATATTTGTATACTATATATAAACAATTAAATATATAAAAAATATACCAAGTAAATCGTTCAATGGGTGTATATTTTACTTGGGCAAATGATGTATGTGGATTATTTTCTATTATGGGTGTAATACATGATAGGAAAGGTAAAGTCACATAAAATATGATACTTTCTTAGTAGTACATGGAGTCACTATAAATTTGTTAATAATATTTTTACAATATGTATATTTTTAAATTTTTATACATCAATAAATATTTCTTAAAAAATAATGTAAATCATGTATCAATATTTATTTAACACTTAAAATTATACTTCTATTCACAAGTTATACTTCTAAATTATAAATATTATTTCATCGTAATGTCAAATATAATATGTTTTGATATTTTCTTAATTTCCAATGCAATATAGAAATAAGTCTATAACTATCTTTATAACTTGGTGAGCAATAAATTGTCATAACATTTATTAGTTTATTAGGTAAAATTAATGAATAAGTATAACACCATCATAAATATCTTCATTTAACTTTAAATTACTATAGTATTGTTTTCTTGATTTCTATTTAATAATAATAATTGCCAAGTGGTAATACATATATATTCAATGTTCTTAACTTTATGTTACATTTTAATTACTTGGCTTGTCAAACTCATCACATAGGAAATTACTTGTGTGATCTTAAAAATATATATTAATCCACACACTCAATATTGAACATTATATTTATGTGGTTTTTTTTAAATGACTTATATCTATGGGCAATTAATGTAAGGAAACGATTGGTCTCACACAAAACATTAAATCTTTTCAATGATTGTGGTTGCCATTTTAAATGTAAAAAAATCCTAAACATATGTAGAATATTATTGTATGCATGATCATATGAAATAATAGATATATATTAAAGATTATTTTAATAAGATATAAAATTAAGTACTCCACACGTGGTGAGCTATGTCTTCAACCTCTTTTTTTATTTATCTAAGATACATCTATTTTCCTCTCTGGATCCAAGTAGATAGGTAACATGTCAACACTCTATTTTTCTCATGGTGATAATTGAATTCGTATTTACTTTTTATGTAAAGCAAAAATAATATCTATGTCACATGAATACTTCACATTATTTAATATGTTCCCCCCTTCATCAAGGGATGGCTCTGCCACTTCCCCTGTGTAATATTATAGTAGAGTAATTAATTAACCTACATGAATCATACCCATTGATATATGTTGCAAGTATATACTTTTCTGCCATAAAACATAGGTTACATCTTAATCAATAATCATGTTTACGACCTCCTTATTCCCGCATACCTTCTTTTCCTCTTCTCCTCTCAGGCTGTAACTACACACCACAAATGTCTCTCCTATTTTGGTTCATTCCTCTTTTCATAATCAATCATATTACTGATGAACTAGCAATCCACATTTGTCATATAGATAATTCTCGATGAATAGGTTTACACTACCATCAGTTCCATCCCCACTCTATTCTTTGTTTTGTCTATTATTTGATGGTTTTTAAAATGTGTCATTGTCTTTCACTTTTCAATAATTTTTTAGTAAATAACAAAAATTTATAAATTTCACAGAAAGTGATTTACTATTTTTTTACCATGTATGTGCATTCCATAATTTAATGCATTGCATATTCCAAACATTGTTTACTATAATTTCCCATTTCTTATTAATTATTATTCTTTTATTGTGTAAAAATTATCTTTCCTAAATTATTTGTTTCTCTCACTCTCTCTACAACCACTTTCCCACTCTATTTAGAATTCCACTTAATCTCCATCATTTTTCCATAATTACCTAGCTCGTCATAGATTCTCACTTCCAAAAATAAATTGTTTCTATATCTCTCCTTTCCTCTCCATAACTCCCCACTCCCCCCATGTCTTGCTTTCCATCCCCCAACAACTTCCCTATTATCACTCCTATCTCCACCCTTTTTTCTTCTTATTATCATGTCTCCCGTATTTGTCTTACTTTTATTATTTCTTCTTCCAACTAATGTCCAACACCTCTCCTCTGTTCTTCATATATCCTTGTCAACCCAACTGTAATGGTGTGTTATCAATGCAGAAATACCAGTGCAAGGACAGATGGATCTTGAGACATAGTCAGATTAAGGTGTGGGAGTGGAACATGATCTAGACTAGTACCTTAAAATTATAGTGCCTGTTTACTTCCTTTTATTTTCAACCTTGTTAACTTGTGTTTTGCCATGATCGTGTAGAACTAACGAGACATACTTCTCTAGATGCATGTGTTTCCATGAAGATGGTTGGAGGTATCCCATTGTTGGCGAGGCCTCTTAAGTTCAAACAAAGCATAGAGAATACTACTAATAGAGAAGCCCCGAAAGTTCCATGGTGCTCTTCTTCACCCCCTTAGACAAGGGCCAATCTGGTAGGCTGTCAAATTAGATGAAGTAATAACTATCTTTTGAAGATAAGTCATTTTTAACATCGTCATCTTCAATGAGTTACTGAGAAATCAAAATCTCTATCTCTAAACGAGGTTGCAGTTTGATGTTCCTACTACTCAGAATTCTAAGGAAAAGGACCCCATTGTGTTGCATACACAGTGCACTACATTTTGATTATTGCAATCTCTTTTTTTTTCTTTCATAGTTTTCACCGTACTTTTGGGTACTACAATCTCTCCTATTTTGTTTGTTGTTTCTTTCATAGTTTCCCTTATATAAAAAGTTCACAATTCTTTTAGCTGAATTTGTATATTTTGCATGCTATAAAATACTAACATTGGAATGTCTTGTTGGTCTATTTCTTTTTCTAAGGTAAGACAAAATTTTTCCAGTTATTTGATGATAATTACACTGCCATTTATTACCCGCTCTCATTCTCTCTTCATTATGCATTTAGAAGCACTACTTGGTAATTTATTTTGAATAAGGACGTTATTTTGATGTTGAGAAAAATGAGTCAAAGTGGAATTGGGATGTCCTCTTGAATGTATTATAGAACCTACAAACCATCCCAAACATCAAGGTACCTAAGAGACATTTAACAATGTTAGTTATATATGCAATGTTCTAGATGTAAGGTTGATCTCAGATTTTATCTCTTTTGGTTGAATAAACCTAGTGGTTCAAGAGAAAATATGTTAGAATACTCTTAATCCATTAGCACATCAAAATGTTGTTTCGATTAATCTCATTTATTTTATACAGTATCAAATGCAGCCGAATGACACTGATTGTGGGTATTATGTGTTGAAGTACATGAGAGACATCATTGATGCGAGAATTAGAAATATTACTAAATGTGTAAGCTACATATCATTATATTCTTCTAGTTTATTCAAATTTCTTAATACATTGAATAAATGACAATATGTTGATATATTTGACATATGATTGCAGTATTATTTGAATTATATTTATCGATGCTTCAACCAAGAATAGATCAATGAGGACCAAAATAAGTGGACGACGTGTGTTCTTGAGCATACAATAGATTATTTGACATGAGGGGGAGATATCTATTCTTTAGCATAGACCAATGTGTGAAACCTTTATAGTTAATTTTTAGTTTAATTCTACAATGTGTACTCACTAATTTGCATTATTGAATCTTTATAGTTACTCTGATCAATAAAATTAGTTTGATATGAACTGTCAAAATCTAATCAAATACAATAGTTAATGATATGTTGTAAAAGGTGTGATACTACAAAAAAAATGTTGTGTTATCCACACCTATTATAATGGGTGTGTCTGGAAAACTAACTCTATTACAACAGATGTGTGTAGTGAACTACAACATGTACCACCTATTGTATAAAACATGTATATACAATAGGCGCACCACATGTTGTATAAATACCCCTATTAACATGTGTATTTATTTAAAGGCAACATGCTTCAATTGTTGTATAAACATATATATTACAACAAACACACTGCATGTTGTAAAAAACTCCCCTATTACAATGGGTGTGTTTAGTGAAAGGCAACATGCTTCAACCATTGTATAATATATATTACAATAGGTGCACCACATGTTGTAAAAAACACTCCTACTACAAAGGTTGTGTTTAGTAAATGACAACATGATTCAACTATTGTATACTATATATTATAATGGGTGCACCACATGTTGTATCAAAACCCATATTACAATGGGTCATACATTAAAGGACAACATGTTTCAACTGTTGTAAAAAATACATGTATTACAACATCCACATCACGTGTTTTATAAATTACCCCCCCATAAGACCACAAGATCTAATACAATGGTCAACACATGTTGTAAAATGGAAAATTGAACTACTGTAAAAAACATTTTATGTAGTAGTAGGGAAGAACCTTAGAAGTTCCATAAACTTAGATTCATACTCATTGATGGTCATTGATCCTTGATGAATCTTATCAAAATGTGAAATCTTCTCATCTAAGTATGTCTATGGGAAGTATCGGTTGACAAAATCCCACCAAAACTCCTCCCATACTATTATAACTCTTAGTCTCTTTTCATGTTCTATGGCCCACCAAGGGCCAGCACAACCCTTCAACAAGTATACAACATGCTTTACCTTATCTTCTTTAGGGAAGTTCATAATTTTGAATGCCTTCTCTAACTCTATATCCTCTACATGTCGACATCTTTTAGGTCAAAGGTATGAGCATATTCAATCACCCTGACACGTCTAAGTCATTCAAATGTCTTCCGACACCCTGGGATACCACATTAGGGACAACTACCCTAGCTTGAGGTGTTGGCACTCTATCTGCTAGATGTGTAATTGTTGCCATCGTCTCACCAAACATGGACTAAAAGGTAGGTCTGGACATAGCCTCCAGCTCAAACTGAGGCATCATTGACTTCTCTGGTGCCACTTTTGGCATTCTTTCATCGCGTGTTTGTTTCCTAGAACCACCTCCTGGTGCAACATAGCTACTCTTAGTGTTCTCTTCGTGTCCTCTAGACAAATCTGTATAAGCATAAGCTTGATCATATATGTTGGATAACATAAGAATAGGCTCAAACCTAAGTCCTATGTCCCTATAGACTTAGGGAACCTAGAAATTTGATACCAACTTAACACTGACACCACTTCACACTAAAGAAGATTACTCAAAATATTAAACACAATCAACTACTAATTAACCACATAACTAGAAAAGTATAATTATTAAAAACCAATTTTAACAACATAAACATGTTTTGAAACATTTGCATAAAGGTCCATCTTTTACATGAACTCATATACCATGATAGGTATTAACATCGCTATTCATTGGTTGAACCCGCTATCTGTACACAAAGGATATATTCCACATGTATATGCCATATAAACAAACACTGGCATGCTAACAATGACTCGTGTCAATACAAGTATTATCTCAACAAAACACATCCCATACTAGGACCTCAGAGTAAAGGGATGAGACTAGGATTGTACTACTATAACTACTATTGTCGAACCTACTACGTCTACACATCACCAGGCTGCTCCTCTTCTACAACATTATCTCAACCACATTATCAAGGACCATCTACAAAGATGTGGTGACCCACGAGATGAGACCCATGTCCCAGCGAGAGATATAACCCTCTACACCTAGTACTGTTTACAATAGATTATTTAATAGTTACAAACTAAGCAGGTTGTGTATTTCATACGAAATTGAGCACATTTAAGCAATTCTAGCATATAAGCAAGTTCAGCAGATTAAGTAATTCTACAATTTAAGAATAGAAATAAGTAGGATCAATGAGATATGTAAGAGAGATAGAAAATCTTATCATTTACTCACAATTAATCTCTCTAATTTCATTATAAACCATTTAGTCATGGTGAAGACTAAGGAAAGGGTTAACCTCCAATTTCAAGTGTATTTAACTGTAGGAGATATACTACATTGATGCATCACATCTTTTATCATGCCCTATGGAATTTGAGTAATACCACTCAAAAATCCCAACTGACCATTGCTAAGTTGAATTCAATGCCATACAATATCTAGGAGAACTGAATTCCTAAGATCTTCTTCACCCTCAATCAGTATGAGTTTGCCATAGTGACACATAAGGTCAAGCTTTTAACATCCTAGTCTGTCCTTGGTACATGTCATGGCACTAGTGAAAGGAGGTGAGTGTTCAAACCCTACCTTCCAAGGTACAACTGTAGTTGTCCTCAATTCTCATTATATATATATATATATATTCACCAAGGCAGGACTGTAGCCATTCTCAAACTGAGGGCTAGGTATGACCACAACCATCCTCCCAAATTATGAAATGATGATGTCAAGGACACGGTCACTTGCACCTCATATACTCAACTATATGTGCTCTGAGTTTCCCTTAAGAATTCTCATTTCACCATATGGCATGTTTTGGCACTCAGATGGATCTATGGCACATGGCACTACATGGTTAGGGATTTACTTGATAAGCTATGCATATTGGGTGATTTAATGTTGCATCTTACAAGGGGACATACAAGCCCTAATTCATTTTTGGAAAACATTTCTATATAAAAATTGCAAAAGATATAAAATGTATGAGGTATATTTCATAATCTTCATTGCCAATCATGTGATAGCAAATCTCACCATATCACCACAAGATACAATTCAACAATGCATTAATCCAGGATTCCAACCCTTATCATGTTTATAAAGTAGATAACACTGCCAATAGGGATCAACCATGCCCAAAGGTCATTAGCACCGTCACATCTATCCCTTCAAGTTCATCATTATCTTTCTATGCCTTAGAACAAGGCTCAACAAGTCTTCAACACACATGTGACATATAAGTTTAGCATAGCGAGGAACTATGATGTTTAGATAGGACCATATCAAGGTTTCAATGATAATAAGAGAGTATTTTATTATCTTAGTAATCATTCAAAGGGACTTATTACAATTGATCACCATCACTTAGTTACATTAAGAATGGGTGTAACAAACTATGTTTCATTAGAGTTACACATCCACATAATATGGTGATTATCAATTATATCCATACGGGGGCAAAGATAAGACTACAACTTAAGGGAATTTACATGGGCAAAGGTAAGTGTAACATACTGAATCTCAAATTCTTTTGAAATTTTACCCATTTTCCATCCTTTCATTTCATTCTTATCCTTTTGGACTTTTCCCTAAATTTCCCTAGCTTTTTTCTACCCTTTTTGGACTCAATGTTGAAGTTGAGCTAAACCTGATGACTTGAACCACATTTACCCACATTCATAACAATGAATGGGTGTTTGCACAAATATCTCAGATTATGTGTTAATTAGAGTCCAATAATGCAAATTGGACAATTATGAGAGATAATGAGTAGATTATGTTAATTTAGAGTATTTGTGGCTTTTTAGAATAAGAAATAAGAATTAAGGAGAAATTGAGTTTAATTAATGAGATAATCACCCTCTTATCTTCTCTCTCCTCCTAATTGATATTAAAGAAATAAAAAGGAGAGTAGCATGTGGGACATTTCTATTGAATGAATTTATAATATCCATCTCGAATTTTATTAAAGGAATTTCTAAGAAAATAACTTTCTATTAATTCACCCTTAAAAAATGCATTAATATATACATTAATGGCAATATGGTGATTAAGGGCCAAAGCTTTTACAAAACAAAAATATAATTATGTAGCATTAATCTAGGCATTAATATTAGCCTATGGTTCAAATTTGAGGTCATTTGACCCATGCCTGACCCTCCAATTCGATTTTATAAGATTTGAGTAAAGTGTAACTATGGATTTCAATTAATTTCATTATTGCATCACATTTAACCTAAAGTTTTAGTTATTTTTGTTGTCACGTGTTACAACAGCTATTTCAATTGCATGCCTACAATCCAACGGCCCACATTTCATCATCTGTGAGCCCAAACCCAATCCAAGGTCATCCCAACCTCACAACAGTAGCATTGTCACAGTTGTTTCGTTTGATTTGCCCAATTTCCCTCATTACTCAACCATTTCGAGCGATTTTTCTTCCTCCAGATTCATCTCTCTCCACCGATTCCAATGCGCCTTATCTTGTGCTCACTCACAACATGTAGATGAAGTGCCCAATGGAGACTCCTCACCGTTCTCCACCACTGTTTCACAGAGGAGCCATAGGCTCGCCTCCCTCCTATATAAGGGCATGTAGAGAACCCTCAGAAACCACACAACTCTCTTCCTCCTCCATTTTCTCCTCAACTACCCCCAAACTCCTCGAACTAATCAGTTTCCTTCTCCGACAATGACGAGCTCCCCATGACGCCTTGCACCACCTTCTGCCAAATTGACAAACTGGTAGGCTTCCCTCACCTCCCTCCTTCAATTTCACATCACTAGTTGGGCTTGTTTTGCCTCAAGCCATCATAACCTATAGCTCAATCTTGAGCTTCCATCGTCATTACTTGCCATGCTCTTCTAGTGAGCCCCCAACGATACAAACAAGTGGTTTTGCTTCAGTTTACTCCTAGGAACCTTTTCCGACCTTCGGTTAGCCTTATGTTGGCTTGTTTCTCGATTTCAAACCTCCGAACTCCTCCTTTGTTCTTGATGCTATGGCGATCTGTTCTAGGGCCATGGTGTTCCTTTCATGATCGCAATTTTTTCTTTAAAACCGGTGTGTCCTCATGGTTCCTCTCGACCGAATTGCACTGACATGTTGTCCTCATCATCCCAGATAGTCGATCGAAGGCTGAGTGTTGGAGGGTGCCTCGCGCCATGGCTAAAGGAAGGGAAAGCTAGGTCAGGAAATGATCGTGGTATCCATGTGTAGTTAATCGAAAGATTAATTCTACAATGGCAATTTATGGTTTTCACTCGTGTCTTGATACATCAACCACGAGATTCGCCTCATAGTTAAATAACTGAATTGCCCTCATATACTTGATTAAATTTAACGCACACCTAAGATAGTTTTTTCATTTCTCCAGTTATTTACATCGATTTATAATCCGATTTAAATGACTGTCACGTAATAGTTTTCCTATTTTGTGATTCATCAAATTTCAATAATTCCCAATAAATAGTAGGATTATCATGAAAATACAATTAAATAGTCATTGGAAAGCATTTTTCATGTAGAATCCGAATTTAAGATTTTTGAGTATCGAATTGCATCTTTATCTCAATGTTTATTTAAAATACAATTTTAATTATATAAAATGCCTTAAATATATATATAATTCATTTTAACACCAAATTTAAGAAATAAATATGTTTTCTTAATCATGAGAATCCAAGTAATCGATTGGTCCTAGTTGTGAGTCCTAATTCGATTGGTTTTCATAGAATGTCCAAATTAGGGTTTCTCACCTAATATGATTTATAAACCCTAATCCATGTGTATAAACTTGTATCTAGGGTAAAAGTGATATTGGACACATTTAATTGATGAAAGGTCTTCTCTAGGAATCTCAAATGAGGTATTTATGTGCAACCCTATTTATTTATGAGCTTGAACACTATTCTTTAGTTGGACATTTGATATCCAACCCTAATTTCCAATGAGGCATTCTTAGCCTTTATTCTCTTTATTGTCTTCTTGTGGCAATTTAACTCAATTATTCTAGGGTCTTGGACCCCACTTGCAAAGTTATTTAAATTCCTCATATCTGCTATTGAAATACTTTAGCATGATGATGAAAATGACTAATTAACTAATGTAGTGTACATGAGTACAAAATACCCATAGTTTTGGGCATGAGCCCAGGGGAACATGATAATTTTCCCCAGGGGAATGTGGCAATTCTCCTCACTTTATATATATTTGGGTGCTTGGGAATGTGTAAATTCTCCCTCACGTAGAGGTTGAGGTCCAGTAGGTGCCGCAACCCTATATTAGTTTAATGTAGTCACATTTAATCGTACAAGCAACTTATTATTGTTCAACTGGGTAGAAATTCTTATTTGTTTTACTTGCCTCATATTCTTTACCCTCTTAGCATAGTGAATCTTTATTATTTCCTACTTTAGTTTGTAATTGACCTTATTATTTATTTGACACATATATTTTCTATCCTCTTGTTGGGTGATCCCAATCACCTAGGTTAGGATCAGAGTGCACAATAGGAGCATGGTGAGCCATCCTATGACTAAGAAAAAGGAGTCCATCCTTCCCTCATGAAATTATTTGTTAAGTTATTTTTTATTGGAGACATATTATTGTAGTCTAGTTTCCCTCTACTTAGATCCTATTTTGTGTAAAGCATGTACACCCTTTTGGGAAAATTTTCAATGTACTTTTTATTAAATTGAATATAGTCAAAGTTTTAACTTCTATTGCTATTCATTTGATTTTGTATACCATTGTTATTAGTAGAGAGGTGATTGATTTCACTTCTTTACAGCATGGTATCAGAGCCAATGGTAGTCGGATCCTTGACTATTTCAATTTATCTCCTCTGTTAGCAACTCTTACCGTATATAGCATCCCTTTAGTTTGCCTTAGAATTAACCTATGGTGAAAGGTTGAATTAGGACTATAAGAGTTTCATATTAGATACATATTTAATCAACTTTTAGGTGATTATCCTATTATGTAGCTACTAGGGCATGAAGTAGAAAGTGATGGTGTCTATAAAGGGTCAAAACTTGGGGGATGGAAATATTTTCCACCGTGCCACTAGCTTGGTTTACAGGGACTCCCGAGTTCATATGACATCGGCCTGGCCAGATCTGATATGAAATGCCCAAAATAGCATACCTTTAGGCAAATAACCTCAATGTTGAGTATCCTTAGAAAACCTAATATGGTGATTTGACTACCCAAACAAAATCATCTTGTAATCCTTAAGTTCCTTATATTATACTTAGATTTCCATGTTTAGGGTTAGTGTACCCTATACTAGACTTTGAAATTGGTAATAGTGATTAGTAAGACAATTAAGTGTTAGGTATTATATTTGTTTAAACTCACTCTTTTGCCTCAAGTTTAGTTTGACATGGTAGGTCAACCCTTTTAAGGGGTGGGGTAGTGGTACCTTGATAGATTTTGCATTTGCTGATTTCAAGGACGAAATCCCTTTTCAGGGGGATGGAATCTTATACATAGAAAAATATAGCCACTTTGGAATTAGAAACCCTAACTCCATAGGCAAGAGATTAGTGAGCTTATGTTATTAATATTTGACCAAAAAATTATTATTGTAATTTATCTTGTTTGTTTATTTACAAATGAATATATAATAAGTCATCTAAGGAATAGTTCATATACTTGAACCCTAACACATACAAAATGCACATAAAAGTGAGTTACTCGTCACTAATTGTGAATACACATAATGTTCACCATTTCACCCTAATGATACGATAAATGGAACTAATGCATGATAAGAATGCATAACATATAATAGTTATGTTCACCCAAACCCGAAGATGTAATCATCTAACCTTAACATATATACATATATATATTCTTAATGCCTTCATAATACATTAGTGACATTAGGTGTCATCATCAATAATATACTTTGATACACCTAAAGGGCATATAATCACCTAATCATAATTTAATCATTAATATCTATAAGACATATCACTTGGTTCTCTAATACACACCTCATTATTCACCTTATCATAACTTGGTATATGAATCAATTCATTATTAAGCAATGTGTTCATCCTTATTCACTAAAATATATATGTAATGACTCAATTGTGACAAGGAGTAAATGGATTTACATAAGCCTTATTATTAAGTCTACAATTCCATATTCCTAATGTGTTGTTAAATGAATAATTTATAATATGAAGTGTAAATAGTAGAAGATGGTTAGTAATTACATTAATGTGATCATTAGTTGATATGACAATGTGTAATATAGGTGTAAGAAATTAATGTGACATTATTTAGACTTAATAACTTGTTGGATGATATTATTAACTTCTTACAGAATATTCTGTGATATTTCTATAGGATGGTAATATGAATATAATGGAGAATAAATTCAAGTTATTGAGGATTTTGATCTAATATATCAATAAATATTGAGATTATTTAGTAAACCTTAATAATGCTTAAAATTCTTATTTAGTAAATGAGAATCACTTATGATTTGTACATGATGGTGAGATTGAATTCTTTTTACAACAATGTGGATAGAACATGGAACAATTAATAGCTTAATAAGGATGATGTAATTTCATAATAAAGATAATGCTAATAAGATAAAATGCTAATTTTGTTATGTTTGATAAAAGGTAATATGAATAATGGAACCCTAAATGAACCATGAAAACCTAACTAATGTATACAACATGTGAAGTACCCTAGACTAAGGGTTATCACCTAGTTGCTTAAGGTTGGATTGTTACGTACTCACCTTCCCTCTTGTTGTGATTTCGGGGATGGAATCATCTTTAAGGGGTGGAGTGTTGTAACATACTAAATCTCAGATTCTTTTGAAATTTTACCCATTTTCCATCCTTTCATTTCATTCTTATCCTTTTAGACTTTTCCCTAAATTTCCCTACCTTTTTTCTATCCTTTTTGGACTCAATGCTGAAATTGAGCTAAACTTGATGGCTTGAACCACATTTATACACATTCATAACAATTAATGGGTGTTTGCAAAAATATCTCAAATTATGTGTTAATTAGAGTCCAATATTGCAAATCACATAATTATGAGAGATAATGAGTATATTATGATAATTTAGAGTATTTGTTGCTTTTTGGAATAAGAAATAAGAATTAAGGAGAAATTGAGTTTAATTAATGAGATAATCACCCTCTTATCTTCTCTCTCATCCTAATTGATATTAAAGCATAAAAAGGAGAGTAGGAGGTGGGACATTTCTATTGAATGAATTTATAATATCCATCTTGAATTTTATTAAAGGAATTTCTAAGAAAATAGCTTTGTATTAATTCACCCTTAAAAAAAGCATTAATATATACATTAATGGAAAATATGGCAATTAAGGGCCAAATATTTTGCAAAATGAAAATATAATTACATAGCATTAATCTAGGCTTTAATATTAGCCTATGGTTCAAATTTGAGGTCAGTTGACCCATGTTTGACCCTCCAAATTGATTTTATAAGATTTGAGTAAAGTGTAACTATGGTTTTCAATTAATTTCATTAATGTTTCGCATTTAACCTAAAGTTTTGGTTAATTTCACTGCCATGCATTGAAGAAGCTACTTCGATCACATGTGCACAATCCAATGGCCCACATTTCACCATTTGTGACCCCAAACCCAAACCAACAGCTCTAGGGTCATCCCCAACCTCGTGACAATAGTAGTGTCACGGGCGTTTCATTTGATTTACCCAATCTCCCTCATTACTCAACTATTTTGAGAAATTTTTGTTCCTCTATATTTTTCTCTCTCTCTGTCGATTCTAGTGATCCTTAACTCGTGCTCCCTTACAACCGATAGACAAAATGCCCAATGGAGACTCCTCGCCATTCTCCACCACCGTTTCACAAAGGAGCCATAGGCTTGCCTACCGCCTATATAAGGGCATGTAGAAAACCCTAAGACACCACACAACTCTCTTCCTCCTCCAATTTCTCCTCAACTTCCCCCAAACTCCCGGACTTGCTCGATTTCCTTCTCTGGAGACGACGAGCTCTCCACGACGCCTTGCACCACCTTCCGCCAAATTGACAAATTATAGGCTTCCCTGACCTCCCTCCTTCAATCATGCATCGCTAGTTGGGCTTATTTTGCCTTGAGACATCATAACTTATAGCATAGTCTTGAGCTTTTGCTGCCATTACTCACCGTTCTCTTCTAGTGAGCCCCCAATGATAAAAACAAGTGGTTTTGCTTCGGTTTACTCCAAGGAACCTTTTTTGACCTTCGGTTAGCCTTATGTTGGCTTGTTTTTCGATTTTGAACCTCCAAACTCCTCCTTCATTCTTGATGCTTTGGTATTCTGTTCTAGGGCCATGGTGGTCCTTTTACGATCATGATTGTTTCTTTAAAACTGACATCTCCTCACTGTTCCTCTCAACTGAATTACACTAAAATGTTGGCCTCATCGTCCCAGATAGCCGATTGAAGGCTGAGTGTTGGAGAGTGCCTCACACCATGGCTGAAGAAAGGGCAAGCCAGGTCAAGCAATGATCGTGGTGTCCTTGTGTAGTTAATTGAATGATAAATTCTACGAGGGCAATTTAGGGTTTTTGCTCGCATCTTGATACATCAACCGCAAGATTCACCTCATAGTTAAATGATTAAATTCCTCATATACATGATTAAATGAAACACACACCTAAGATAGTTTTGTCATTTTTCCAGTTATTTACATAAATTTATAATCCAATTTAATTAACTATCATGCTATAGTTTTCCTATTTTCTGATTGGTCAGATTTTAATAATTCCCACTAAATCGTAGGATTATCAGAAAAATACAAATAAATAGTCATTTGAAAGCATTTTTCATGTAGAATCCAAATTTAAGGTTTTTCAGTATCGATTTGCATCTTTATCTCAATTTTTATTTTAAAAACCATTTTAGTTATATAAAATTCCTTAAAATATATATATTTCATTCATTATAACTCTAAATTTAAGAAATAAATATGTTTTCGTAATGAGGAGAATCCAAGTAATCGATTGGTCCTAGTTTTGATTCCCAATTTGATTGGTTTCCATAGAAGGCCCAAATTAGGGCTTCTCACCTAATATTATTTATAAACCCTAATCCATGTGTATAAACTTGTATCTAGGGCAAAAGTGATGTTGGACACATTTAATTGATGAAATATCTCATGTAGTGTTTGTAGGACCTAGAAAAAGTGAGGAGTTAAAATGTCAATCAAGGAATAGGATATTTTCAAGCTTTTCCTAGTGGGGTTCCATTTACTAAGTCAATCCATAACTTTAAATATCTTTTACATTATGTATAGCCATGCTATTTCAAGCCTGTCTTAATAGATTTTAATTTCAAGATGAACCATTCGTAGTTTCTATGTCCAAAAACTATGTATGAATCTATCTTAAACTAATGCATGCTAGAATCTCAAAGGAGGTATGTATGTGCAATGCTATTTATTTATGAGTTTGAACACTATCCTTCAGTTGGGAATTTGATATCCAACTCTAATTTCCAATGAGGCATTGCTTAGCCTTTATTCTCTTTATTGCCTTTTTGTGGCACTTTTAATTCAATTATTCTAGGGTCTTGGACCCCACTTGCAAAGTTATTTAAATACCTTATATCTTCCATTGAAATATGTTAGCATGATGATAAAAATGACTAATTAACTAATTTAGTGTACATGAGTTCAAACCACCCATAGTTTTGGGCATGAGCCCAGGGGAACGTGATAATTCTCCTCAAGGGAATGTGGAAATTCTCCCCACTTTATAAATGTTTGGGTGCTTGGGAATGTGTAAATTCTCCCTCACCCAGAGGTTGAGGTCTGGTAGGTGCCTCAGCCCTATATTAGTTTAATGTAGTCACTTTTAATAATGCATGCAACTTATTATTGTTTAACTTGGCAGGAATTCTTATTTGTTTTACTTGCCTCATATTCTTGACCCTCTTAGCAAAGTGAATCTTTATTATTTCTAGCTTTCGTTTATAATTGACCTTATATTTTATTTGACACATACATTTTCTCTCCTCCCATGTTAGGATCCCAACCACCCAGGTTAGGATCAGAGTGCACAACAGGAGCATGGTGAACCAGCCCATGACTAGGAAAAAGGAATCCATCCTTCCCTCATGAAATTATTTGTGAAGTTATGTTTTATTGGATACATATTGTTGTAGTATAGTTTCCCTCTACTTACATCCTATTTTGCATAAAGCATGAACACCCTTTTGGGAAAATTTTCAATGTACTCTTTTTGAAATTGAATATAGTCAAAGTTTTAACTTCCGCCGCTATTCAATTGGATTTTGTTTCCCACTGTTATTAGTAGAGAGGTGATTGATTTGCTTCTTTACATTAAGTCTTCAAGTTAAGGGAATTGAACCATCAAATTATCATCATTCAAAACCTATAGGCTTCATCCAAACCATTGGATATTAAAGCATTAGATCCTAATCATTAGATGAGGCACTTCATTCAGTAACCATTAGTTGATGTGTACGTCTAACCCTTGAATCATTTGACCAAAGAAACCATATATTTAAGTATGAAAAGGATCATCTCATAAGACCGAGTCTCATTATTGGTTGTGGTATCCTGGACCACCATCAGTTGTGACACCTTGGGTCACCATTGATTGGTGTGGTCTGAACTACCATCGGTTAACACCATCGGGTGTTGAGATACTTCTACCATAGATTAATGTCATCTGTAGGGCACTAAGACATTGATTGTTGAGCTTCAAAAAGACTCCAAAATTATACTAAAGTGTGACCATTGGTGGTCACATTGGTTGTTTCCATCGGTTGTCATAAAGCCAACTCAATTGGTTCTAGTATAAAGACATCCATTGTTTGTGGCACAAGGAAGAAAATAGCCTACAAACCTAAGCATAAGCTAGTCAATTATGAGGTACTAAGCACCATTGGTTGATATGTAATCAAGAACCAAGTCTCCTTCTACCTTAGGAGGATCATGCGCATGGTTCTAGGTTCATCTAAAGCTGGAAACTACTTAAGGAACATCACAAAAACCAAAACCTAGGCAAGAATAGCTTCTAAGTGCTTAGATCTTCATTTTAGACCAAGAACATGAGTAAGGAAGCTTGTAGTAAGCAATAAAAGTGATGAGGGTTATAAAACTCACCTCTATCAATAAAATCAGACTCCAAACAGTAAGAAAACTGGAGCAAAGAAGGTAGGAAACTCTAGTATAAACTTTGAACTTGGCCAACTAGCTTCTTCTCCATAAGGAAAGCAAACCCTAGGCATAAGGAGAAAGAAAGATGAGTTCTTTGAGCTCAATAGAAACATTTACCATATAAAATCATGGTTCCATCCATGAATAAGGTAGAAGGAAAAAGAAAAGCAAGAGAAAAGAATGAGGGAAGAAGAAACTCACTAGCTTAGGTCAAGATCACCCAAAGGAAGCTTCACAAACCCTAGATGATGGTAGATCTAAACCCTTGATGCTCCAACAAGAAGGTCAAATTTTTTCTTCTAGATTCGACACTCTGTTCACCACTAAGAAGGGGAAGATGAAGCTCTAGATAAGGAAGGAGAGATAAGGAACCAAAGGTTTTGTTTGTGAGCTAAATGATAAGTATATAAAGCTTATCAGTATGGAAAAAGAGATACTCGAGGTGTCCTAATAGATCTCCATGTGTTCATAGCCTAGAGCCTTCATAGCCATGAAGACTCCAGCTCCATTGATCATGGAGACCTTCTTATGAATTGGTTGTTGGATCTGTAGGCCAACCATTAGTTTCCAAGGACGATAACCATCGGTTCTTAGGAACCCTAGTCACTTAAGTGGTGAACCATCGGTTGGACACATCTTTTAAGTGAACTGTCAGTCCAAGTGAACCCAAATAAGAAAACCATCGACCTAATGCTTCTAGGGATGACCATAGGTTGTTAACACCTACTGTTAACCATCAATTCTCTACAAAATAGTGGAACTATCAGTTCTAATCCTCTAAAGGTAGCTCATTGATGAAGGAATAAAACCCTTAAGTCACCCTAGAAGAGAAACACCACCAAACCAAGGTACAACTATGTGCCCCATGGCCCAAAAATATCGATCAAGATAAGAAAACATAAAATTAACATAATTCATGTGAATAATTGCAAGTAAAACCTCAGATGTGGGAAAATCATAGAAAAGTCCAAAAAGTGCACAAAATTGCATATCTTACTCAAACAGTGTCCAAATTGTACCAAACTTGAAAATTAAGCTTATCACATGATACAAAACATCTCACAAGGATATATTAAGGCTTGAAGCACTAAATTACACTTTAAGCATGGTGAGGGGCCTTACGTTATCAATGCTTCAAATCCCTTTTATATGCTAAAAAAGGAATTTTAATGTTTTTCAAAGTAAGTAAGAAGGGAATATAAATTGTATGTTCATATTAATATTTCAAATGTACTCTTTGATGTTAAATGCATGCTTAGCTAGACATGCATATGCTTAGCTTCAAACTATGATAAAAAAAGTGTTATGGTATTGTTTATATCCCATGATGAGAAATACAAACTATATGATATACGTTATGTTTGATAACCCTTCTAAAATGGTATCAAGCCTTTTAATTAGACTTTAGGGTGCTGAATATTTGTTTATAATAGAACCAATATGTACAAATGACTCATTTATTCTTAGTTTGGCATTCTTGAGCCCTAATCTAGAAAATAAAATAACTCTTGGATCCCTTGGAGTTTCAACTCGAAATTTTGAGTGCTAGTTTGAAACTACTTTGTGAATATATACAAATTTTTGGATGATTATTATATTACTTTGTTAATAAAGTATTTGTGTGGATTTATATGGAAAATGACCCTTGTGGTTCCATACCTTGATTATTTGGCCCTTGTTATGGCCAATAGTGATACATGAATCTTGATTGGATGATCTTTGAAATAGATCAGGCCTCGTCGTTCCCTAGATTGATTCTTTGATCTCAGTATTGTTAGTAACATTTGAAAAACCATGTTGTGGGTAGATAGAATTGTATGGTAAAATGTTATATGCAATATGAAGTTGCAACGACATGATTAATATTTAGATACGTTTTGTTGATTATATGCAACTTGATTAGTGTAGTAATAAAATGAGTAATTGATCTAACTAATCAAATGGACCCTAAAAACATGAGTCAATTGATCTATTTTCATGGGTCGTTGGGTAAAATAGTGACAAGAATTAAACTTATAGGAATATGAAATTGTGATAAGAATCTTAAAAAAAATTATTAGTGAATAAATGAGGATGGTTGGGTTTCTTCTACCTTAGATGTGTTATAACTTTTTAACACTCAGTCAAGACTAATGGTTTGGTGATATGTGATGAAGGATGATTTTGGTAGAGTCTCAGTTTTTGTTGGTTTTTATAGCATGTGCTTGGTGTAGTAGTGTTTGTGCCCAGGGTGAACCTATGATATGTAGATCCTCTTCCAAATTTCTGCATTAGATTCGACCTTTGAGCACTCTACGTTTCAATATGTTCAGTTCAACCGGAGGTGTTTGGAGACATCTAATGGAATCTGGATACCCTCTGATATTATTCAGATTGTTAGCGAGGCTATGTCGAGTCCATTTATTAGTTCAAATGGTGTGCCTCAAACTACCCAGGACATAATAAAATATGTAATGTGGCATTGTAATACATCTGTTTGGGTTTAATTGACAAATAACATGGATGTGCTTTATTTTCTAAAATTATTATATATGATTTGTAGTATGTGCAAATGGCTCATGTATAAACATGGTATATCCCTTCTTCTTGTTGAATTTCTAATTTTCTTAATGTGAACATTATCCTCTCTATTAAACATAATTATTGATATTGTTGTAAGTAATACATGTAATAACATGCTATATCAATTTGATGGTATTGTACATTCAACCCATTATTTTTGAAATCTTTTGAGATGACCTGTTGAACAATCCATGTTGTGGTGATGAAGATTTATCTTTTGAAAACTTCTATTACCTAGAGGTAGGTGATGTTTGTGGGATCACTTATAGATATGTGATGTTAGTGTGTTTGAAGTAGCTAGTTCTATAATTGTTTGAGTACTTAGAATTCTGGGAAGGAAGTTTTATATAGATGGATTATTGACTCCATGTATGCCTTGTAATAATGTACTAGTTTTACATGTTGTAATATATGTTCATGTAACATCCCAGGATTTCATCCCTCGGATAAAATGATCTTAAAAGGAATGATTGGACTACCCATACCACCAAGGTGCACCACCTTTTCAGGAAAGCATCACTAAAGAACTTTGTGGTTAAGCGTGCGCAACCTAGAGTTGTACTAGGATGGGTGACGTGACACCTCCTCACACTAAATGAGATTACTCAAAAAATAAAACATGATCAACTACTAACTAACCACATAACCAGAAAAGTAGAATAGTTAAAAACAAATTTTAACAATATAAACATTGTATGAAACATTTGCATACATGTCCATAATTTTCATAAACTCATATACCATAACAAGTATTTACATCGGTATTCAGTTGTTGAGGCCACTACCTATACACAAAAGAGATATTCCACACGTACATGCCATATATGCAAACATTGGCAAACTGCCAAAGACTCATGTTGTTACAAGTATATTACCTACACAACACATCCCATACCCAGATCTAAGAGTACAAGGATGACACAAGGACTCTACTACTAAAACTATAATTGTCAAACCTTTTGTGTCAACTAATCACTAGGCTACTCCTCTTCTACAACACGATCTTGACCATGTTGTCGATGACCTCCTAAAAATATGTGGTGACCCATAAGGTGATACCCATGTCCCAATTAGAGATATAACTCTCTACACTAGTTATTGTTTACAAAAGATTATTTAATACTAACAAACTGAGCATGTTGAGTATTTCATAAGAAATTGAACAGAATTAAACAATTCTAGCATACTAAGCAAGTTCTATAGATTAAGTAATTCCACAATTTAAGCAGAACAATAAGTAGGATCAACGAGATATGTAAGAGAGAAGGAAAAACTTATCATTTACTCACAATTAATCTCTCTAATTTCATAATATAACATTTAGCATGGTAGAAGAGTAAGACAAGGGTTAACATTCAATGTGAAGCATATTTAACCCTAGTAGATATACTACACGGTTGTATTACATCTTTTATTATGCCCTGAGGAATTTGAGGAATACCACTCAAATCCAAACTGACCATTGCTAAGTCAAAAAAGCAATGCCATATAAGATCTAGGATAACCATATTCCCAAGATCTTCTCTTCCCTTGGTTAGTATGAGTCTTCCACAACGACACATAAGATGAAGTTACTAACAGCCTAGTCCGCCTTGGTATAGGTCAAAACACTAGTGAAAGGAGGTGAGTGTGCAAACCCTACCTTCTGAGGTACAACCCTATACATACATATATATATATATATATATATATATATATATGTGTGTGTGTGTGCGCGTGCGTGCATGTGTTTACCGAGACTCAACTACACTCATTCTCAAACTAAGGTCTAGGTATGATCGCAACCATCCTCCCCAATCTAGAAATCAAGATGTCAAGGACACATAGTCACTTGCACATCACATACTCAATAGTATGTGCTCTGAGTTTCCTTTAAGAATACTCATTCCACCATCCCGCAAGTTCTGACACTTGGATAGATCTATGGCACAGGGCACTACATGAATAGGGTTTCACTTGATTAGTTGTGCCTATTGGGTGATATAAGGATGCATTATACAAGTGGACATACAAACCCTAATTAGTTTCTAGAAAACATTGGTATATAACAAGTCCAAAATATATAAAATGTATGAGGTATAATTCATAATCTCCATTGCCAATCATGGATCACACATATCTCCATATCACCACAAGATACAATTAAGCAACACATTAATCTAGGGTTCCAACTCTTATTACATTTATAAAGAGGATAACACATGAAATAGGAATCAACCATGCCTAAAGTTCATTAAGACCATCACATCAATCCTTGCAAGTTCATCATTATCTTTATATTCCTTAGAACAAGGTTCAACAAGTCATCAACACATATGTTACATATAAGTTTAGCATAGAAAGGAAATGTGATGTTCAGATAGCACCATATTAGGGTTTCAATGACAATAAGATAGTATTTTGTTATTTTGGTAATAATTCAAGAGGATTGATTACAATTAATCACCATTAGTAACATTAAGAATGGGTGTAACAAACTATGTTTCATTATAGTTACACATCCACTTATTATGGTGATTATCAATTTTATCCATGTGTGGGAAAAGGTAAGACTACAAGTTAATGGCATTGAACCATCAAATTATCATCATCAAAATCAAAACATTACCATATAGGATTCATCAAAACCATTGGATATTGAAGCATTAGATCATCATTAATTGATTAGGTTCTTCATTCAAAACTATTAGTTGGTGTATAGGTCTAACCCTTGAATCATTTGACCCAAGAAACCATCAGCTAAGGGCTTAAAAGGGTCAAATCATAAGACCTAGTCTCACTATCAGTTGTGGTATTCTAGACCACCATCACTTGTGAGACTTTGGGTCACCATCGGTTGGTGTGGTCTGAACTACTATTGGTTAACACCATTAGGTGTTGAGTTACTTCTTCCATCGGTTGATGCCATCTTTAGGGCAGTAAGACATTGATTGTTGAGCTTCTAAAATATCCCTAAATTTTTATAAGGTGTAACCATTGGTTGATTCCATCAGTGGTGACTTTTGGTTGTCATCATCAGTTGTCATCAAGGCAACTCCATCGGTTCTAGTATAAATACATCCATCATTTGTGACTCAAGGAAGAAAACAACCTTAAAATCTAAGTATAAGCCATCGGTTATGAGGTACTAAACACCATTTATTGATATGTAAGCATGAACCAAGTCTTCTTCTAACTTAGGAAGATGGTGCAAATGGTTCTAGGTCCATCTAAAGTTGGAAACGACTTAAGGAGCAACATAAAAACCAAAAATGTAGGCAAGAATAGCTTCTAAGTTCTTATATCTTTGTTTTAGAGCAAGAACATGAGTAAGCAAGCTTGTAGTAAGAAATAGACATGAATACGGTTATAAAACTCACCTATAGGAAGATGATAATACTCCAAGAAGTAAGAAAAGTTGAGAAAAGAAGGTAGGAAACTCTAGTATAAGATTTGAACTCGGCCAAGTAGTTTCTTCTCCATAGGGGAAGCAAACCCTAGGTATAAGGAGCAAGAAAGATGAGTTCTTTGAGATCAAGAGAAAGATTTACCATGGAAAACCATGGTTTTGTCCAAGAAGAAGATATAAAGAAAAATAACAACAAGAGAAATGAAGGATGGAAGAATAACTCATTAGCTTAGGTGAAGATCACATTAAAGGAAGCTTCATAAACCTTAGATGAGGGTAGATTCAAATCCTAAACGCTCCAACAAGAAGGTCAGCTATATTCTTCCACGTTGGGCACTCTTTTCACCACCAAGTAGGGGAAGATGAATCTCTATATAGGGAAGGAGAGATAAGGAACCAAATGTTTTGTTTGTGAGCTAAAGGATAGGTATATAAAGCTTATGGATAAGGAAAAAGAGAAGAGTGAGGTGTCCTAATAGCTCTCCATGTGTCTTAGAGATTCCACACCCATGCAAAAAATAGATCCACCAATAATGGAGACCTTCTTAGCCATCAGTTGTTGAATTTATAGGAAAACCATCTATTGCCAAGCATGGTAACCATCAATTCTTTGGAACCCTAGTCACTTAAGTGGTGAACCATCGGTTGGTTACATATTTTAAGTGAACCGTCCATCCAAGTGAACCCAAAAAAGAAAACCATCGAACTACTACTTCTAGGGATGATCATACATTTTCACCAAATGTTGGTCACTATCCGTTGTCCACCAAATAGGGGGACCATCGGTTCTAAGCCTCTAAAGGTATCTCATCCATGAAGGCGTAAAAACCTAAGTCACCCTAGAAGAAAAATACCACCAAACCAAGATACCATTGGGAACCCCATGGCCCAACATGATCAAGCATTATAAGAAAACTTATAAGGAACATAGTTCATGTGACGAATTGCAAGTAAAACCTAAAATGTGGGCACATTGTAGGAAAGTTCTAAATGTGCACAAAATTGCATATCTTGCTCAAACAATGTCCAAATTGAACCAAACTTGAAACTTAAGCTTATCACATGTTACTGAAAAAATATCACAAGGTTATATTAAGGTTTTTAGAATCTATTATGGTAATTAAGAATGTTTAGCATGTTAACCATGGTCAGGGACTTACATCTATAAACCCTAACAAGGATTTCATCCCTGAAATCCTATGCAAAGAGAGATGGGTACTTCCTACGCATCTCATCCTCTAACTCCCATGTGTCTTCATCTACACTGTGGTGATGCCACAAAACCTTCACTAACACTATATCCTTCTTCTTCAGCTTCTTCACCCTTCTATCCAAGATCAACACGGGGCCCTTAACATAGGAAACATCCTCATCTACCTCAACCTCCACTATCTGGATTGTCTGCTCTGTATCTGGATAACATCTCCTCAGCATGTAGACATGAAAGACATTGTTCACGCTCTACAACTTTGAGCGTATGTCTAACTTATATGCTACTTTTTCAATACGAGCCAGGATAGAATATGGTCCCATAAATTTAGGATCCAACTTACCCTTCTTCCCATACCTCAACACGCCCTTCCAACAAGAAACCTTGAGATACACTTTGTCTCCCACTTGGCACTATAACAATCTATGATAGTTATCTACATAGGACTTTTGTATGTCCTGGGATGCCTTCAACTATTGTTGTATCACCTTAATATTTTTTGTAGTCTAATGTTCAAGCTCATGATCAAAGATTTGATACTCACTTGTCTCATACCAAAAGAGTGTTGACTGACAATTTCTCCCATATAGAGCCTCGTAATGTGCCATATCTATACTTCTCTGATAATTGTTATTGTAAGAAAAATCTATCAGACTCATGTGTACATCCCAACTAGAAACAAACTAAAATACACATGCCCTAAAAAGAACTTCTAGATTCTGCATAGTCTTTTCAGACTGGCCATTAGTCTTCCAGTGGAAATTTGTGTTGAACCTCAGTTGTGTTCTCATTGTTGTATGTAGACATTTCTAAATCTGACTTGCATATTGTAGACCTTTACCAGAAACTATAGTCACTGGAATGTCATGCAAATGTACTATCTCATCGCCATATACATGTACCAACTTCTCTACTGTATATGTTGTCTTGTTTGCAAGGAATTGAGCTGACTTAGTCAACCTATCTACTATCACCCATATGGAATCATGACATTTGGTTGTCCTAGGAAGATCAAACATAAAGTCCATAGTGATATGATCCCACTTCCATTGCGATATCAACAAAGGTTGTAGTGTCCCTGTAGGCTTTTGGTGATCAGCCTTAACCTACTGACAAACTGGACACCTTGTAACAAAGTCTGCCACATCACACTTTAACCTTGGCCACCAGTACATGCCCTTTAGATTATGGTCCATCTTGGTACTTCCAAGATGCATCACATACACTGAGGAGTGGGCCTCCTCAAGTACCATATTCCTCAACTCATCAATGTTAGGAACTATTATCCTATTGGGAAAACAAACTATACCATCATTTGTCTCATGGAAGCCATCATGCTTCTCAATGCCTCAACTATATCACAACATCATTCTATTGTGCATCAAGGATCTTTTGTCTTAATGTACATTTAACATGTAACTGTGACAACAACCCTGCCAATAATGAAACCTCCAGATGTACATTCATATGGCAAAGAGACATCAATATGTCTCACTTGTGGTACACCAAAGCATAATTGTGCATGGTCTGTAATGATGAAGAAGATGACTTTTTTTTCAATGTATCATCTACCACATTCACCATGCTAGGATGGTTGTCTACCGTTTAAGCATAATCATTGATTATCTCCATCCATCTCCTCTACCTCATATTAAACTCCTGCTTCAAAAAGATATAGTGCAAATTCTTGTGGTTAGTAAAGATTTGACACTTTTTTTCATAAAAGTAGTGCCTCTAGATCATTAAGGCATGTACCACCACTCCAAGCTCCACATCATGTGTTGGGTAATTCTCCTCATATTTCTTAAGTTGTCAAGAAGCAATAGAAATAATTTTTTTGTCCCACATCAGTACGCATCCCAAACATTTCATTGAGTCATCACAAAAGACAATGTAGCCTTTCCCTTTATCTGGAAGCACTAACACTGGTGCATTGGTCCACTTCTCTTTCAACTTCTAGAAATAACGCTGGCACTTGTCATCCCAAGAAAAAAATAACATCCTTCCTCGTTAACCTAGTTAGGGGTAATGCAACAGAACTGAAGTTCTTTATAAACCTCTTGTAGCAGCCTGCCAAACATAAGAAACAAAAAATATCTATGGATGTTTTGGGTTGTCCCCACTCTATAACGGACTCCACCTTCTTAGGTTCAACACAAACACTCTTTGCAGATAAAACATGCCCCAAAAAAAACACCTCAGACAACTAGAATTTGCACCTGTTGAACTTAGCATAAATCTTGTGCTGCCTCAACAATGTCAATGCATGGTGAAGGTAATACTCATGCTACTCACTATCCATGGAGTATATCATGATGTCATCTATGGATACAACCACACACTGATCTATATATTGTTTGAACGTCATGTTCATCAGATCCATGAATGTTTCTGTTGCATTGGTTATCCCAAATGGCATAACCACAAACTCATAATAAACATACCTAGTCCTAGAAGATGACTTGGGTATGCCATCCACCTTGATCCTCAATTGATGGTAACCTGTTCCCAGATATATCTTTGAAAACACAATGGTCACCTCTCTACTGGTCAAAAAGGTAAAAAATCATTGGCAATGGATACTTATTCTTTATCATCACCTTGTTCAACTTTCGGTAATCTATACACAACCTCATTGAACCACCTTCTTTTTTATAAACAAAACAGGAGTACCCCAAGGGAAAGTGCTTGGAATAATAAAGTCCTTCTGTAATAGTTCCTGCAACTATTTCTTTAACTCCTACATCTCTTTTGGTGCCATCCTATATGGTGAGTGTGCTATGGGTTGTGTTCCAGGAACACAATTGGTCTCAAAATCAATCTCATTAAGAGGGGGGACACCAAGAAACTCCTTAGGAAAAACATTCTCAAATTCCCACACTACCGGTACCTCCTGGATACTATGACCTCTTGCCTTGGTATAAACAACATGTGCTAAGAATGCATCACATCATTCTCTCATCAACCTCTCTGTTGTCATAGATGACATCAAACATGTAGGAGGAATCTTCCTTTCACCTTGAAAGATCCACAAGACATCTTCATCATGGAACATTGCCACCTTAGTACTATAGTCCAATACAACCTTGTAAATCTCCAAGGTATCCATCCCTAGGATCACATCAAATACATACATATCAAGTGGGCATGAGATCCACTTGAATGTTACATCCCAAAAAAGAAAGACCGCAAGAGGTACATACTTCCTACAATTCAACATAACCAACTAAAGGAGTTTCTTATGGAAGACTATCAAATCTATTAAAAACATGCATATTACAACTATCTATCACCTCTCTAGTGATAAAAGAGTGTGTATCACTTAGGTCATCTAGCATAGATACAAAAGAAGAAGCATGCAAATAAAATGAAATGACTTCATATGACTTGTCACGACATGTGTATTAACCACTGATTTCATCTCGCTCATGGCATGGTAATCATCTATTGATGTCCATGTCCTCTACTAACTTGGCTAGAGGATAGTGTCTATGATGTATGACTATGTGCTCTGCCACCACCACTACTAAATTGTCATTATTGCGAACTTTGTTGACTTTTCCTTGGTTGTTGTGTCACTTCCTCATTCTTTATTGGGAAATTCAATCTGATATGCCCTATATGTCCATACTAATGACACATCGTGTTATCATTTTGTGGCCTAGATGGCCCCGTAAGTGAAACTAATGTTGTGTTGCGGGCTCCTGCCGGTAGAAAATTGTGAACTCTGGCCCTACTCGAGGACCACTAAGATGGTGTATATGACCTCTGCTCTGTACAAGTCGACATCTACTATGACTATGGTGAAAAAATCTCAGCTTCTTAAGGCCTCTAGAAGACCTCCCTTGGAACTGAAGTGACATCTTCTTAGCATTAACTGCACACTTTTTCTATAGAAGACCTCTCAATCCACCTCACCAACTCCACAAAGGTGGAAAACCCTTCTCTGTTCTTAAAAGCTGACGTCATTGTAGTCAATTTCGTACTCAGACCCTTCTGAAACCTATGGATCCTTTCCTTATATGTCACTAGCATATGATAGTAGTACCTCAAAAGTTCCATGAACATGAACTCATACTCATTGATGGTCATTGATCCTTGACAAATCTTCTCAAACTATGAAACCTTCTCATCTATGTATGACTCCAGGAAGTATCAACTGAAAAACTCCCACCAAAACTCCTCCCATCCTATCATAACTCCTAGACTCTTTTCTTCTTCTATGGCCTACCAGTGGCCAACACTACCCTTCAACAAGTACACATCATGCTTTACCTTATTTTCTTCAGGTATGTTCAAGATTTTAAATGCCTTCTCTAACTTTGTCAGCCACATGTCAGCATCTGTTGGGTCATAGGTACCCACATGTTCAATTTCCCAAACACATATGAGCTATTCAAATGTATTCTAGACACCCTAGGATTCCACATTAGGGACCACTGGCTACCTTGGTGTTGGCACTCTATCTGCTAGATGTGTAATTATGGCCATCGTCTATCCAAACATTAATTGGAATGCTGGGTTGGCCATAGTTTTTGGGTCAAATTGAGGCATCATGGGATGCTTTGGTCCCACTTCTAGCACTCTTTCATCGTGTACCTGCCTCCTAGAACCACCTCCTAGTGAAATATAGCTACTCTCAAAATGTTCTTAATGTCCTCCAGACATATCTACACAAACTCAAACCTAAGTCCTATGCCCTTAAAGACTCAGTGAACTTAGGCTTTGATACCAACTTAACTGTGACACCTCATCCACTAAATGAGATTACTCAACACATAAAACACAATCAACTTCTAATTAACCACATTATCAAAAAAGTGGAATAATTAAAAGCAAATTTTAACAACATAAACATGTTCTGAAACATTTGCATAATGGTTCATTTTTTTATAAACTCATATACCATGACAGATATTTACATTGGTATTCAGTGTCTAAGGCCACTACCTATACACAAAACAGAAATTCCACATGTGCATACCATATATACAAACACTGGCATACTGCCAAAGACTCATTTTGATACAAGTATATTATCTATGAAACACATCCCACACCCAGACCTAAGAGTACAAGGATGACACTAGAACTCTACTACTAAAACTACAATTGTCCAACCTTTCTATGTCTACTGATCACCAGACTGCTCCTCAAATACAACACAATCTTGACCACATTATCGGTGATCACCCAAAAATATGTGGTGACCCATGAGTTGAAACTCATTTCCAACTGAGAGATATAACTCTTTGCATAGGTTATTGTTTACAAGTTATAATTTAATAGTAAAAAACTAAGCAGGTTGAGTATTTAATTAGAAATTGAGCAAAATTAAACAATTATAGCATACTAAGAAAGTTCAATAGAGTAAGTAGTTCTACAATTTAAGCATATCAATAAGTAGGATCAATGAGATATGTAAAAGAGTAAGAAAAACATATCATTTACTCGCAATTAATCTCTCTAATTTCATTATATAACTTTTAGCAGTGTAGAAGAGTAAGGCAAGGGTTAACATCCAATGTGACATGTATTTAACCCTAGAAGATACTAGAAAATTGTATTACATCTTTTATTATGCCCCGAGGAATTTGAGGAATAGCACTCAAATCCAAACTGACCGCTGCTAAGTAGAAATTAGTGTCATACAATATCTAGGAGAACCAGATTCCTAAGATCTTCTCTACCCTCTGTCAGTACGTGTCTACCATAGAAACACATAAGTTCAAGCTGCTAATAGCCTAATATGTCCTTGGTACAGGTCATGATAAACGTGAAACGAGGTGAGTGCGCAAACTCTACCTTCATAGGTACAACCACAGTTGTCTTTAATTCTTCATTATATATATATTCACTGAGACACAACTGCATCTGCTAGGTATGACCGCATCCATCCTCCCCAAACCTGAAGTCAAGATGTCAAGGATACATAGTCACTTGACCTCGAATACTCAATAGTATGCACTCTAAGTTTCCCTTAAGAATATTCTTTACCATTCAAAAATTTTTGATACTGAGATGGATCTCTGGCACATGGCACTTCATGATTAGGGTTTCATTTGATTAGTTATGCCTACTGGGTGATTTAAGGCTAAATCATACAAGTGGACATACAAACCCTAATTCATTTCTAGCAAACATTGATATATGACAACTCTAGAAGATATAAAACATATGAGGTATAATTCATAATCTTCATTTCCAATCATGGGATCATGCATGACCATATCACCACAAGATGTCGGTATGTATTCCAAAGAGCCAATCATATGATGATGTGATGGTATAATATGTAGATGATTTGGTAATGATAAAGGCAAACTTCCAATTTATTTTGTATATTTAGTTATGAGATAATGAATAACATAATAAATTTCTAGCGAATGATATTACTCAATGATGTATGTCTTCAAGTATGTGACTTGGAAGAATGAGATCATACAGATGTCAAGAGTATATACATTCTCATAATGTCCCTGATCGGTCTTTATTGCAGAAGGTTGATGGATCACAATAACACATAAGATCATAGTGTGAGTTGTTTGATGACTAAATATCATTACTCTTGATATGGCAATATCAAACCAAGTACACATATACATGTTAGAGAACAATGTATCAGATAGACCCATCGTGAGACTGAACATGGAATCCATCATCATGGAAGTCATAGTCAACTCTCATAGTGATGGTAGTGGTTGTGGTTCTTAGACCTGAAATCACTACACCTCATCACATGTCGTTGGGTACACTTTGACATCATCAAACTCAGTCCTGAAAAATGGGTTGTTATAACGGTGAAGATTGGGTGACTTTCACATATGGTGATTGAGTGTAATTGATAGAGATGGGATTTTCCCCTCTGATAGGAGTATGATATCTAAATTCCTCTTGGTTACCAAGACTGAGAAAAGTATGGTCATATGCATGTGAGTCAATATGTGATATCGAGCTTACATATAACCCATGTAGTCTGCTCTAGTTTAAGAAACAACATTGAATAATAATGAGGATGACTGATCCATGCCTCTAGTGCAATTTGGATATCAGTGAAAAAGGAACTATACAAACATTGTAACACCATGCACAAATTGTAGGTTGAAGTTTCTCCCCAACTTTCCATTCACTTGGGTAGCAATGATGTGCGACTTGGCACCGCTCATTGCTTGTGATGTCATAAGCTAGTTATGGACACTCACTACCAATGTGATATGGGACCTATACGGTCACACACATAGGAACTCATCTAGAAGAGGAGTTTGATCTTGATTGATAATTAAATTTATTATTAAAGTTTTTAGGTATTTCAATTCACACAACAGATCAGCTGACTAGACTATTAAATGATCCTTTCAAGTGTTGCAACTATTGTTTGGAGTGTCATGTTGATTGTATTGTACATTGGTTGGAATTCTTCCTGACATGGGATGCACGATGCCTGTTTCACCTGTGTGAGATGGTAGTCGGGGATGGTGTGAGATGCCCATCTCATTTACACCAGACGCTCGTTTTGGGGGTGCAATTCGATTGCACAAAGGATTGGTGTTGATGCCAAGTTGAGTAATAATTAGAATTGAATTGCCAACATATGAGCAGAACTAGAAAGTGTGAAATGACTGTTTCACTTAGTGAAATGGCCATCTCACGTGCGAAACAACCGTATCGCTAGGTGAGATGACCATTTCAGAGCATGCAGGTTGTGAAACTTCTATCATTGTTGTGTAAATTCAAGATCATCCGGTCCTTTCAATGCCTGCTTTAGTCCCGCATTCGTTGGGGACTGGGAACCCTGACCCTAACCCCTTATATATAGAGAGGATACTGGGGGCTTCCCAGAGCACAATTACTACACAAAAAATTGAGAATCAGTTGATCTGACAAGTGTAGTCCTCTCTATTTGTGGTAACCACAAGAGAATAGGAAAGTCCTATCCGACTAGGGTGGGATAGCCACGGGAGAGAAACAACTGAGGATCATTGTTGTGGGGTAGCATGATGGTAACTAGTACACCAATAGGAGGGACAAATCTTTTCTATCCATTATAGTAGGATGATAGGAGTTCCAGTTGGTCCGTGTGGACTACTCTAGAGGAAGGAGTCCTTTGGCTGCTGCTAGGAGGGAACTTGCAGTCTGTGGCGAGATCTAAGGAGCCACTGCAGCAATTATCCAATTGTGTTGTCTGTGGAGGAGCATTCAGATGATTCCTTATGTGACTAGGAGTTGCACAGACACTGTCCAAGACATAGTGTGTCACTGGATTTGCTCCAGGACCATGTATATCTTCGTGTAACCCTCCTTCCCATTGCATAGTTATTGATGTGTTATGCTGGTTAATGGGAAATATGTCAGTAAATTTTTTGTTTTCGCTACCGACTTGATGCCAAATTTCCCTAAAGTGGTATTAGAGCCACATCAATTAATTATGTTTTGGGATAATCGATATGATCGAATTTTGGTTTTACCGTGTTTATTTATTTCATGCGATGCGAATATTTAAACTGGTTGATGTGCACATTTGTATTATCACCACATAAAGAACCCAAACAAATATATATATATATATATATATATATAATATGATATTTATGAAATTTACAACTGTCACCATAAAATTGGTTTTGATGGTGGATTTGAAGCATGGTTATGGCCAAAACCCCAGATATGTGTGTGCATGGTTTTGGTTATTTATTCATGTTGTTTATTGGTCTGTGTATCGAGCCTCTCTCTCCTTTCCAAATGTAAATTAAGACTCTTCTTCCTATTTTCCCTCAAATGTAACTCAAGCTTTTCCCATATACATTATAATAAGAAATATGATAGTTTTAATTTATGTTTCGATGTGAGATGATGATCTACGGAAAGAAGAAATGACTAGCTCATGAGACGACTCAATCAACTAGAGGACCGAGGAGGTCAAATGACAAGAGGATGAACTAATTGACTGGTGGCCCAACCGACCTCATGGAGGTTTCTAGATGCTACTTGGCCCTAAGAACTAGACGACCTCTTTAGAATAGACCAATAGAGCAACCAGGAGGCGAGCCAACATGTTCAAGAAATGAACCGATCAACCCAGATTGGTTTGAGCACAAATCTTCACCAACAAATGGTTGCATATGATGTGGACCATAGGTGGTAGTAATTCCTTATGACTCTAAGGAATTACATTAGTATGGCCATAACCATCACTTGTGTGTTTTATTTAGTGCATGTTCTCCTTTGTGGTTATAGCATGTATATGATACATACTATATATGTGATGATTGGATAAAGTATATGCATTTATACAAACTCCCTCAAATATAATATTAAGTATTAGATGATTTCCAAAAGTGGCACACATGAAAATCTTTATCGACCAAGTGTGGGCTCCCCAAGGGATATGTCATCTATCTCATGGAAGTGTGATGGTAGTAATCTGGGCCCGCCAAGAGGGGTGCATTATTATTGTGTCAGCTTTTGGGTCAGGCTTGACTGGTGATTGTCAGAGTCTGGGCCTAGAGGCATGCAGATGATCATGGCAACGAGTCACATATCATCTATCCAAGAGTTGCATATGATGCAATTAGCATTATTTCCTACCTTAATAATTGGTCATAAGCGCCAACATTTGTTGGGTATTGATGTAGTTGTTTCGGATCTTGACTCACTAGAGTATTGTATGCTGTAATATTTTGATTTGATATTGAGGGCTATCAATTCAAATAAAATAGTAGTATCGGTAGTTAATTAAAGAACTAATTAATATCATCAAATTTATCAAATCAAACCAAATAAAAAATGTTTTGAAAAATTGCAATATTTCTTTGTAGAATCAAATGTCAAACACAAACACGTTCAAATTGATATTGTCCTTTAGAAGGAAAAAATGGGATAAAGTTACATGATTGACTGAGGACTTTGAGAAATGTTCTCATCAATGAGAGAAAGATCTATGTCCTTGATAGACCAATGCCAGAGAACCCTCTCAAAATGCGCCTAAGGCTAAATGGATGCTTATTTGAAGCATGAAAAGGATACCATAGACATTTGAATACCCCATCCTAAGTTGTATGAACTATAAGTTGCATGAACAACATGAATACATGAATATTCTCGAGATGGTAATAGATCTTAAGAATCATGTAAAGCAAACAAGGTATAATTTGAGTGCAAATAAACAACGAGAGGTCCAGTAGAAACCCATGTGCTCAATATGATTGGACATGTAGAATGACTGGGATTTCTCTTAGGTCAAGAGTTGACCATGAATATGATTATGCAAGTGTTGCATGAATCATATAGTCGGTTTATCAAATGCTTGGCATGTTGATGCCAAATCAAGGAAGAAGAAGGACAAATCTATGATGATGATCAGCGGAAGTGAGTCCTAGGGCAAAGGAAAGGCTAAGAAGTGTTCTAAGTCTGAGATTAAGTCCAAGTCTTCTACACTCAAATTATGGAGAAGGGTAAGTGTAAACCGAATCTATCCCTTTCACTTAAAGGATAAAGAAAACAAAGTGTCACCAATGTCACTTGTCTAGAAATTGGAAAGGAATTATCCTCTTCATATAGGATCTCCAAATGAAGATGGAGATAGAGAACTCCACTTTAAGACCTAAGAAGAAGTAAGCTAGAACTATATGGATAAAGGTTTGTTTCCACTATAGTTAAAGGTTGTCATTCATGGGAACATAATAGAATTAGTGAATTGCTATTTTGTACTTGCCAAACATCATATGTTTTGTTTGACAAGAACATTATGATCTTTTATGGAAATTCCTTATGTCTCACAAACTATAATTTATAGTTGTAGAGATAAATGTGTATGATACATATATGGAATGTCTTGATAACTCAAACAAACTAAATACCTATAGCACTATCATCTAGAGTGCATAAAAGATAAATGTATTCCTAGAATCCAAAAGATGGTTATCTGGACTCTTTTGGTTGTTGAACCAGTACAGACATGCATGCCTTATAAGTTGTGTAATGTGACAAAAGCATCTTTACTAGATGTAGTTGGAGATCGACTATTCCATGAGGACTAGTACATATTGATGTACATAGACCTTTTGGAATGAATGCTAAAGGTAGCTACAAGTACCTCATTATATTTACTGATGCAATCAGTAGATATTAAAATTTGTATTTAATGAAATACAAGTATGAATCTCTTGAAGCGTTCAAGGAGATTATAAATGAAGTATGTAACTAACTTGGTAAAAGTATTAGGATACCTCAATATGATTAATGTTGAAATACGTAAACCAAGAGTTTGGGGACATTCTGAGAGATCATGATAGAGTATCATGATGAACTCTGCCTGAAGCACAATGATAATATATCATTAGAGAGTATTCGAATGAAGGAATCATGCAGTGATAAGTCATGGTACACTCATCAACATATCTATCCAATCTTCCAATATTCCATTTGGAACATGCTTTACACTAGAACAATGTACCATGTAAATGGTTCAAAAGACACCATATGAGATATGTCATGGGACGAGTCTCAGTGTGTCTTTTATAGTGATTAGGATTGAAGGCTTATATAAGAAAACTATTTCTTAAAAAGGCCTTATCCACAAATCACATGATTGTTATCTTATTGAATACTACTTATATTCCAACCCGACAACAAAGTGTTTGTTGCTAGGATGATGGAATTCCTAAATGGAAATTAGTTCTAAATGAATGAATAGGAGTAAAAGTAGAACTCAAAATGTTCGAGACAAACAAGAAAACATAGAACCTACAAAGGTACAATAGGAACAAGGAGAATCACAAGTTGTTGTGGAATATCAAGTTCCTTATGTAAACATAGAACTCGTTGTTCTAGTTGAATGCGCCTTGAGTTTGAAAGATAATAATATCTTATAACTAAAAAGGTGGCAAGTTGATCATAGGGATGAGTCAACAACCTACCAAGAAACTATTGAGGGATCAGAATCTAAGAAATGGCCAGAGACCATAAGATCAATGATGGACTCCATGCAACCAACAAGGTATGACCTTGTTGGATCCACTTGAAGGGGCAAAGCCCAAAGGGTGCATTCGGGAGTTTGTAAGAAGATAAACATGGAAGGGTATATTGGTTGTAAAGAGTTTCCAACTAGTTCAAATTGTTTAACAAGATGAAGTCTTTTCACTAGTTACCATGGTTAAACCCATCGGGATCATGCTTGTTATTTCATCTTAGTATGACTCTGAGATTTGGCATATGGATGTTAAAACTTCATTCCTTAATTGGAATTTTTAAGAGGATGTATATGTGACACACCCTAATGGTATTTAAATCCATCAATGCAAATAAATTCTATAAGCTTCAAAAGTCAAACTGTGGATTGAAGCAAGCATCTCAGAGCTGGAATCTTCTATTTGACAAGATAGTCAAAGGGTTTGACATGAGTCAAAATGAAGATGGAATTTACAATTACAAAATATTTAGTTGGAGAATATTTATATTCCATGTAATGTTGGGGAATAATGCCCTTATCCTGCATATGTTAAAACCTGGAAAGGAAAGTTCCTTCTCTGAAGGGTTTAGGCAAAGCATCCTATGTGATAGGGATCGAGGTCTATAGAGATAGATCTAGAAAGCTTCTTGACCTAAGAGAAAGAGCATACATTGGCAATATGTTGAAGGGTTCATCATGCAAGAATCCATGAGAGATAACATGTCCATGTTCCATGGAGTTAGTCTCTCAGGAGCCTAGTATCCCAATACTTATGAAAAATAGGAACACATAAATAGATGCCATATGCCATTCGATCTATCTTGAATACAATGTTATGTACTTATCTTGTTATCTCATATGTATTGGACATGACGAGAAGATATCTAGTTGTCTCATTTCTATTGGATATGATGAGAGGATATCCAGTCATCTCATATGTATTTGACTTGATGAAAGACACATATTGTAACATCCCTCTTTTCATGAGTAATTTAAAACCTTTAATGTAGTTTTTCCTGAATAATTTTTTATTAAGGGACTAAATGCAAATAGTCCAATAAAGTACTAATTCTAGGATTACATGGCAAAGAGAGATAAGAGAAGGACTCAAAATATGTTTTCCTTTATTTTAATGTGTTGTAAATAATTGTGTAATAATGGTAATATGTCTTTCCCTGTTTCTTTTTATTAAATAAGTCAAAAATTAAAGAGAAAGAGAAAGAGAAAGAGAAAGAGAAAGAAGCAAGAAGCAAGAAATTCGAAATTCAAATCACTTGGGTAATAAGTATGCTTTTCCTTTTTATATATTTCAAAATGAAACCCCTAATGTTCATTTTCTCTCTCTCCTCTTCTTGGAATTTGCCAAAAAGAAATAATATTATGCCCCTTATTCATTTATTTCGAAAATATGAGAAAATATACTCTATTGGAATCATTAAGCCACTTTCCCTTTTTATTTTTACAAAAATAAAGGAGGGAATTAATACTCCCCTTGTTTTCTCTCTCCTCCAAAGAAAGTGCATAAAAGGGCAAGAAAGAGGTGTTGAATGACTTTTAAGGAGTTGATAATGTCTATCTCGTAATTTGAAGCAAGGAATCACAACAGAAACATTTATATCAATTATTTAATTAGTTTGTACATTTAAATTAAGAAAGAGTGACAACAATAGAAATCATAGACTAAACTTTCAATAAACATGAATCTAATTGACTAGGAACGTTCTAGACCCTTTAATTAGTCAATGTTCCAAATTTGGACTCGTTTGAACTTTGTTTGACCCTCCAACTAAAATGGGAAAGTTTTGTAATTGATTTGATTAGATTTACATTTAATATCTTCGTTTTCCCTATGGTTTCAGGATTTATTTCTCGGTCACACGCTTCATCTTTCTTTCCTTTTACGCACTCATCGCCAGCCGTCCATCAAGGATCAGACGGCTCAGAAGTCGTCTTCCTCATTGGCCGGTTTTAGGCAAGACAAATGTTGATATTGTGATTTACTCCGTGATCGGTTTCTCTCTCTCCAATCACTCTCTTCTTGCGATTTCTTGTCCCCCGAATCCGCCTCACTCCCACACATGATCCCTTGAACTCTCCCTCTCGTACCCTACACATAAAATGCCCATTAGGGCTTCTACTGTCCTCTTCGCCGAAAGTCACAGCCGCCGCCTCCTCCTTCCCTACTTCTCGATCAAGCCCTCTAAAGCACTGTCGCCTCTGCCTTTCTCTCCTCCACCTTCAATTTCATCTCCAAAGCCCCAAGTTTCCCTGACCTACTCGAGGTGCCTCTTCCGGCGACCTCGGTTTCTCCTAGCCATCCTCGGTGACCCAGGTGCAATTGAGACACATGTAGCAATCCATGGTGTCCCAGGTTCCTTTTACCTTTGTTCGTTTGCCCTATGTTTTCTCCAATCGTTGTACCCTATAGACCCCCGCAAGGTTCCTCTCCGGCGCTTTGATGCCATGGCGCATCAGGGCCTCTCTGGCCAAGGTAACACGGCCCATGACCTCACATGACTTCGCCCGATCTTCTGCGGCCTTGGTTGGAGTTTTTCCCACCCTATGCATCCACATTTAGCTTTTCATCGTCTTCCCCTGTTTCTCGCCGTTTTATGGTATCCATCGCTACGCCAAGACGCGCCCTCCTTCCGTATACCTCCCTATCTTTGACAGACTCCCACAAGGTCTCTTTTGACTTTGTGCTTCCATTTCATTGCCTTTCCATGTGGTTTCGTGAGTTCTGTATGGGTGGTGCTGTTTCGACTGTGTCTAAGCCACCCCGACACCTCTGAGCATGGCAGAGCTTTCTCAATGGCTCGTTGGCCTCTACGTCGTGCAAGTAGGTCGCAGGGGACCTCAGGTTCTTAGGCTTGGCCCTCTAGTGGTTGATCTGGCCAAAAGCATGAGGTTTGAGGTCTGCCCATCGGGGCCAGGGCGGGGTGGAAGATGCTTGGTCAATAAATGACTGTAATACCCCCACCATGTGAAACTATGTGTTTTAGTCGCAAGGGTAATTCTGAGTTTTAAAGATTTTGGATTTTGTTGACTGCTAATCCACCTGGGCGAGACCCACGCCTAAATGGAGGGCTCTCATTGGCCCATGTTGCAAATTTCTAATTTCTGATTGGTCTATTTTCATTAATTCATAGTGAATCAGTCGATGCTCAGAAAAAAGAGCAAAAATATGTTTTGAAAATGGTTTTTTGAGAGGAATCTGAATATGTGGTTTTTAGAGTCTGATTTTAAATTGACATCTTTTGATTTTGTAGAAATGAATCTAGGGTTTAATATTATGAATAATATATATATTTGATGTGACATATCTTATGAACAGGGAAATTAGGGTTCTTTAGACCCAGAGAGTGGTTAAGACTCACTCAACCTAGGAAGAGAGAGAATTCACTCTCCAAGTGAAAAATGTAAGTGGTCCATGCAATTGAACATATAATTATCTTGTTTTGAATTATTATGCATGTATGGATTTCAATGAATGCCGTGTTTATGTTATTTACTGTTCTTAATTGCTAAAGTCAGTAAAGTTGAGATAAATTGAATTGCATATTATGTATAGTATCATCTTCATGAATCTTAATGATAAAGTTACAAACAAAGTTAAATGTAAAGTTAAGAGCTTTAAGAGAAAGAAGAAAATGTAAATGTTAAGCTTATATAAGTACCTCACAAGAGAAGAGGCACTTTGGTGCATAAGAGAAAAGGCACTTCGGTGCAACCTAAGAGGCACTTCAGTGCAAAAGAGAAGAGGCACATTTGTGCAACCCGAGGTTACTTATATAGGTTAATATGAAAGAAATTGATCTAAAAGAAAATGCATGTCTTTTCAATGTTCAATGTTAATGCTTATTTTCAGTTTTCAAGTTTTCTTGTATTATAACATGTTCAATCCACTTACCATTTGTTTGATGCATGGCTGGGGGTGTGATTCCCACAGGTTGGAATCTAGATAAGGAGGGAAGTCCATCTAAGGAGGAAACCCTAGCTCACAGACCTACAAGGAGAAGGGCTTTGGTGGGGTGCCAACCATACCCAGTTTATAGACTTTTTCTCCTTTTACCATGATTATGTACATGTAACCTTTGTTAAGGTTTGAGAATGAGAAATTGTAATCTTGATCCTGTGATGGTTGATTTAAACTCTATTTTGTGCAATGAATATCATGGTTGTGATAATCCCTCCTTGAAATGCCAAATACCCCACATTATGGATAATGTTGGGGATTAGGTTGTGCTTCCACTGGTTATGTATGTAACCCTAGGGAGGGGTGTTACAATAATGGTATCAGAGCCAAAATATGGTTGACCACCAGGATTTTCTTGTGATCTCATGTAGTTTGTGTTTTTTTCACCGTGATGGCTCCTAATAAGAAAGGTGAGAACGGAAAGGTAGCCATGGATGGAGTGAAGGTGTAAAATTAGGATTTAGTAATAAATTCCCAAGAAAATATGTCACACCATAGAATGACTAGAAGAGGAATAGAAGTGATAAGGATAGATGGTTATCTAGTGTCTACCTAAACTTAGATAATGATATAACCTCTCCACTCTCATTGGTTATGGCCACCCAACTGAGACTTAAAGAGGAATGTCATGAGCATACAACCTATCTTGCATTTCTCCTTTCTTATTGGTGCATGTGGTATGGGACATGTGCATTAGTAGGCGAGTGAGAAGTAGCATAGTAGGATCCCACATCTCTGGGTATGTGCCTGATCACCACATATCTAGGAATATAGGAGTTACCTAAATGACCTAAGATTTGATAGGAATTTGCACCTAGTGATGGGTGGTCATGACAAGGTTGAGTCAAATGCCTCAAATATGATTATGGGTTGGTTTAATAAAGCCTAAGTATCGATTGAGAGGAATACCAAAGTAAAAGTTAATCCATGTCACATGAATATTTCATGAAATCTAGACGTCATACATGTAATTTTTTTTTCAATGCAAAATATTGAACATAATTGAACATTACTTTTGTCAATGAATGAAAAGGTTAGGTAAAACTTAAGGTGGGTAGTACCCTAGAAAATTTTGAGGATGAAATTTTATTAAGGTGGGTAGAAATGTAACATACCTCTTTTCATGAGTAATTTAAAACCTTTAATGTAGTTTTTCCTGAATAATTTTTTATTAAGGGCCTGAATGCAAATAGTCCAATAAAGTACTAATTCTAGGATTACAAGGCAAAGAGAGATAAGAGAAGGACTAAAAATAAGTTTTCCTTTATTTTTAATGTGTTGTAAATAATTGTGTAATAATGGCAATATGTTTTTCCCTATTTCTTTTTATTAAATAAGTCAAAAAGTAAAGAGAAAGAGAAAGAGAAAGAAGCAAGAAGCAAGACATTCGAAATTCAAATTACTTGGGCAATAAGTATGCTTTTCCTTTTTATATATTTCAAAATGAAACCCCTAATGTTCATTTTCTCTCTCTCCTCTTCTTGGAATTTTCCAAAAAGAAATAGTATTATGCCCCTTATTCATTTATTTCTAAAATATGAGAAAATATACTCTATTGGAATCATTAAGCCACTTTCCCTTTTTATTTTTACAAAAATAAAGGAGGGAAGTAATATTCCCCTTGTTTTCTCTCTCCTCCAAAGAAAGTGCATAAAAGGGCAAGAAAGAGGTGTTGAATGACTTTTAAGGAGTTGATAATGTCTATCTCATAATTTGAAGCAAGGAATCACAACAGAAACATTTATATCAATTATTTAATTAGTTTGTACATTTAAATTAAGAAAGAGTGACAACAATAGAAATCATAGACTAAACTTTCAATAAATGTGAATCTAATTGACTAGGAACGTTCTAGACCCTTTAATTAGTCAATGGTCCAAATTTGGACTCGGTTGGACTTTATTTAACCCTCCAACTAAAATGGGAAAGTTTTGTAATTGATTTGATTAGATTTACATTTAATATCTTCGTTTTCCCTATGGTTTCAGGATTTATTTTGCTGTCACACGCTTCATCTTTCTTTCCTTTTACAGATGCATCGCCAGCCATCCATCAAGGATCAGACAGCTCAGAAGTCATCTTCCTCCTTGGCCGTTTTTGGCAAGACAAACGCCGATACTGTGATTTACTCCGTGATCAGTTTCTCTCTCTCCAATCACTCTCTTCTCATGATTTCTTGTCCCCCGAATCTGCCTCACTCCCGTGCATCTCCTGATCCCTTGAACTCTCCCTCTCGTACCCTACACATAAAATGCCTATTAGGGCTTCTACTGTCCTCTCCGCCGAAAGTCACAGCTGCCACCTCCTCCTTCCCTACTGCTCGATCAAGCCCTCTAAAGCACTACCAACCTCCACCTTTCTCTCCTCCACCTTCAATTTCATCTCCAAAGCCCCGAGTTTCCCCGACCTGCTCGAGGTGCCTCCTCCGATGACCTCGGTTTCTCCTAGCCATCCTCGGCGCCCCGGGTGCAATTGAGACACAGGTAACAATCCATGGTGTCCCAGGTTCCTTTTACCTTTGTCTGTTTGCCCTATGTTTTCTCCAGTCACTGTACCATATAGACCCCCGCAAGGTCCTCTCCAGTGCTTTGACGCCATGGCCCCTCAGGGCCTCTCTGGCGAAGGTAACATGACCCAGGACCTCACACGACTCCGCCAGATCTTCTGCGGCCTTGGTTGGCGTTTTTCCCGCCCTATGCGTCCGCATTTAGCATTTCACCGTCTTCCCCTATTTCTCACCATTTTATGGTATCCATCGTTATGCCAAGACGCGCCCTCCTTCCATCTACCTCCCTATCTTCGATGACTCCCACAAGGTCTCTTTTGACTATGTGATTCCGTTTAATTGCCTTTCCGAGCGGTTTCGTGAGTTCTGTGTGGGTGGTGTGGTTTCGACTGGGTCTAAGCCACCCCGACACCTCTGAGCATGGCAGAGCTTTCTCAATGGCTCGTTGGCCTCAACATCGTTCAAGTAGGTCACAGGGGACCTCAGGTTCTCGGTCTTGGCCCTCCAGTGGTCAATCTGGCCGGAAGTAGGAGCTTTGAGGTCTGCCCATCGGGGCCAGGGCGGGGTGGAAGATGCTTGGTCAATAAATGATTGTAATACCCCCTCCATGTGAAACTATGTGTTTCAGTCACAAGGGTAGTTCTGGGTTTTCAAGATTTTGGCTTTTTTTGACCGCCAATCCACCTGGGTGAGACCCGCGCCTAAATGGCGGGCTCTCATTGGCCCACGTGGCATATTTCTCATTTCTGATTGGTCTATTTTCATTAATTCATAGTAAATCGCTCGATGCTCAGAAAAATGAGCAAAATTATGTTTTGAAAATGGTTTTTTGAGAGGAATCCGAATATGTGGTTTTTAGAGTCTGATTCTAAATTGACATCTCTTGATTTTGTAGAAATGAATCTAGGTTTTAATATTATGAATAATATATATATTTGATGTGACATATCTTATATACAGGGAAATTGGGGTTCTTTAGACCGAGAGAGTGGTTAAGACTCACTCAACCTAGGAAGAGAGAGAATTCACTCTCCAAGTGAAAAATGTAAGTGGTCCATGCAATTGAACATATAATTATCTTGTTTTGAATTATTATGCATGTATGGATTTCAATGAATGTCGTGTTTATGTTATTTACTGTTCTTAATTTCTAAAGTCAGTAAAGTTGAGATAAATTGAATTGTATATTATGTATAGTATCATCTTCATGAATCTTAATGATAAAGTTACAAATAAAGTTAAATGTAAAGTTAAGAGCTTTAAGAGAAAGAAGAAAATGTAAATGTTAAGCTTATATAAGCACCTCACAAGAGAAGAGGCACTTTGGTGCATAAGAGAAGAGGCACTTCGGTGCATAAGAGAAGAGGCACATTTGTGAAATAAGAGGTTACTTATATAGGTTAAGATGAAAGAAATTGATCTAAAAGAAAATGCATGTCTTTTCAATGTTCAATGTTAATGCTTATTTTCAGCTTTCAAGTTTTCTTGTATTATAACATGATCAATCCACTTACCATTTGTTTGATGCATGGCTGGAGGCGTGATGCCCACAGGTTGGAAGCTAGCTAAGGAGGGAAGTCCATCTAAGGAGGAAACCCTAGCTCACAGACCTACAAGGAGAAGGGCTTTGGTGGGGTTCCAACCATACCCAATTTATAGACTTTTTCTCCTTTTACCATGATTATGTACATGTAACCTTAGCAAAGGTTTGAGAATGAGAAATTATAATCTTGATCCTGTGATGGTTGATTTAAACTCTATTTTGTGCAATGAATATCATGGTTGTGATAATCCCTCCCTGAAATGCCAAGTACCCCACATTATGGATAATGTTGGGGATTAGGTTGTGCTTCCGCTGGTTATGTATGTAACCCTAGGGAGGGGTGTTACAATAATGGTATCGGAGCTAAAATATGGTTGACCACCAGGCTTTTCTCCTGATCTCATGTAGTTTGTGTGTTTTTCACAGTGATGGCTCCTAATAATAAAGGTGAGAACGGAAAGGTAGCCATGGATGGATTGAAGGTGTAAAATTAGGATTTAGTAATAGATTCCCAAGAAAATATGTCACGCCCTAGAATGATTAGAAGAGGAATAGAAGTGATAAGGATAGATGGTTATCTAGTGTCTACCTAAACTTAGCTAAGGATATAACCTCTCCACTCTCATTGGTTATGGCCACCCAACTAAGACTTAAAGAGGAATGTCATGAGCATATGACCTATCTTGCATTTCTCCTTTCTTATTGATCCATGTGGTATGGGACATGTGCATTAGTAGGCGAGTGAGAAGTATCATAGTAGGATCGCACTTCTCTGGGTATGTGCCTGATCACCGCATATATTGGAATGTAGGAGTTACCTAAATGACCTAAGATTAGATAGGCATTTGCACCTAGTGATGGGTGGTCATGACAAGGTTGAGTCAAATTCCTCAAATATGATTATGGGTTGGTTTAATAAATCCTAAGTATCGATTGAGAGTAAGACCAAAGTAAACGTTAATCCATGTCACATGAATATTTCATGAAATCTAGATGTCATACATGTAATTTTTTTTCCAATGCAAAATATTAAACATAATTGAGCTTTGAAAAGTAAATTGTCAATGAATGAAAAGGTTAGGTAAACCTTAAGGTGGGTAGTACCCTTGAAAATTTTGAGGACAAAATTTTATTAAGGTGGGTAGAAATGTAACATCCCTCTTTTCATGAGTAATTTAAAACCTTTAATGTAGTTTTTCCTGAATAATTTTTTATTAAGGGCCTGAATGCAAATAGTCCAATAAAGTACTAATTCTAGGATTACAAGGCAAAGAGAGATAAGAGAAGGACTCAAAATAAGTTTTCATTTATTTTAATGTGTTGTAAATAATTGTGTAATAATGGCAATATGTTTTTCCCTGTTTCTTTTTATTAAATAAGTCAAAAAGTAAAGAGAAAGAGAAAGAGAAAGAAGCAAGAAGCAAGACATTCGAAATTAAAATTACTTGGGAAATAAGTATGCTTTTCCTTTTTATATATTTCAAAATGAAACCCCTAATGTTCATTTTCTCTCTCTCCTCTTCTTGGAATTTGCCAAAAAGAAATAATATTATGCCCCTTATTCATTTATTTCTAAAATATGAGAAAATATACTCTATTGGAATCATTAAGCCAGTTTCCCTTTTTATTTTTACAAAAATAAAGGAGGGAAGTAATATTCCCCTTGTTTTCTCTATCCTCCAAAGAAAGTGCATAAAAGGGCAAGAAAGAGGTGTTGAATGACTTTTAAGGAGTTGATAATGTCTATCTCGTAATTTGAAGTAAGGAATCATAACAGAAACATTTTTATCAATTATTTAATTAGTTTGTACATTTAAATTAAGAAAGAGTGACAACAATAGAAATCATAGACTAAAATTTCAATAAACGTGAATCTAATTGACTAGGAACGTTCTAGACCCTTTAATTAGTCAATGGTCCAAATTTGGACTCGTTTGGACTTTATTTGACCCTCCAACTAAAATGGGAAAGTTTTGTAATTGATTTGATTAGATTTACATTTAATATCTTCGTTTTCGCTATGGTTTCAGGATTTATTTCCCGGTCACCCGCTTCATCTTTCTTTCCTTTTATGCACACATTGACATCCGTCCATCAAGGATCAGACGGCTCAGAAATCATCTTCCTCCTTGGCCGTTTTAGGCAAGACAAACACCGATATTGTGATTTACTCCGTGATCGGTTTCTCTCTCTCCAATCACTCTCTTCTCGCGATTTCTTATCCCTCGAATCCGCCTCACTCTTGTGCATCTCCTGATCCCTTGAACTCTCCCTCTCGTACCCTACACATAAAACGCCCATTAGGGCTTCTACTGTCCTCTCTGTCGAAAGTCACAGCCGCCACCTCCTCCTTCCCTACTGCTCGATCAAGCCCTCTAAAGCACCGTCGGCCGCCACCTTTCTCTTCTCCACCTTCAATTTCATCTCCAAAGCCCCGAGTTTCCCCGAGCTACTCGAGGTGCCTCCTCCGATGACCTCGGTTTCTCCTAGCCATCCCCGGTGCCCCGGGTGCAATTGAGACATAGGTAACAATCCATGGTGTCCCAGGTTCCTTTTAGCTTTGTCCGTTTGCCCTATGTTTTCTCCAGTCATTGTACCCTATAGACCCCCGCAAGGTCCTCTCCGGCACTTTGATGCCATGGCGCCTCAGGGCCTCTCTGGCCAAGATAACATGGCCCAGGACCTCGCACGACTCCGCCCGATCTTCTGCGGCCTTGGTTGGAGTTTTTCCTGCCCTATGCGTTCGCGTTTAGCTTTTCACCGTCTTCCCCTATTTCTCACCATTTTAAGGTATCCATCGCTACGCCAAGACACGCCATCCTTCCGTCTACCTCCCTATCTTCTATGGACTCCCACAAGGTCTCTTTTGACTCAGTGATTCCATTTCATTGCCTTTCCGAGCGGTTTCATGAGTTCTGTGTGGGTGGTGCTGTTTCGACTGTGTTTAAGACACCCCGACACCTCTGAGCATGGCAGAGCTTTCTCAATGGCTCGTTAGCCTCGACATCGTTCAAGCAGGTCGTAGGGGACCTCAGGTTCTCAGGCTTGGCCCTGCAGTGGTCGATCTGGCCGGAAGCAGGAGCTTTGAGGTCTGCCTATCAGGGCCAGGGCGGGGTGGAAGATGCTTGGTCAATAAATGACTGTAATACCCCCGCCATGTGAAACTATGTGTTTCAGTCACAAGGGTACTTCTGGGTTTTAAAGATTTTGGCTTTTGTTGACCGTTAATCCACCTGGGCGAGACCCGCACCTAAATGGCGGGCTCTCATTGGCCCACGTGGCATATTTCTAATTTCTGATTGGTCTATTTTCATTAATTCATAGTAAATCGCTCGATGCTCAGAAAAATGAACAAAAATTTGTTTTGAAAATGGTTTTTCGAGAGGAATCCGAATATGTGGTTTTTAGAGTCTGATTCTAAATTGACATCTCTTGATTTTTTAGAAATGAATCTAGGGTTTAATATTATGAATAATATATATATTTGATGTGACATATCTTATGAACAGGGAAATTAGGGTTCTTTAGACCCAGAGAGTGGTTAAGACTCACTCAACCTAGGAAGAGAGGGAATTCACTATCCAAGTGAAAAATGTAAGTGGTCCATGCAATTGAACATATAAATATCTTGTTTTGAATTATTATGCATGTATGGATTTTAATGAATGTCATGTTTATGTTATTTACTGTTCTTAATTTCTAAAGTCAATAAAGTTGAGATAAATTGAATTATATATTATGTATAGTATCATCTTCATGAATCTTAATGATAAACTTACAAATAAAGTTAAATGTAAAGTTAAGAGCTTTAAGAGAAAAAAGAAAATGTAAATGTTAAGCTTATATAAGTACCTCACAAGAGAAGAGGCACTTTGGTGCATAAAAGAAGAGGAACTTCGGTGCAACCTAAGAGGCACTTTGGTGCATAAGAGAAGAGGCACATTTCTGCAATCATAGGTTACTTATATAGGTTAAGATGAAATAAATTGACCTAAAAGAAAATGCATGTCTGTTCAATATTCAATATTAATGCTTATTTTCAGTTTTCAAGTTTTCTTGTATTATAACATGTTCAATCCACTTACCATTTGTTTGATGCATGGATGGGGGCATGATGCCCACAATTTGGAAGCTAGCTAAGGAGGGAAGTCCATCTAAGGAGGAAACCCTAGCTCACAGACGTACAAGGAGAAGGGCTTTGGTGGGGTGCCAACCATACCCAGTTTATAGACTTTTTCTCCTTTTACCATGATTATGTATATGTAACCTTTGTTAAGGTTTGAGAATGAGAAATTGTAATCTTGATCCTGTGATGGTGGATTTAAACTCTATTTTTTACAATGAATATCATGGTTGTGATAATCCCTCCCTGAAATGCCAAGTACCCCACATTATGGATAATGTTGGGGATTAGGTTGTGCTACCACTGGTTATGTATGTAAACCTAGGGAGGGGTGTTACAATAATGGTATCAGAGCCAAAATATGGTTGACCACCAGAATTTTCTCATGATCTCATGTAGTTTGTGTTTTTTTCACCGTTATGGCTCCTAATAAGAAAGGTGAGAACGGAAAGGTAGCCATGGATGGAGTGAAGGTGTAAAATTCGGATTTAGTAATAGATTCCCAAGAAAATATGTCACACCCTAGAATGACTAGAAGAGGAATAGAAGTGATAAGGATAGATGGTTATCTAGTGTATACCTAATCTTAGATAATGATATAACCTCTCCACTCTCATTGGTTATGGCCACCCAACTGATACTTAAATAGGAATGTCATGAGCATACGACCTATCTTGCATTTCTCCTTTCTTATTAGTGCATGTGGTATGGGACATGTGCATTAGTAGGCAAGTGAGAAGTATCATAGTAGGATCCCATATCTCTGGGTATGTGCCTGATCACCACATATCTAGGAATGTAGGAGTTACCTAAATGACCTAAGATTAGATAGGCATCTGCACCTAGTGATGGGTGGTCATGACAAGGTTGAGTCAAATGCCTCAAATATGATAATGGGTTGGTTTAATAAAGCCTAAGTATCGATTGAGAGGAAGACCAAAGTAAAAGTTAATCCATGTCACATGAATATTTCATGAAATCTAGATGTCATACATGTAATTTTTTTTTCAATGCAAAATATTGAACATAATTGAACCTTGAAAAGTAAATTGTTAATGAATGAAAAGGTTAGGTAAACCTTAAGGTGGGTAGTACCCTAGAAAATTTCGAGGAAGAAATTTTATTAAGGTGGGTAGAAATGTAATATCCCTCTTTTCATGAGTAATTTAAAACCGTTAATGTAGTTTTTCCTGAATAATTTTTTTTATTAAGGGCCTGAATGCAAATAGTCCAATAAAGTACTAATTCTAGTATTACAAGGCAAAGAGAGATAAGAGAAGGACTAAAAATAAGTTTTCCTTTATTTTAATGTGTTGTAAATTATTGTGTAATAATGGCAATATGTTTTTCCCTGTTTATTTTTATTAAATAAGTCAAAAAGTAAAGAGAAAGAGAAAGAGAAAGAAGCAAGAAGCAAGAAATTCGAAATTCAAATCACTTGGGCAATAAGTATGCTTTTCCTTTTTATATATTTCAAAATGAAACCCCTAATGTTCATTTTCTCTCTCTCCTCTTCTTGGAATTTGCCAAAAAGAAATAATATTATGCCCCTTATTCATTTATTTCAAAAATATGAGAAAATATACTCTATTGGAATCATTAAGCCACTTTCCCTTTTTATTTTTACAAAAATAAAGGAGGGAAGTAATATTCCCCTTCTTTTCTCTCTCCTCTAAAGAAAGTGAATAAAAGGGCAAGAAATAGGTGTTGAATTACTTTTAAGGAGTTGATAATGTCTATCTCGTAATTTGAAGCAAGGAATCACAACAGAAACATTTATATCAATTATTTAATTAGTTTGTACATTTAAATTAAGAAAGAGTGACAAAAATAGAAATCATAGACTAAACTTTCAATAAATGTGAATCTAATTGACTAGGAACGTTCTAGACCCTTGAATTAGTCAATGGTCTAAATGTGGACTCATTTGGACTTTATTTGACCCTCCAACTATAATGGGAAAGTTTTGTAATTGATTTGATTAGATTTACATTTAATATCTTCGTTTTCCCTATGGTTTCGGGATTTATTTCCCGGTCTCACGCTTCATCTTTCTATCCTTTTACGTGTGCATCGCCAGCCGTCCATCAAGGATCAGACGGCTCAGAAGTTGTCTTCCTCCTTGGCCGTTTTAGGCAAGACAAACATCGATACTGTGATTTACTCTGTGATCAGTTTCTCTCTCTCCAATCACTCTCTTCTCACGATTTATCATCCCCCGAATCCGCCTCACTCCCGCACATGTCCTGATCCCTTGAACTCTCCCTCTCATACCCTACACATATAATGCCCATTAGGGCTTCTACTATCCTCTCTGCGGAAAGTCGCAGCCGCCACCTCCTCCTTCCCTACTGCTCGATCAAGCCCTCTAAAGCACCGCCGGCCTCCGCCTTTCTCTCCTCCACCTTCAATTTCATCTCCAAAGCCCCGAGTTTCCCCGATCTACTCGAGGTGCCTCCTCCGACAACCTTGATTTCTCCTAGCCATCCCCAGAGCCCCGAGTGAAATTGAGACACAGGTAACAATCCATGGTGTCCCAGGTTCCTTTTACCTTTGTCCGTTTGCCCTAAGTTTTCTCCAGTCGTTGTACGCTATAGACCCCCGCAAGGTCCTCTCCGGCGCTTTGACGCCATGGTGCCTCAGGGCCTCTCTGGCCAAGGTAACATGGCCCATGACCTCGCACGACTCCGCCCGATCTTCCGCGGCCTTGGTTGGAGTTTTTCCCACCCTATGCGTCCGCCTTTAGCTTTTCACCATCTTTAGATGTTTCTCGGAATTTTCTGGTATCCATCGCTGCGCCAAGACGCGCCCTCCTTCCGTCTAGCTCCCTATCTTCGACGGACTCCCACAAGGTCTCTTTTGACTCCGCGATTCCGTTTCATTACCTTTCTGAGCGCTTTCATGAGTTCTATGTGGGTGGTGCTATTTCGACTGTGTCTAAGCCACCCCGACACCTCTGAGCATGGTTGTTATGACCAACTCCATGATTTACTAATAAATACCTCGAATTACATGAAACACCTCAATTAGTGTTGAGTATCAAATTAAACATCATAGATAATCAAGATACGCTAAGATGTGAATTAATAACTGAGATTGAATCATCTGAGGTAAGTAATGATGACAATGTTGATTATTTAGTACATTAAGTTAAATCAAGTAATCACAGTTGTAATTAGAGCTTTGATCCAGTGAAATAGTCCTTTTAGCATGTTTTTCACTTTGAGGTTATAGAAAATTCTGTGCTTAAACCGTTGCAAGAAAAATCACTCGAAACCGACTTCTGAGTCAAAAGATATGGACATTTGAGTGTTTAGGGACCTAGTTGTAAATATTGGAAACGTTTGGGAAATTTGCAGCTGGCCCCCTCCGCGACCCTTCTCCCTTATCCCTTCCTCACCCGATGAAACAGTGAACGATCGCAGAAGCGGCGTCCAGCTCCTAGCTCGATCGGCCAGCCAAGGAGGAAAGGGGGCGACGCGACCTAGGGCTTGAGAGAGAGAGCTCCGACCAGCAATCCTTGCTCCTCCTTCCTTACTCCATCTTCCTCCTTCTCCACCCCGCATCTATGGCGTCCCAACCTGCAGCTTGATCTGCTGCGCGGCGCCCAACCTACAACGTGCAGCCAACAGCTAAGGGAGATGAGGGGCGGCTCCGCAGCACCCTCAAACCTCCACGACACCGCCTCCATCTTTCCCTTCATCCTAGCCCTAACCGTGACGCCAAGCAGCAAGGGGTAGCCCCCATCCAGTCCGAGTAGCAGCAGCAGGCTACGGCTGCTGTGCACGGTCAGGAGGAGGCCACCTCGGGTGCGCCTGAGCAAGGAAAAGCCTCCCACAGCTCCGAAATTGGGATCTAGGCAAGATTCCATAGCTACTTGCCACGATTCAGCTGCCGATCAGGTTTCTTTCGTCAACCTGTAGCTTGAGCGCCAAAGCTGCTGTAGAAGAAACGTGAATAGAGTTAATCCAAGGTCCAGACAACAAACCAACAGCCCTAGTTCTTGATTCGGCTTTAGTCGAATTCATCTTCAATAAGTGTAAGATACTGTTCCATTGCAACAGGTTTACTTTAGATTTCAGTATGTACACCGATCGGCCGAGTTGCATATGATTCGGCTGAGTTTCTTTATTAGAATTAACGATCAGCGTTTTGATCGGCCGAATTGGATGTGATTCGGCCGAGTTTCCCTTATAGGTTATCGAGCAGGGTTTGGATCGGCCGAGTTCCCAGCCAATCGGCCGAGTTCCCAGCCAATCGGCCGAGTTCCCAGTAGTGGTCGGCCGAGTTTCAAGTGTGAGTAGTAGTTCATTCAGTAATCATTAATTAACTCAATTTAAATGCTTACTTACTTCTGTATCAGTTAGTATAACTTTTAAATAGTATAATACATGCATTGGAGTATGTCAGATTCATTGGAACTTGAAATATTTATTATGCTTATTGAAAATGATGAAATTTCCTGTATTAAAGTTGCAATGTATGTGCTGATTTAACAATAGATGTTTAGCATTGAAAGTGGATAAATGATACTGAATCATGTCTAATGATGATAATGGATTTATATTTGCTTCATGTGTTATTCAGATTGTGCAATATGCATGAAATGTGATATTCCTGTTTAAATGTTTATTTGTTAATTAATTATTAGACTTAGGTGCCCTAACACCGTAGAACCCCTAAGAGGTATCTGCAACTTAGGGGTGAAACTCGTGTCCAACATCAACCGGTTGAGTAATTCTGGTGGCACGAGGGTTGATAGACAGTGTCCAACACCAACCGATTGAGTAATTTCGGTGGCACTGGGGTAAATAATAAGTAAAATAGAGGGTTATCCAACACCAACCGGTTGAGTAATTCTGGTGGTAACCCTGTGTTGACTCCCTGCGCCTGTGTACTCAGGTCAGGAGGAGTCTGGAGCACACGTGGTTGTGCAACACACGTGGTTGTGCATTGAGGCCGTGGAGTCTGGGGTCCTGTAGCAGAACAGGGTTGGTGTCAGACTTAGCATTTCCCGGGTGTGTCGCTAAGTCTTGTACGGTGGGACCGTAGCATGAACTTGCTGCGGATCTTTATATGCAGAGTACACTGCATATATTTAGGGCATAATAATAATATGAATAAGTAATCATGTAGGATCACAATAAATTTATATAACTGTTTATTTACCTGAATTATCTGTTGATGCTTAGAAATGTGAATAATATATGTATATCTGCTATGTATTTAGAACTGCCTTGCTTAGTTCTGCATTTATGTTTAATTTCAATTTATAAACCTGATGAGTTGTTTCGTGATAGCTAAGTGAAATACTATTCACTGAGCGAGTAGGCTCATACCTCTACTCAAAACATTTTCAGGTTATCATCAGCAGCAGGAAATCAGAAGGATCGATTTATCCTTACGCCTAGTCGATAGAAGGCTCGTAGTTAGTAGTTAGAGGTCTCTTAGTCCATTCCCCTCGATCTTCAGGACAAGGTGTGAGTGAGAGAGAGAATGTGTACAAAGATGTAAATTAACTGTTTTGCTTTATTTCATGTCAAACAATGTAGAATGCTGTAGACTCTGTTTATATTGCTAGTCAGTTGTTAAAGATGCTTCCGCAGTTTGTTTAGTTTCAATTTACAGCATAACTCAGATTATCCTATTAATCTCTTTAAAAAGTTTTAAAAAGTGAAGAGTGATTGGCTTATGTGTAAATCTCATCCTGTCGCGTCCTAATTTCGTGGTTTGTGGTTAATGTGAGATTGGGGCATGACAATTTTTGGTATCAGAGCTTATGTTTGAGTACTTAGTTACTCAAGATCAGGGGACGATAAGAGACCAATAGGATTAAGGTTTAGGTGTCTTTCTTCTATCTGTAATTTTCTAACAGGAAGTGTTCTGTTATATTATTGCAGATAGCAGGAAGAGGATGTGGTCACGAGAATCAAGTAATGAGCTTAAGATAAGTCGTTAAGAATCATTAGGGTCAAAAGATAAGGTTATAAGTAAGACGAATAATGAATGATGTGTTTTAGCTCTGGAAGATCTGAGTGTTTAGATACCCTGGCCAGGTGTCTGAATACTTAGATTGACCAGTATCAAGCTACTCTGTCTGTTCTTCTCTGGATGCCCTGGCCAGGTATGCAGATGAAGGATAGGCTAGAGAGAAAACCCTAGAAATCTTAGGGTTAAGAGATTACAAATTAATAAAGGAATAAGAGATTACATATAAGATGCGATTCAACTCTTGTCTATCATTGTTTATTTGATTTAAAGATCATTAGAAATGCTTTTATATGTATGAAATGAAATTTTCAGTTTGTAAAGTAAACATGATTCTTTTATATTGTTGTGTCATGAAGTGAATTGTTTAATGTTTGTTTTCTTTATATTAAAGAAGACCCGAAATTATGTTTAAATGAGTTTGCTCTGAGTGGATATTCATTCCACATGTTTAAGATTAATAGGGTAGATTAATCCCGAGTAGCTCTTGGCTTCAGGACTACAGGTTCGACCTGGTCCGGCTGGCAGGATGCGTTACTGGGATCTAATGACTCCTATTAACAGTAAAATAAGAATAGACTCTGGATGATTTAGACCCGTAACATAGTGATAATATATATACATTAGGATGTTTTAACTACGATAAGAAGTTTAAATGTTCTTTTGTCTTGAGAATTAGGGTTTGAGAAGCATAGACCCTAATTGGCCCAAATTAGGATTTTAATGACATATGAATACAGAATTTGATAAATAGAATGTCTCACTAAATGATTTTTAGTATTTTATGCGTAACTCTGATTTAGCTCAATTTTGGGATATGAGTTGGATATATATAATGTGAGCAACATCTGGAAAATGTCAGAATTTTTGAAGAATGTTCTAACCTGCTTATCGGCCGAGTTTCAAACTCGACCGATCACATTTTCTGAATAATATAGCAGTATGGTAATTGAATTTTATCTTTTTATTGGTATATCCAATTGATCTCAAATTTTAACTGTGCTTGAAAAACACAATTTTAGACACTCTGTAAAATTGGTGAAATTTTTGGATGACTTTTGACCTCTACAGTAAGGGTGTCGGCCGAGTTTGTAACTCAGCCGAACCTGCTGCAGACTGCAATATAGCAGTGCACTGTTCTATTTTTAATTAATTATTGGTAACTTGAAATGATCTGAAATTTTTAATGGAGGTCTGAAACTTCATTAGGTACAACATATAAAATTTCCAGAATTTTTGGAGCTTCTGTTAGCTGTTTAATAAACGAATTACAGAAACTATTATGAAAACTGAATTTTCAGCCAATATAATTAAAGTTGAGTGTTGGGTTAATATGCTATTGACCCAAGCAACCCAAATTGATTTATATAATCGACCACACACACACAATAATGCTATGTTATTAATAAGGATCAAACCCTAGAATGATTAAAGTTGTAGTGGTTTAAGGGATCTCGATAGTGATTAAACCTTGAATACTAGTATCTTTGTAAAATAAGATTTTGAGATATGTTTTATGAAAAGTAAACTGGATTTGATAGTGACCTAGGGTTTTAAGGTAATTAATCTAAACAGTACATGAACAACATGAAATGACTTAGAGAAAAGAGCAAAACATAAACCTAAAATGTAACTATAAGAAAATAGCATAGAATGCGGAGTATTATCCGATATAGGATCTAAGGATAGCTGATGTAGTTCATGTTTTTAAGACATGGTGTCACTATCTTTATGATGTGGCAATAGATTATCACCCTGACAAAGAGAATGTGGTGGCTGATGCTTTCAGCAGAAAGTCAATCTCAACAACTAATGCATTCTCTATGGTAGGTTTCAATAGAGACCTGTTAGTAGAAATGTGAAAGTTGGACTTAGACTTAGGGGTAATAACACAGAGTGATTTGATTGTATAGATGTAAGTTAAGCCTACTTCTTATGATCAAATCAAGGAACTATAAAAGGGTGATAGTGAACTAAGCCAGACCATGCATGACCTGATAGGAGGAAAAGAGACTAGAGTTTAAGTTTTTAGATGGTAAGGTGTTGTATTAGCATGACATGTTGTGTGTACCTCGAGATAGAGTAAAATTCTTTTAAGGGGAAAAGACCGAAAGAAAAGATTTTTATGGAAGTGTATGTATTGATGTATGCTATGCTTTCAGGAAACACTAAGATGTATATGAATCCCAAGAAGTTGAAACGAATGGTCAGATATGCAGAAGGATGTAGCTAAGTATGTGGTTAAAAGTAGTGTATACCAGTAGGTTAAAGCTGAACCCTAGAAAATCTATAGCTACCTTGTAATCTTTTTCTATACCTGAATGAGAATGGGAATTTACCACAATGTATTTTGTGATAAGATTTACCCAAGACACCTAGAGGTTGTGATTTGATATGAATGATTGTGGATAAACTAATTTAGTCTGCTCGCTTTCTTCATATTAAGTCAACCTGTGATGTCTCGAGACTTGATTAAGATATACATGGATAAAATAATTAGGTTGCCTGGTAATCCAGTTTCAATCATATCATTTTGAGTTTAGAAATACACGACCGATAATGGTACGGTTTGAGTATGAACCCAGAAAAACACAGATTTGGTAAATCATTAGATGCATGATTTCTAGCTAACAAGATAGCATTAAAATATGTAAATAAATCTAATTGCATGCTTCCTGTTATGTTAATGTGTGTAACCTGACATTTACATGAATTGACACATTTCTCTGAGATATTATCAGAAATTCTCAAGTACTATTAAATATTTGTAATATGATACGTAAATAACTCTTAATTGAGTTATGTGGTGCATAAACCAGGAAATTGGTTAATATGCACGTACTTCGAGAAATTTCAGATAATTGAAAAATAGTACAGATGGTTTCTTATATGTGAAGTAAATAACTCTTATTGATGTAATAAGATGATCAAATGCATGAATTCAGTATGCTTGTGCCAAAATTGATTTGAGTTTGGATTATTTATGAATTTTTTAATTTGTCTGCATGCATGATATAAACATTACTCAGTAATTACAATAATTTGAAATATACTGCTCTGCCAGTTTCTGAATGATACCGTATTGTGATTTGAATTGCAATCAAACTGATGAGATAATGGAAACCCTAAGAGTAGGGTGTTGCCATGTGATTAGTGAATGAGAAACCCTAAGAGTAGGGTGTTGGCATGTGATGAATGAACAAGGCAAATGAAACCCTAAGGATGGGGTGTACGATGAATCAAGTATCTTGATATCAATTTTTCATTATGAGATGTGATGATGTTTAACAGTTAAATTGCATGATTATTAGTATAAACTGCCAAATTGGCATGCATTCTGTTTATTTAAGAATTTTAGTTTATCTGCATGTATAGTATAATAATTTCTTGGTAATTACCATAAAGTGAGATACTGCTATAACAGTTCTGGAAAGACAATGTTTTGTGGGTCGATCTGGAATCAGATCAGATGTGTCCTAGGTTAAGGGACCTATACAGATGATTGATCGGAGGATCAAGAAATTCACGAATTGTGAGATACCATTAGTGATAGTTTTGTGGAGAAATCTTAACCTAAAGGGAGATACGTAGGAATACGAGTCAGAAATGAGTAACACGTTTCCTTTCTCTTTTAGGAATTTCGGGACGAAATTCTTTTAAGGGGAAAAGGTTGTTATGACCCACTCCATGATTTACTAATAAATACCTCGAATTACGTGAAACACCTCAATTAGTGTTGAGTATCAAATTAAACATCATAGATAATCAAGATACGCTAAGATGTGAATTAATAACTGAGATTGAATCATCTGAGGTAAGTAATGATGACAATGTTGATTATTTAGTACATTAAGTTAAATCAAGTAATCACAGTTGTAATTAGAGCTTTGATCCAGTGAAATAGTCCTTTTAGCATGTTTTGCACTTTGAGGTTATAGAAAATTCTATGCTTAAACCGTTGCAAGAAAAATCACTCGAAACCGACTTCCGAGTCAAAAGATATGGACATTTGAGTGTTTAGGGACCTAGTTGTCAATATTGGAAACGTTTGGGAAATTTGCAGCTGGCCCCCTCCGCGACCCTTCTCCCTTATCCCTTCCTCACCCGATGAAACAGTGAACGATCGCAGAAGCGGCGCCCAGCTGCTAGCTCGATCGGCCAGCCAAGGAGGAAAGGGGGCGACGCGACCTAGGGCTTGAGAGAGAGAGAGCACCGACCAGCAATCCTTGCTCCTCCTTCCTTACTCCATCTTCCTCCTTCTCCACCCCGCATCTATGGCGTCCCAACCTGCAGCTTGATCTACTGCGCGGCGCCCAACCTACAACGCGCAGCCAACAACTAAGGGAGATGAGGGGCGGCTCCGCAGCACCCTCAAACCTCCACGACACCGCCTCCGTCCTTCCCTTCATCCTAGCCCTAACCGTGACGCCAAGCAGCAAGGGGTAGCCCCCAGCCAGTCCGAGTAGCAGCAGCAGGCTACGGCTGCTGTGCACGGTCAGGAGGAGGCCACCTCGGGTGCGCCTGAGCAAGGAAAAGCCTCCCACAACTCCGAAATTGAGATCTAGGCAAGATTCCATAGCTACTTGCCACGATTCAGCTGCCGATCAGGTTTCTTTCGTCAACCTGTAGCTTGAGCGCCAAAGCTGCTGTAGAAGAAACGTGAATAGAGTTAATCCAAGGTCCAGACAACAAACCAACAGCCCTAGTTCTTGATTCGGCTTTAGTCGAATTCATCTTCAATAAGTGTAAGATATTGTTCCATTGCAATAGGTTTACTTTAGATTTCAGTATGTACACCGATCGGCCGAGTTGCATATGATTCGGCCGAGTTTCTTTATTAGACTTAACGATCAGCTTTCCCTTATAGGTTATCAAGCAGGGTTTGGATCGGCTGAGTTCCCAGCCAATCGGTCTAGTTCCCAGCCAATCGGCCGAGTTCCCAGCCAATCGGCCGAGTTCCCAGTAGTGGTCGGCCGAGTTTCAAGTGAGAGTAGTAGTTCATTCGGTAATCATTAATTAACTCAATTGAAATGCTTACTTGCTTCTGTATCAGTTAGTATAACTTTTAAATAGTATAATACATGCATTGGAGTATGTCAGATTCATTGGAACTTGAAATATTTATTATGCTTATTGAAAATGATGAAATTTCCTGTATTAAAGTTGCAATGTATGTGCTGATTTAACAATAGATGTTTAGCATTGAAAGTGGATAAATGATACTGAATCATGTCTAATGATGATAATGGATTTATATTTTCTTCATGTGTTATTCAGATTGTGCAATATGCATGAAATGTGATATTCCTGTTTAAATGTTTATTTGTTAATTAATTATTAGACTTAGGTGCCCTAACACCGTAGAACCCCTAAGAGGTATCTGCAACTTAGGGGTGAAACTCGTGTCCAACATCAACCGGTTGAGTAATTCTGGTGGCACGAGGGTTGATAGACAGTGTCCAACACCAACCGATTGAGTAATTTCGGTGGCACTGGGGTAAATAATAAGTAAAATAGAGGGTTATCCAACACCAACCGGTTGAGTAATTCTGGTGGTAACCCTGTGTTGACTCCCTGCGCCTGTGTACTCATGTCAGGAGGAGTCTGGAGCACACGTGGTTGTGCAGCACACGTGGTTGTGCATTGAGGCCGTGGAGCCTGGGGTCCTGTAGCAGAACAGGGCTGGTGTCAGACTTAGCATTTCCCGGGTGTGTTGCTAAGTCTTGTACGGTGGGACCGTAGCATGAACTTGTTGCGGATCTTTATATGCAGAGTACACTGCATATATTTAGGGCATAATAATAATATGAATAAGTAATCATGTAGGATCACAGTAAATGTATATAACTGTTTATTTACCTGAATTATCTGTTGATGCTTAGAAATGTGAATAATATCTGTATATCTGCTATGTATTTAGAACTGCCTTGCTTAGTTCTGCATTTATGTTTAATTTCAATTTATAAACCTGATGAGTTGTTTAGTGATAGCTAAGTGAAATACTATTCACTGAGCGAGTAGGCTCATACCTCTACTCAAAACATTTTCAGGTTATCATCAGCAGCAGGAAATCAGAAGGATCGATTTATCCTTACGCCTAGTCGATAGAAGGCTCGTAGTTAGTAGTTAGAGGTCTCTTAGTCCATTCCCCTTGATCTTCGGGACAAGGTGTGAGTGAGAGAGATAATGTGTACAAAGATGTAAATTAACTGTTTCGCTTTATTTCATGTCAAACAATGTAGAATGTTGTAGACTCTGTTTATATTGCTAGTCAGTTAATAAAGATGCTTCCGCAGTTTGTTTAGTTTCAATTTACAGCATAACTCAGATTATCCTATTAATCTCTTTAAAAAGTTTTAAAAAGTGAAGAGTGATTGGCTTATGTGTAAATCTCATCCTGTCGCGTCCTAATTTCGTGGTTTGTGGTTAATGTGAGATTGGGATGTGACAATGGCAGAGATTTCTCAATGGCTCGTTGGCCTCGACATCGTGCAAGAAGGTCATAGGGGACCTCAGGTTCTTGGGCTTGGCCCTCCAGTGGTCGATCTGGTCGGAAGTAGGAGCTTCAAGGTCTGCCCATCGGGGCCAGGGCGGGGTGGAAGTTGCTTGGTCAATAAATGACTGTAATACCCCCGCCACGTGAAACTATGCGTTTCAGTCACAAGGGTACTTTTGGGTTTTCAAGATTTTGGCTTTTGTTGACCGCTAATCCACCTGGGTGAGACCCGCGCCTAAATGGTGGGCTCTCATTGGCCCACGTGGCATATTTCTAATTTCTGATTGGTCTATTTTCATTAATTCATAGTAAATCACTCGATGCTTAGAAAAATGAGCAAAAATATGTTTTGGAAATGGTTTTTCGAGAGGAATCCGAATATGTGGTTTTTAGAGTTTGATTCTAAATTGACATCTCTTGATTTTGTAGAAATTAATCTAGGGTTTAATATTATGAATAATATATATATTTGACGTGACATATCTTATGAACAGGGAAATTTGGGATCTTTAGACCCAGAGAGTGGTTAAGACTCACTCGACCTAGGAAGATAGAGAATTCACTCTCCAAGTGAAAAATGTAAGTGGTCCATGCAATTGAACATATAATTATCTTGTTTTGAATTATTATGCATGTATGGATTTCAATGAATGCCATGTTTATGTTATTTACTAAAGTCAGTAAAGTTGAGATAAATTGAATTGCATATTATGTATAGTATCATCTTCATGAATCTTAGTGATAAAGTTACAAATAAAGTTAAATGTAAAGTTAAGAGATTTAAGAGAAAGAAGAAAATGTAAATGTTAAGCTTATATAAGTACCTCACAAGAGACGAGGCACTTTGGTGCATAAGAGAAGAGGCACTTCGGTGCAACCTAAGAGGCACTTCGGTGCATAAGAGAAGAGGCACATTTGTGCAACCCGAGGTTACTGATATAGGTTAAGATGAAATAAATTGATCTAAAAGAAAATGCATGTCTTTTCAATGTTCAATGTTAATGCTTATTTTCAGTTTTCAAGTTTTCTTGTATTATAACATGTTCAATCCACTTACCATTTGTTTGATGCATGGATGGGGGCGTGATGCCCACAGGTTGGAAGCTAGCTAAGGAGGGAAGTCCATCTTAGGAGGAAACCCTAGCTCACGGACCTACAAGGAGAAGGGCTTTGGTGGGGTGCCAACCATACCCAGTTTATATACTTTTTCTCCTTTTACCATGATTATGTACATGTAACCTTTGTTAAGGTTTGAGAATGATAAATTGTAATCTTGATCCTGTGATGGTTGATTTAAACTCTATTTTTTGCAATGAATATCATGGTTGTGATAATCCCTCCCTGAAATGCGAAGTACCCCACATTATGGATAATGTTGGGGATTAGGCTGTGCTTCCGCTGGTTATGTATGTAACCCTAGGGAGGGGTGTTACACATATATACCTACCTAGAAATCTCGCATGTATTAGACATGAGAAGAGGCTATATGTCAGATACCACTGAGAGTCACTGAACTACCATAATGAACATCCTTAGGTGCATATGAAGCACTAAAAGGATATGTTCCTTAGTTATGAAAATAAGGAAGAGTTGGAAGTAAAGAGATACACTCATTCAAGATTCTGAACTAACAAAATAATCACAAATATGTTTGACATTAAACGAGAAATGTAAGCTAAAAAGAGTTATGTGCTAATGATAGTTGTTCAAATCTATAAAAGAAGGAGAGTATATTTGTGTTATAAGAATAGTAGAGGATACTTTATGGATAAAGAAGTTCATATGGGTGAACTTGTGTGAGGTTCCAACCATTAATGAAATAGTAGAATTATTGGTGACAACAATTGAGCTACTAGTTAGGCTAGGAATCTTGGATAGCATACTATGGCATTTCCATCTCATATGAATAGTCTTACAGTATAAAGATGAGAAAATTGCAAAATACCGACTGAAAGAAAATGTTCCTAAACCCGCTATAAAAGAACTTACGTAGCAGAAGCATGATGGTCATGTTAGGTCACTCGGGATGAGATCCGCGTGTCATTGGTCTAAGTGCAAGTGGGAGTCTATTGGTATGTATGCTCAGAGAGCCAATCATATGATGATTGTGATGGCAAAATATGTAAATGATTTGATAATGATAAAAGAAAGCTTCCAATTTATTTTTTATATTCATTTATAAGATAATGAATAACGTAATAAATGTCTACAACATGATATTACTCAATGATGGATGTCTTCAAGTATGTGACTTAGAAAAATGAGATCATACAGATGATAATCATATATACATTCTCATAATGTCCCTGATCAATTTTTATTGTAGATGGTTGATAGATAACTATAACACATAAGATTAGAGTGTGAGTTGGTTGATGAATATATCTCCATTAGTCATCATATGGAAATATTAAACCAAGCACACATATACATGTTAGAGAACAGTGTATGGGACAGACCCACCATGATACTGAGACATGGTATCCATCAGCATGGAAGTCATAGTTAGCTCTCAAAATGATGGTGGTGGTTGTGGTTCTTAGACATTAAATCACTACACTCATCACATGTTGTTGGGTACATGTTGACATCATCAAACACAATCTTGAAATGTGGGTTGCTATAATGGTGATGATTGGATGACTTTGACACATGGGTACTGACGATGAGTGATAGAGATGGATTTTATCCCTCCAATCAGAGTATGATATCCAAAGGCCTCTTGATTAGCGAGACTGAGAAAAGTATGGACATGCGCATGTGAGTCAATATGTGATATTGGTCTTACAAATATCTCATGTAGTCTACTCTGGTTCAAGAAACAAGATTGAATGATTATGAGTATGACTGCTTCATGCCTCTAGTTCAATATGGATATCAGTGACAAAGGAACTATAGAAACATTGTAGCACCATACATAGATTGTAGGTTGAAGTTTCTCCCCAACTTTCCATCCACTTGGGTAGCAATGATGTGAGACTAGGCACCGCTCATTTCTTGGGATGTCATAAGCTAGTTATGGACATTCACTGCCAATGTGATATGGGACCTATAGGGTCACACACATAGGAACTCATCAAGAAGAGGAGTTTGATCTTGAATGATAATTGAATTGATTACTAAAGTGTTTATGCATTCCAATTCAAGGAATAGATCAGTTGACTAGACTGCCAAATGATCGGTTCAAGTATTGAGACTCTTGTTTGAGTGTCAGGCTGATTATATTATACATTGGTTGGAATTCTGCCTGACCTAGGTTGTAAGACACTTGTTTCACGTGTGTGAGATGGATGTCTGGGATGATGTGAGACACCCATCTCGTTTACACCAAATGCCCATTTAGGGAGTGCAATTTGCTTGCACAAAGGATTGGTGTTGACATCAAGTTGAGTACTAATTGGAATTGAATTGCCAACATATGTGCAGAACTAGAAAGTGCAAAATGATCATTTCTCTTAGTGAAATGATCGTCTTGTGTGCGTGACGACTGTTTTGGAACATGTAGGTTGTTAAACTTTTAGAATTGTTGTCAAAATTCAATATCTGCTGGTCCTTTCCACTCCCACTTTAGTCTCGCATTGGTTGGGGAGTAGGAACCCTGACCCGAACCCCTCCTATATATAGAGGGGTACTGGGGGCTTCCTAGAGTACAACTACTACACATAAAATTGAGAATCAGTTGCTCTGACAACTTTTGTCCGCTCTGGTTGTAGTAACCACAAGAGCCCGGACAAGTCCTACCTGACTTGGGAGGGATAGCCACATGAGAGAAACAATTGAGGATCATTGTTGTGGGAGAGAATGTTGGTGACTAGTACACTAATAGGAGGGACAATTTATTCCTATACATTCTAGTAGGATGACAAGAGTTCTAGTTGGTATGTGTGGACTATCTAGAGGAAAGAGTCTTTTTGTTGCTACTAGGATGGCAATGTCAACTCATAGTCTGTGGTAAGATTTGATGAGCCGCTACAGTAGTTGTATGTGTCTATTATCCATGGAGGAGTAGTCAGACGAGTCCCAATGTGACTAGGAGATGCACATACACTGTCCAAGACAGAGTGCACATCTACATCAATGAGGATTTTTGATGTACTTGCTCTAGGACCAGGTATATCTTTGTGAAACCATCCTTATTATTGCATAGTTTCTGATGTGATCTATTGGTTAGTGGGAAATGGCAGTAAACTTTTTGTTTCCGCTGCCTACCTGATGTCTTATTTCCCTACACAAGATATAATTCAACAACACATTAATCTAGGGTTCCAACCCTTATCATGTTTATAAATAATATAACACCTCCAAATGGGCTCAACCATGCCCAAAGGTCATTAAGACCATCATATCAATCCTTGCAAGTTCATCAGTATCTTTTTATTCCTTAGAACAAGGCCCAACAAGTCGTCAACACATATGTGACATATAAATTCAGCATTGTAAGGAACTATGATGTTCAAATAGCAACATATTACGGTTTCAAAAACAATAAGAGAGTATTTCATTATCTTAGTAATCATTCAAGAGGATTGATTACAATTAATCACCATCACTTAGGTACATTAATAATAGGTGTAACTAACTATGTTTCATTAGAGTTACACATCCACTTATTACGGTGATCATAAATTATATCCATATGAGGGAAAATGTAAGACTACAAGTTCAGGGCATTGAACCATTGAATTATCATAATTAAATCAAAACATTAACCTATCGGCTTCATCCAAACCATTGGATATTGAAGCATTAGATCCTCATCATTGGATTAGGTTCTTCATTCAAAACCATTAGGTGGTGTGTATGTCTAACCCTTGAATCATTTGACCCAAGAAACCATGGTTTAGGGCTTAAAAGGATCAACTCATAACACCTAGTCTCACCATGGGTTGTGGTCTCCTAGACCACCATCGGTTGTGACACTTTTGGTCACCATCAGTTGGTGTGGTCTGACCTACTATCAGTTAACACCATCGGGTGTTGAGTTACTTCTACCATTGGTTAATGCCATCTTTGGGGTACTAAGACATTGATTGTTGAGCTTGTAAAAGATCCAGAAAATGTCCTAAGGTGTCACCATCAGTAGATACCATCGGTGGTTAGCATTAGTCATCACCATCGGTTGTCATCAAGGCAACTCCATTGGTTCTAGTATAAAGACATCCATCATTTGTGATACAAGGAAGAAAATAGCCTAAAAATCTAAGTAGAAGCCATCAGTTATGAGGTACTAAATCGATTGATATGTAAGAAAGAACCAAGTCTTATTCTACCTTAGGAAGATCGTATACATGGTTCTAGGTCCATCTAAAGCTGGAAACTTAAGGAACAACATAAAAAGCAAAACTCTAGGCAAGAATAGCTTCTAAGTGCTTAGATCTTTGTTTTAGAGAAAGAACATGAGTAATAAAGCTAGTAGTAAGAAACAAATGTGAAGTGGGTTACAAAACTCACCTTTAGGAAGAATATTAGACTCCAAGTAGTAAGAAACCTAGAGCAAAGAAGGTAGGAAACTCTAGTATAATCTCTAAACTTGGCCAAGTAGCTTCTTATCCACACGAGAAGCAAACCCTACACACGAGGAGCAAGAAAGATGAGTTCTTAGAGCTCAAGAGCAAGAACTACATTGAAAACCATGGTTCTATCCAAGAAGAAGGTATAAGGAATAAGAATAATAAGAGAAACGAAGGAGGGAAGAAGAAAATCCCTAATTTAGGTCAAGACCACCCAAAGGAAACTTCACAAACCCTAGGTGATGGTAGATCTGAACCCTAGATGATCCAAAAAGAAGGTCAGATATCTTCTTCCAACTTGGGAACTCTGCTCTCCACTAATCAGGGAAAGACAAAGATTTGGACAGGGAAAGAGAGTTAAGGAACCAAAGGTTTCATTTGTGATCTAAAGGATATGTATACACAACTTATGGATAAGGAAAAAGTGAAGCCTGAGGTGTCCTAGTAGCTCTCCATGTGTCCATAGCCTAGAGCTTCCATAACCATTCAAACATAATCTCACCAATCATGGAGACCTATTTATCCATTGGTTGTTGGATCTCCAGGAAAAATTTCAATTCTTTGGAACCCTAGTCACCTATGTGGTGAACCATCGATTGGTCACATCTTTTAAGTGAACTGTCTGTCCAAGTGAACCCAAACAAGAAAACCAATGATCTACTGCTGATAGGGATGACTATGGGTTGTCACCACCTATAGGTGACCATCAATTGTCCACAAAATAGGGGAACCATCGGTTCTAAGCCTCGAAAGGTAGCTCATCCATGAAGGGGTAAAACCCTAAGTCATCCTAGAAGAGAAATACCACCAAACCAAGGTACAACTTAGCTCCCCATGGTCCAAAAAGCTCAATAATGATAATAAAAAATATAAGGAACATAATTCATGTGACAAAGTGCAAGTAAAACCTCAGATGTGGGCAAATTGCATAAAAGTCCAAAATGTGCACAAAATTGCATATCTTGCTCAAACAATGTCTAAATTAAAAAAACTTGAAACTTGAGCTTGTAACATGATACTAAAATGTATCATAAGGTTATATTAAGGTTTAAAGAACTCAATTATGGTATTTAAGCATGTTTAACACTTTAAGCATGGTTAGGGGCCTTACAGCTGACCAATCGAGAAGTTCATGTTGGCTTGCATGTGAGTGAGGAAAAAGCACACAGTTAAGACTAGTGGTGGTCTGTGGGGCCAATCATCATTCTTGAAACTCTATTAAAGCCTTGAGTAGTGGCCTGATCTTTACAAATGGTATCAGAGCCAAAACCCCTCAAGTAGGTGGGGCCCACATGGGCATGTGGCATGCCAATCTTCCGCCATGCGCTCTGTGCATGTTGGAAAGGGTTGTTGATAACATCAGTTTTTGTGACGTTTTTGCCCTTTATTTTGTTATCAAAATTGCCCTTTTTCTTCTATTTTCCTCTATTTTATTAGCATTTTTGCAATAATTGGCCAAGCAATGCTCTTACTCCGATTTTCCTATCTTTTACAGAATTTTCCTCGCTTTTTTGCAATAAGGCCGATTCCGGCCCATGAATAAGTCCTGACCCGTCTCGGCCTCCCCGACGCCCGATACAACCTCTGCCCGACACGGGCTGGGCGACACAAATATGCTCGACGAGGATATGCCGCGCGACAGGAACATGTCGGCCGACACACCTTCTACCCGACAGGGAGCCAAAGCCGCCTCAACGACCCAGCTCGTCAGGCGACACAGCCACCCACCGGCAGGTGTGCCGCCCGCCACGTGACCAATAGCCAACACCTTGCGCCGAGAAATGCTTGTATCGGCCGTCCATCTCCATCGACCGGTGTACAAGGGAGCTACGTGGCGCTTCGAGCACCATGTCTTCCCACCAACCAGCTGACTATAAATAGCAGCTACAGGGAGCCGAAAAGATGGCTCGCACGGCTCAAAGGGCTCACACTCGGACAACTGACAGTTAGACAGTTGAGAGCTTGAGCGAGGAAACTCCGAGAGCACCCGTATCGTGCCCTAGTGTTCGTCTCGGGCGACACTAGGTGAGCTTCTCCTCATCCCGAGAGGGAGGGGACAGTTCACTTAGGACCATCCCGGGCGACACTGCGGGCCGATATCGGCCGACATCACTGCCTGACACAAGTGACCGACATCAATAATGCTTAGCTCTTAGCCCGACACGATATCAACCCGATATGCTTAGTCTATCGAACGTGCAGCCTGAGAGGGTGTGTCGTCCGACATGAGCGTATCGGCCAGAGCCCTTGACCGATGTAGTCACCAGTCGGCATGTGCCGCTCGAGAGGGTGTGTCACCCGACACCTCTGTATCGGGCTAGGCCAATGACCGATATCGGGTAGGAGAGCTACAACACCCTGTCGCCGTTCTACATCAAGGAGGCGACACCTATCTTTTAATTTTGTTATTTAATTCTTTGTTTATGCAATGAATTAAGACCTTTAAATGTTCATGGAAATGGAAAGATTCAATTACTTGTTGCTCTATGCTTGGTGTACAATGTTGGATGACTGCTCTGTTTAATATCCGAACCCTAGCTTGAATGATTTGGATCGCGTTTCGATTAGCTACCGAACCGTTTTCCCGTCACAAAAACTTCGAGAGTTGTGTTGCGGCTCTAGCGTTTGGTCCGATTCTGGAGTACGAGAGTGCCTGGAATGGAGCTGTTTTCTGTAACATTCCACTCTAACTGAAGCCCAGCAACCTCGAGAGGGGTGTTGATGTAGAGGTTAGAGGTACCCGCTCTGAGAGGAGGGGTGCAGGGTGTTACCGCTACTGCTTGTTTTACTACAGTCTTATCCTCCGAACCTTGCCTGAGCTCTAGTCTTGATCTTTCTGCTTCTGTTGAATGAAAACCCCTAAAAACTGCTAAATGACTAAAACCTTAAATCTCTCTTGTAGCTCCATTTGGAGACAGTTTTCTTGTTTATTTCGTGACATCTTACCGTTCCCTTTCGGGAATTTATATCTCTTTTACCTACCGGAATGTAGCGTGTCGATTTATGGTTCTCAACACTACCCCCTTGTCCCTGTGTTCAACCCCGTATGACTACTTCAACCCCGTGACCAAAGTTGTGGGGGCCTAGAAGGATTCGAGTTGATAAATGTAAAAGCTCGACTACCTCAAATCCGCCTCCCATTTTGGACGTGCGATTTAGGCCGGTCAACTTTTTGGCGCCGTTGCCGGGGACGAGGCAATAGCGGTACTGTAAGACGAACCTGAATCCACTAACTACACTCCTGTGCCTCAAGCTTAGAGATAAGCTTGACAACACTCTTTTTCCTTTTTCTTTTTGTAGCATTATACTTTGCTTTAAAATAAAAATTTAATTTTCTGAACTCGATTTTCTTTGTGAATAATTTTGTAGGTACCTCAAGGAGAGGATACCCAATTCGTCTGAGCATCTACTCTAGCCGTCATGCCTCTCCGAATTGAGCCACCCCCGTCCGAAGGCGAATGCCCAGGGCGGGCTAGGGAAAACTCGCCTCCTCCTGACGACGATGGCTGATACGACAGAAACGACCAGTCGGAAGATCCAGAAAGGGATCAATCCGATACAAATCATCGTCGTAACAGATTTCGCTACCGGCGAAACAGAAGAAACCACGAGCAGGAATAGCACCAGGAGGATAGTGACAGCAAAGACTCAGAGGAAGAGGAGAAGACACTCAGGGAGTTGGCATCCTCGAAGGCCAACCACTCCAGATGCCTGGTCGTAGTCCCACGTTTCAATGCAACCAATTTCGAGCTCAAGCCATCCGTGATATCCATGATTCAGAATAAAAGTTTTAGAGGGAACTCCAAGTATGATAATCTGTATCATCATCTTGATGCATTTAAGAATATCTGTGATACCATCAAGATGAGAGGGGTCCCCCAAGAAGTGATATACTGTAAGGGGTTCATCTTTTCACTAGAAGACAAGGCGCTGTCCTGGTACCTTGGGGTACCCCACCAATCCTTGAACGGGTGGAGGGAGTTAGCCGATGCCTTTGTGAACAAGTTCTACCCCACAGAAAGGACAGTCCGGAATCGGCAGAAGATAACTTTTTTCACGCAAAAGCTGAGTGAAAGCATGCATGATGCCTGGGAGTGATTCTAGGAATACCTCCGTGATTTCCCCCATCACAACTACAAGAGGGGTTTCCTCATAACCACCTTCTACAATGGTTTGACCCCCGAAAATAGGGTATCACTGAACGCAGCAGTAGGCAGTGATTTCCTGGGGAAGAAGGCCAAGAAGTCAGAGCTGATCATCAAGAATATGGCGGAGTTGATGGCCGACGCTGATTTCGATCGGTCCGATAGAGGGCCGATAAAGAAGGTTGGAGAAGGGTCCTCGATTGAATCAAAGGCACTGGAGGCAATCACCTCACAGATTCAAAGGATTGCCACAGATGTGAAACAGTTGAGAGAGGCTGGAGGTAAAGGAAAGAAACATGTAGAAAAAGCGATGAAATGTGTAACCTGCGGAGAAGGCGGTCACGGGGTGGATAATTGCGTCTACACCCGGCCAGAGGCAACCAGTGATACAGAGTCCGAGACAGAAGAGACTGAAAATGTTTCTTTTGTAAACTTTAGAAGACCCGACCACCCAGGCTTCAACTATGGAAACAAGGATGCGGCGGAGAACTCTCATCAGCTGCATAACTCGACTAAGCCTACCCAAGCTTTTGAAAAGAGGGGAGGAGCAGGTCAATATGCCAGGAATGCCCCTTTCCCGCAGAATAAAGGTAACTTCCAAGGACAGGGCAAAAACCAGGGAACTTCCAAGGAAGAAGGTCAGAACCAGGCTGCTAGCCAAGCAAATGTAGTAGGGCAGCTGTTCGATTTTGTAAAGAAACAAGATACGATCAACAATCAGCTAGCCCAGAGCGCTCTATCAAATTCCGGTGTTTTGAACTCGTTGCAGGCTCAGCTGGCAGACATGCAGACGCATCAACGCCAGATTGACCAGCAGCTGGCTCAACTTGCCGAAGTTGTGAAGAACCCGTCAGGAAAGATTCCATCAAATACCAAACCAGCAAAGAGAATAGGGCAGTGACCTAAGAGACAGAAGGTGAAGAGAAGGCCAAAGACGTCCAACTAAAGACAAAAAATGAAGCGCTTCTCGGGAGGCAACCCGAGCTTTCTTTTCTTTCTTAGAATAGGACTGCATTTTACTTTCCTGCAAGACAAACACTACAGACATTTGGTATGTAATAAGGCCCGATACAGTGTATGCGCCACATGCACTGACTCTTTTGTTTTATGGGCCAGTTTTATGGGCCACCGCCTTAGTTTTACTTTCCGGGATGGGTAATACCATCTGAGGCCAGGAGCTTAGTCCTAGGCCAATGATGTTTTACTCATCATCCGCAGCTTAAACAATTTTGTCTTCACGATATCGCAGGAAGCAACTCAACCGCCACTTTGAGTGCACGCTTATCGGGCGGTGGGCTTTGTGAAGCGCAATAGTCCCGCCGAAGGTTGGGCTGCCGACTTATGTTTTGAAGCAATCGGTCGACGTGCGTCCCGGGTTTCACTATTTACTTACTATAAAAGGAAAACGAGATTTACCGTGCCGGGTTCCTTGCTTTGTTGCTTTTACTTTCCTATGTCGAGCGAGAGAATCCTGTGCTTTAGCTCCCGTGTCGCGCGAGACTGCTGAACCTCTTGTGTCGCCCGACAAGCTCCGATCACAACAAGGTATAGCCCGACAGGCTTGCCGCCCAACAGACTGTGTCGGCCAATGCGATTTCTTTCTTGTTAAAAGTTTATCGGTCTCAAGTTTTCCTCGCTGAGCAGGTGTATCGACCGATATGGGTATCGTACAAAGTATCTTTGATTCGTGTTGACCGATACCCCATGTCGGGCGATAGCAGTGTCACCCGATGTTGCATCGCATCACCTGATTTTGCTTATCGGCCGACACACTGCTCTTCTTTCATGAAAACGTATCGGGCGATACCCATCTCTTGTGTCGGGTACAGGGCTTCACCTTTGAAACCAATGTGTCGTCCGATACAGGAGTGTCGGGCAGTTTTGTATAGACTATACCGAGCGAAACGTTTACTCTTTATTATATTTTCAAAAGCCAGCTTAATTAATCAGGGTGTTATCCTTTGTTGACTTATAGAAATGGCCCGCACTAAGATTACCACTGTCCCAGTTGACGAGCAGGGCAGGAGGATCTATCCTGAAACTGCTACTGAAGGGCAGGCGGCCCGACCTAAGTGCCCGAACCCAGGACAGGCTGGGACGTCGAGGGCAAAGAAGAAGGTGAGGGTTGGACAAGCTGCAACTCCTGCACCAACACCGGCACAGCCCACAGCCGCACAAACACCACTAGCAAAAATCCCGGAAACCTTCCGGGAGAGTTTCGAGCCAAGAGACGACGAGCATGCTCGTCGCTATGCTGAGTTTGTGCCGAAGCAGTACAAGCCGAGCAGGTTCTGCCACAGGGTCTCATTTGATGAGCTTGGGATCGAGAAGAGGCTGAAGGGCGTCCTTGCGGCGGCAGGAATGAAGAAGATCTGCTTCAAACGGACGGCCTCGTACACTAAACTAACCATGGAATTCATGTCCTCCCTCTGCCGAGTGAAGAATTCAGCGGCAGAGAGAGAAAAGGTTGGCGGGCCAGACAGATTTCAGGCCAGGCTGTACAACTCGCAGCATACCATCTCCGAGAAGGACTTAAACAGAATCTTCTCTTCCAGTGAGGAGGAGATGAATAGGATGAACAACAGTGAAAGGATCACCGAGGGTGACGGGTTCAACCCCGTGGAGTTTTGGGGGAAGCTCACCGACGAATCTTCATTCAAGCCGGGAGCGAAGGTCGTGGCGGTGCACTCCTGTTTCTGGAGGATCGTGCACAAACTAGTGGCCTTCTTGCTATTCAGCAAGAACGAATCCAGCAGCATCTACACGGAGGAGCTCCACGTTATGTGGCACATTATGGAGGGCCGAAAAATCAACCTCGGTAGGTTCTTAATGAATAGGTTCCACCCGATGAAGGACGCTACCAAGGAATACTGCATGGGCGGCATCATCAACCTCATCGCAGTGGGGCTCGGGTATCCATTCGAGCCTCGCAGCCATACAAGAACACCGGGCGAAGAGGTGTTTGATACCAAATATCTGATGAGAACCAACATCATCAGGAAGGAGAGGGGGAGGTATTTCTACAAGTTTTCAAGGACGGACATACTCCTTCCCCTTCCTCACTTCATCGACTATGACATCGAGAAGTTGGTCTTCACCGCCACCGAGATCAAAGCCATAGCAGATGGCACGGCCACAGTCACCACGACCAGGACCACAGAGAGGCCCACTACAGAACTTCCGACGACAACTGCTGATCGAGTTGTCGTCGCCCCTACTATACCAGCCACCGCACCAGCCACAACGGTGGCGGTTGAGAAGGTACCGGTGATCGTCGAGGTCACCGGAACAGAAACTTCGGGATCTGCTACGCAAGAGACGGCCGCAGTTCCCAGACCTATTTCTAAAGCTGCAGAGGCGCGAGAGGAGCCTCAGCGGAGCAACAGCATCGGAATGTCCGAGGAGATCAGAAGGGAGCTCAAAAGGACACCCTCGCTGCCGCCGAAGTCCCCGCCTACAACGGTCGAGGAGACCGCCTATAGTGCAGAGGTGGAGCAAAGTCCGCCCTCACCACGACCGTCCCCAGTCAGAAGAGAAGGCAAGGCGGCGACACCTGAAACAGCGCCGACGCCCCGCCTGAAGTCATCTGGATCGCGAACGATCTTCATATATTCCACCTCTCCAGGTGGACCTTCACGCGGACTAGATATCGCAAAGATGGAAGGGAGACCCACCGGACCCCCTCCGTCGCTTGGAAAGATGCTCGGGGATGAAATCGACAATCTGCGGGAGGTAACAACCACCAACTCTACTACTTGCGCTTCCCTAACACACAAACTTGCATCTTTTCAAGATAAGCAGGACAACCACGAGGTCAGGCTGAATAAGCAAGAGAGCGAGCTGCTGACTCTTGCGGTCATACCCGGTGGACTGGAGGCCTTGAATGCAGTGATGCAGCAAGTCCTCCAATGACTCGATAGGATCGAGAAGAGGATGAACATGAGTGACGATCATCCGCGCCAAAGGCAGCCGAGACGGTCGTCATCCCCTCCCAGTGGGAACCATAGTCGATCTTCTTCAGGTTCCTCTTCGGGAACAGCGTCCTCCTCCCAATCCTCCTCCAGTAGACAATCATCAACGCACGGAGAGGGGACGCAACAAGGATCTGCCGAAGGGTCTCCTAGCAAACGGGAGAGCTCCTTGGGATTGGGAGACGCCAACTTCTACATCCCCCTAAATAAAGTGGAAGATGATAACGCAGATACCAACATCGGGGGAGACTCATCGGACGAGTCCGAAGAAGAAGTGGGGGATGTCTACACTGTAAATAACAGACACCCACCCGAGGAAAGTGCTCATTTGCGGACAGATTTCATGAGCCGTCCGAGATACCATCATTCGAGATGGCTGATTTTGATAGAAGAGCCATTGGGAACTTGACGATCAGAGACCAGAAGTTGCTGAATTCAGTCTTGAGGTCGTAGGGTAATGAAGAAGAAGTCGTCTAGAGCGACTGCTACCTCTCCCTACGACGGGGAGATCTTCGGAAGATGTTCTGCACACCGGCTGTAGTCGGCAAGCGAGTGTTTAGGGTCCTGGAGAACGCAATGATCGAGAACATCGACAGCAGGACAGGTCGGAGACAGATATACACAGCCACCCCGACCTTGGCGAGAAGGCTGATGAAGGGAGATTTAGACTCCCGTGCGGTGGTCGAAATGCTGCAATACGTTGAAGAACATAAGCCAAATCTGGTGTTGGCCCCGTACAAGCATCACAACGTGTGGTTTCTCTGTATGGCGGACATCAGAAACTGCGACGTTCAGCTGCTGTGCTGCAGCGATGATGAAGTACCATGCTCTGGGGGTAATTTCAGCCGCCCGGAGGATAGAGTGTTGAGATGTCTGCCAATACACCTGCTATGAGCTTTAAAGGAAGGAATCCAACGTCTTCAAGGGCCTTGGAACCACTACGTTATCAGAAACCTTCCCCAACCAACAGAAAAGGGGAGCGGAAACAGTGTCATCGCCATCTTGGGGGCCATTGAAGTGCTCAATGGTGTCGGGAATTTGGGAATCCTCAGGAACAGGTGCTACTATCAACGCAGGGGCATCTACGCCATGCTCCTGATCAAGGACAAGCGCTATTTCTGGGATGCAGGTGTGCCGGAGGAGCTACTGTATAGTGATGCAGAAGAAGATTCTTTTTCACGATCCAGCAGCCAAGGAGGAAAAGAAGAAGATTTAGCTCCCGAGATTCATGGGGCGGGCAAGCAGCTAGCAATCCTGAAGAAAGTGCACGGGAGGGAAGACACTGCTTTGCCCAAGGCTTCTGAAGAGCTGATAAAAAAATTTGACCGTTTTTCGTGTGCGACTCTCACACAGGAACAGGTCGACATCATCCAGAAGAAGCTTGCTGATTCAACCCCATCAGACGTTGCTTTTCAGGCAGGAGACGTCTTAGTCCTAGAAGATGAGCTAAGGGACATGGTAAAGGAAGGGGGGAGCTTGACGGTATCGGTTGCAGCAGCTTACATCCAATATATACAGCCAAAGCTAAAACATACATACATAGCCCACCCTTTTCTCTTCAATGATATCTGCCTCGCCGACGAAACTGGAGCGAAGCAGATCTTCCTGCAAGATTTGAAGGAAGGCGTTGCAGGCACTATCTTTCTGCCTATCGTGCATTACAATCACTGGACGCTCCTGGTGATGTACACTCGGCAGCGAGCTGGCATTTTCTACAACAGCTCGGACAGCAACAAGAATCATCCGGTGCCGTGTACATCGGAACCTTTGACACCCGTCAAACGCATAGCTCGAAAATATTACGACGAAGTGTCAAAGATGATCGATCCATTCCTGAACATACAGGGAGGCACATGGCACGGACTCCAGTTCTGCCACCGCAGTCCGTAGCAAGTTGCCTTATCCAACAACTGTGGCATCTTCGTCCTGGAGTGGATGGCAAATGAAGCGATGCCTGACCAGCTCCAACACATAGGATACCACAACAAACAAGGAGAATATGTGTGGGAGCTCCTCTCTAATGCAGGCACGACCTCACTAGAATAAACATCACCTCACCTTATCTATTTCACAACTCTGGGGACAGAGTGTGGAGTAAGTTTGGGGGGGGTACCATGTTCCAGTGAGGGAGGTACAAATTTCCTTCGTCTTCCACTTTGTTCTTTCATTCTTTTTGTCCCATATTCGTTATTCTTTTACGTACATATACACTTTTAGTTTTGTACATATACGTTTTCATACCAAAATTTTGAAAATTTTGAAAAATTCTTTTGTCTATATCACCCCTATGCATATGTACAAAGTTGCTGTAATAATAATGAAAATCTGTTGTTACCTTTTGCAAAGTTTATTTTCTTTGTGCTAAATGTGATGCAAGTCCTGTTATATCTTTTTGATAATGCTGCTCCAAACGAACAAAAGAGTATACTTTGCCATGTCAAAAATTTGAAAAATATAATAATCTCGCGAACAGCTAAGAGATAAGTATGGAGAAGGAAAAAGCTGCCCAAACAGCGAAAATCTCTTTGTTTCCCTCACCCAACAAAATCCCAATATATATATATATATATATATATATATATATATATATATATATATATATATATATATATATATATATATAAATATAAACCTCTTGTTTTCCAAAAATACCCATCTTTAGGCATGGTAGATCCGGGGCAGTGGTACGTAGGATGTGAAATCACTGCTCTAAAGCCAACTGGCTTGGACTGCAGGGACCACTTGCTCGTTAACGGACCCTTACCTGGATGGACTGATAGGAAACAAGAATGAAAAACCCAAAAATCCTTAGCCTACCCTATACACAACTTTCTGCCCAGAAAATAAAGCTGTTTGGTGCGTAAGCTAACTTCAGAATCATACAACAAAGTCTCGCTGAAGCTGTAGAGAAAATTTTTATTGAAATAATAAGGCTAGGAAACGCGTAGTCTTTTGTTTGAGTAAAGCAGCATTATCTCTAAAGGCATTACTACACTTGTTTTACCTCTTGGCCTGAAAGTTTTCCGAGCAAAAAGAAGCATCACAAAAATATAGTTTAAATATTGATTGAGAACAATCAAAATGCTAAGTTTGGGGGAGTTGATAACATCAGTTTTTGTGACGTTTTTGCCCTTTATTTTGTTATCAAAATTGTCCTTTTTTTGCTATTTTCCTCTATTTTATTAGTATTTTCGCAATAATTGGCCAAGCAATGCTCTTACTCTGATTTTCCTATCTTTTACAGAATTTTCCTCGCTTTTGTGCAATAAGGCCGATTCCGGCCCATGAATAAGTCCAGACCCGTCTCGGCCTCCCTGACGCCCGATACAGCCTCTGCCCGACACGGGCTGGGCGACACAAAGATGCTCGACGAGGAGATGCCGCGCGACAGGAACGTGCCGGCCGACACACCTTCTACCCGATAGGGAGCCAAAGCCACCTCGACGACCCAGCTCGTCGGGCGACACAGCCACCCACCGGCAGGCGTGCCGCCCGCCACGTGACCAATAGCCAGCACCTTGCGTCGAGAAATGCTTGTATCGGCCGTCCATCTCCATCGACCGGCGTATAAGGGAGCTATGTGGCGCTTCGAGCACCATGTCTTCCCACCAACCAGCTGACTATAAATAGCAGCTACAGGGAGCTGAAAAGACGACTCGCACGGCTCGCACAGCTCGCACGGCTCGGAGGGCTCGCACTCGGACAACTGACAGTTAGACAGTTGAGAGCTTGAGCGAGGAAACTCCGAGAGCACCTGTATCGTGCCCCAGTGTTCGTCTCGGGCGACACTAGGTGAGCTTCTCCTCATCCCGAGAGGGAGGGGACAGTTCACTTAGGACCGTCCCGGGCGACACTGCGGGCCGATATCGGCCGACATCACTGCCCGACACAAGTGACTGAGATCAATAATGCTTAGCTCTTAGCCCGACACGATATCAACCTGATACGCTTAGTCTATCGAACGTGCCGCCCGAGAGGGTGTGTCGTCCGACATGAGCATATCAGCCAGAGCCCTTGACCGATGCAGTCGCCAGTCGGCGCGTGCCGCCCGAGAGGGTGTGTCGCCCGACACCTCTGTATCGTGCTAGGCCTCTGACCGATATCGGTCAGGAGAGCTACAACACCCTGTCGCTGTTCTACATCAAGGAGGCGACACCTATCTTTTAATTCTGTTATTTAATTCTTTGTTTATGCAATGAATTAAGATCTTTAAATGTTCATGGAAATGGAAAGATTCAATTACTTGTTACTCTATGCTTGGTGTACAATGTTGGATGACTGCTCTGTTTAATATCCGAACCCTAGCTTGCATGATTTGGATCACGTTTCGATTAGCTACCGAACCATTTTCCTGTCGCAAAAACTTTGAGAGTTGTGTTGCGGCTCTAGCGTTTGGTCCGATTCTGGAGTACGAGAGTGCCTGGAACGGAGCTGTTTTCTGTAACATTCCACTCTAACTGAAGCCCAGCAACCTCGAGAGGGGTGTTGATGTAGACGTTAGAGGTACTCGCTCTGAGAGGAGGGGTGCAGGGTGTTACCGCTACCACTTGTTTTACTACAGTCTTATCCTCCGAACCTTGCCTGAGCTCTAGTCTTGATCTTTCTGCTTCTGTTGAATGAAAACCCCTAAAAACTACTAAATGACTAAAACCTTAAATCTCTCTTGTAGCTCCATTTGGAGATAGTTTTCTTGTTTATTTCGTGACATCTTACCGTTCCCTTTCGGGAATTTATATCTCTTTTACCTACCAGAGTGTAGCGTGTCGATTTATGGTTCTCAACACTACCCCCTTGTCCCTGTGTTTGACCCCGTATGACTACTTCGACCCCGTGAGCAAAGTTGCGGGGGCCTAGAAGGATTCGGGTTTATAAATATAAAAGCTCGACTACCTCAAATCCGCCTCCAATTTTGGACGTGCGATTTAGGCCGGTCAGTTGTCCATGGTGATGTAGCCACTCTTGCGCTGGTATTCCATGATCCGGAGCTAGGTGTCGATGGGCCATTCAGGGTCTGCGCTGAAATGGGACAATATTATGAAGCCATATAGTTGATCCTAGATGAGCACGTGAAGAGTCTAAGTGGGGGAGATTGTAACATCCCAGGATTTGAGGCCTTGAATAAAATGATCTTAAAAGGAATGATTGAATTACCCATATCACCAAGGTGCACCACCTTTTCAGGTATCCCATCACTAAAGAACTTTGTGGTTAAGTTTGCTCAACCCATAGTAGTACTAGGATGGGTGACGAGTCAAGAAGTTTATCATGGCTTGCATGTGAGTGAGAACAAAGAACACATTTAAGGATAGTGGTGGATTGTGTAGCCATTCATCATTCCTGAAATTGTACTAGAGTCTTGGGCAGTGGGCTCGAGATTTATAGTTTAGGCATACCTCCCTTTTAAATACAAGTGTGATGGAGGTCACTTATCCATACGTAGTATAGAACCTTTAGATGAATATATTAATGACCTTGTTGATATGTAACATGTTATAGATTTCAAATTGTAATTCCATGATGTTATGTGTAAGTTTTAGTAATGATGTTTGTTTGATTTTTAATCAAAATTTGCTTAGAGTTATATTTATATATATGTATATATATATACATATACATATATATATGTATATATAAGTATGTATATATATGTATATATATACATATATATATATATATATATATATATATGGCCATTCATTCGCTACCCGCATGGGCAACTAACCTTAGTTACCCGTGCATCTATTTTGTAATAGGAAGATACGTATATGTAATGAGACACACATTGATTGTAATGAGATGACCAAATTTGTAATACAAACACTCATTTTGTATTACACGTCTTCTTATAGTAAAAATTATATTTATGATAATAGTTTACGCTGTAATACAAAATGAATGTTTATATTATAAATTTTGTTATCTCATCACAAACAATGTTTGCCTCATTATAAACAGGTACCTTTCTATTACAAAATAGATCCACGGGTAACTAAAGTGAGTTACCCGCCCAGGTAGTGTATATATATATAGAGAGAGAGAGAGAGAGTTAGGCTAGAATACACTCGAGTGTACAAATCACACGAATACACTCAAGTGTGTTTTCATATCAAGACTATTTTTTACAAAATGTAAACCATTGATCTTCACCATCAAACTATAACTAGGCTACATACAAATTTTGAGCCCATTTGGTTGAGTGTAAGCCACTCATCCAAGGGAAACAAAATCGACGCGCGAAATTAATTTGAAATGCATAATTTTTGCGGTCTTTATAACATGACCTATAAATGTCCAAATGTGCTCAAATTTTGCGTATGATCCATTCACAAGATGTTTAAGAAGATCAACGGATTAGATTTTGAAAAAAATATTGCATCATGAAAAACTACTTGAGGTATTCTAGCCTGACTCTCTCTCTCTCTCTCTCTCTATATATATATATATATATATATATATATATATATATATATATATATATATATATATATATATATATATATATATATATATATATATAGGCAGTGAGGCATCTCATCAGCATTAAATATATATTAGATATATTGTCAAGAGACGTTGTTGAGGCTAAGATACATCTTAAGAGGGAAATCGACAATAAAGACAAAAGTATTAATTTTCCTTCCATACAGAAATTATAACTGCAAAACTATGACAAATATTAAACTAACTAAAACTTATGAAGTTAAATATAAAACATAAATATTTATGGAGAATTTATGTAATCACAATTGTTGTAGTAACTATAATGGTAATCGATCATATAATCAATAATTTCATTTGTAATGACATATTCTTGCCAATAGTGACTTTATTAAATTTCATCACCAATCAAGCATTATCTTGTAACTAAAAGGTAACCTAATGCACCATTATAAGCAAGATGGTACAAAAAACCATGAAAACCTACTATAGAAATATAGGAAAGTCAGAGCAAACAAACATAAACCCTATAACATCAATATAAAATATTTGGTGCAAACAAACAAAAATCTAGTTCTTCCTTATAGTGATGTTGTTGTAAAGAAATAACAAACCTAGTCCATGAATCTAGAAATGCCCATGCAAATAAATGGGAGACCTCGTTCATACATGAAGGTTACACATCATTAACTTTGGTATAAGGAAAAGTCCTTTTACTCTACATACATTTCTCTTAAGAGAAATTATATTATAATGTGGGTATATAACAAGATGATATTGTGATGTAGTAAGATGTTTCCTTCCTGTTATCTAAGACTATCACCTAAGAACCTACGAAAGATGTTGTAGAAGTAGATGCACATGTAGAAGACGTTCAATTACCTTAAGCACTTTTACATCTAATTAAGAACAAAATATACACACAAAACCTTCCTTGCTCAGTTAGAAATGAACCTTTTGCAAGGATCCCTATTAACTAGGGATGTAAATGGATACGGGTAGACCCGCAGACCCACAAATATGGACCCTTTAAAAATCTATCACGGGTCTAAATTTTTAGACCCACAAAACTGTGGACCCGCATACCCGCAGATCCAAATACTCGTAGATCTGCATTTAAGCAGGTCCACTAATGGGTATGCTTGGACCTAGACCCGCATACCCGTGTACCCACTGTACATACTTAAATAACATATTATTATATCATAGTTTACTAGTCTAATTAATATAATATTTGAGATTACATATTACTCTAATTATAATATGGTTAAGACTAGTCATCTAATTGAGAATTAACTACTATAATTACAATCATAAGAAACATATCTAAACTTAAAATCAAAAAATTTACATGATATGCTACATATTAAAATACTATGACTACGATTATAAATATGTAAAAAATTAACTCAATTGATCTTCAATCTACAAATGTATTACATTATTTAATATAATTAGTGCATATTTATATCCTATATAATAACAATCTATAGTTGTATTAGAATATATAGAACATAATACTAGTTTTTCTTACATAAACAATATCATGTTTGTATAAAACTACTTACTCGCAAACCCGCTATTATTACGGCTACGGGTATGGTGCGGGTCTAGATTTCTATAATGCGGGTCAAGAACCAGAACCAGACCTGCTAAATTAAATGGGTATGGGTATGGGTATGGCCAGACCCACTGTACCGACACTATTTACACCCCTACTCTCAACATGCAATTCTTCATTTGGTGATATGACTTAGCTTACTCGTCATTGCTGATATACCGGCTCTTTTATAGTTATATGTCGGAAAAAAAACATAAATAGCATGTTTAGCTATGTTAAATACCAAAATAGCATGTTTCATATACTAATTCCTACTATGGCATGTTTTTTGACAAATACGTCATAGCTGGGACGTATTGCACTATGCAAGGACAATGCATCCGCACGGGTGAGGTATTGCTCTCCCACAGGAGCAATATGTCTCCAGTGGGGACACTTTGTCTATTTTATGTCTTTACATCACTTTTTCAAATATGCTACGATGTAATGATTTATGTATCTTATTTGTTAAGTTTTTTCATAATTACAATATTTAAAAATATATAAATTTATTATATTAATTTAAAATAAGTAACAGTGATCGTATATACCAATTATTAATATATAATGTTAAGATTATAAATAATACTGTATAAAATTGATCGATAAAATAGTATAACAAAATATAGCTAAAATATTAAACATGTAAATAAGAAATATATAATATCTTACATTAAACAAAATATAATATTAAAAAATAATACAATCATGATATTACATATGTAAAATAAGATTAAAAAATTCAATTGCTTATTAACAATATCTATCATATCATTTGTTTCAATTGTGTATTATTTTTTTCCTTATACAATTATTAATGGAACACATTTTTTCATTAATAATATGTATCATATATTTAGTTATGTTTTTTAATCATATTTTATCTTTAACTGCATTTCATTAAAATATGATATATATTATTGATAAAATATAATTGTTAATGAAATAATAAAATACATATTATTAAACAATTGTTAATGAAATACAATGGTTAAGCAAATAATAAGATACATATTATTAAATAGTTGCATTTTGTTCATAATATGTACTATACCTTAATAAAATACAATTAAATATAAATTAAGATTAAAAAAATATAATTAAGTATATGATACATATTATTAATAAACAAATACATTTCATTAGTAACTGTATAAGGAAAAAATAATAATAGACTATTGAAACAAAACATATGATACATATTATTAATGGACAACTGCATTTGTTAATTTTATTTTCTATATCTAATGTCGTGATTGTATTATTTATTAAAATGTTATATATTTTGTTTTATGTGAATTAGTACATATTTCGTTTATATTGGTTTTATATTTTAACTATGTTTTTATTTTACTATTGTATCAATCAATTGTATACATTATTATTTATAAATTATATATTAATAGTTACAATATCTTATGAAAATTATTTATTTTAGATTATTATGATATATTGTATATTTTTATACCTATTTTACTTATTAAAAAACTAAATAAATATGGTACATAAATCGTCACATGGCATCATATTTAAAAAAAATAACGTAAAAAGATGAAAAAATAATGCATACCAATTGGGAACGTATTGTTGATTGTCAAGATCAATATGTCCCCATAGTTGTGACCTATCAAACTGCAAATATGTTATATTGAGAACTAAAATCTGAAACATATCATTTTGATATTGAAAATAACTAAACTTGCTATTTAATTTTTTTGGCCTTGTATTTCAGCCATTGTGAAGATTCTAGTGAGGAACAACATATGAGAAGCAAAAAAATCAACATGGTAGGAGGATGAACAATATGAGAGAGAAGAGGAGAAGACTGAACAAATAAAAATGGTGAATGAAAAATAATAGCTCGTATCTATCATTAGGGTTAAAATCTCACACAGCTACAATACAGGGTAATGGAATGACGGCAGAGGCGGAGCCACCGGGGGGGGGGGGGCAAGAGTAGGCCATGCCCCCCCCCCCCCCAAAAAAAAAAATTAAAAAATCAATATGAATACTCATATACATATATTTTTATACATAAGTTGTAAAATAAATAAATACTACAGTGAGTCCTATGTAGTGAGGTGCTTGTAGTCTAGTGGTTTGTGCTCTTCAACTTTGGTTGGAGGTCATGTGTTCAAACCCCCATGGCTACAACTCATTTTTTATTAAATTTGTCTATTGTCTACAAGTTGGTCAAGAATATATATAGAATGTATCATGTTGTGAAATTGGTCTAGTGGTTTTGTGTGTATTGCTAGACTTATGGTCTTGGGTTCGAATCCTAGGTAACACAAGTATTTTTTGCCCCCCCCCCCCTAAAAACCAACTTCTGGCTCCCCCTGAATGACTGTCAAGCAAGTCAAAAGTAATAGTAAAGAGAAATGATACCATGTAATGATTTATGACTGAAGGGAGGCTGCCATGCTGAGAAAAACACTCCCTAAGGCCAAATCCTAACCTTGGCTGCTGTCGGCAATCTCTCTTGGTAATGAGACTAACGGGTCAAAGTCTTCTAACGACAACTGCTTTAACAAGAAATACGCACGATAATATGACGCCATATAAAACCACCTCCTTCAGTTATATTGAAGCTTCGTGCCGTCCGTCAAACTAGCACGAGCACGACGGAGGTGGGGCGTGGGGGCATCGCTGTTGCTCAAATAGTCAAATGCAACAGAATGAAATTGGTCGGGTCACCAACGCTGTTGTTTTTTCTTTTACTTTCCTTGTTGACAACGTTGGGGTGTTTGTTGGTGATGGAGACGTACAAGGACCGGTCTTTCGCGCTAATTGGTCGGGTAACTGCATGACTTACGCCATTGGTAAGTGATTTTGGTTCACTAGTCCATATAGAACACATGTTTTCTCATTTTTCTATTAGGTTAGATGGAACTACAAACCATGTTTGGAAATTAAACCACAATGTGGGATTAAGCTCTTCACAAGTTCCAGAAAAACTTGACGGCATCCGTAATGAGCGTAGTTCCGATTAAAAAATGAGCAGTGATACATGTACTCTAAAATGCACCTTGGAGAGATTTTGTTAATGATTAAAATGCAGTCATATTTTCCGGTGTACTTTTTGTATATTATTTCATACTTTTATATACATTTATGTATACTTGATAAATATTTTGAGTATTTTTTGATACATTCTTATGTACTTAAGATCCAATTGTTTTTCACAGAACTCATGTTTCACGATGATCATATCTGTTGCAATAGTCATATTCTCCGGTTTACTTTTTTTTCTGCATTCTTATGTATTCTTTTTGTACATTTATGCATACGTTTTCCATATTTCGAGGGTTTTCAGTTTTGTGTCTTGCGTATGTAACATTTAGTCGTCTTTTTCACTCATATTTTTTTATAAGGGTCATATTTTCTACAACAGTCACTTTTTTGTTTCAATCATCACTTTTTTGCGTGTATATTGCGTATATTTTGCGTACTTCATTGTACATTCATATATATTATTTTACATATTTGTGAATATTTCTATACATAAACACTTTCAATTTCCGTGTATTTTATGGTGTAAAAGCGGGTTTAAAATTGGTGTCGTGCAACATGTTCCTTGAAAAATCTAGAGTAGTGTTGTTTCTTCGCTCACCTAATCCGGCAATATGTTCTGCCGACTATGCCACACAACGCTATAATTGGGCAGTATAGGATGCCGTAAAGACTTCACATGTGTCAAAGTTGATATTTGTTTTTTAAGAACCTTCACCTTACATTTAATCGTACATATTTTAACCTAGGGTAATTGTGTAGGGTGACATGTAAAATGGATAAAACAACAAGAGCAAGAATATGCAGTACTATAATCAATAATCACGTAATTTTTTTCTATTCCCAACACATGACACTCTTATAACTTATTGTAAGTAATTAGTTGTACCATGCACTCAGAATACTAATAAATAATCTTTTCATAAACGACGTCTATATATTTATATTAGCATATAATTACTTAATAGGAGTTTAATTTTATTCATAACATCTTATTGCAAAATCATTTACTATCTATTAATTGCTTGATCATGATCATTGATCTATATAATTATTACAACTATGCAAAATGTGATGTGCCTTGTCTAGGTTTCTTAGTTTAGGAACAATAACCCCAAATTATCAATTCAACCTTATATTGTTGGGTAAACATGTGAAGTAGAGAGGGAAACAATTCTCCAATTACCCTACCCTTATATGTATGATAGAATAGATAAAGGGTTAACGGACGATAAAATGTGTTCACGCTAATCCTACCTGACAGGATATTGGTGATGCGTAAACACGGAATATCCTACTTATTTACAACTCTTGTGCTACAGTTTTGCAATAGTATTTTGGCTTCTAGCTCAGCCTGGTATTTGGAGCTAAAACCAATGTCTGACGAAATAATAATCAAATAATTGTTGTGGGTTTAACCCGAGCAATGAAGGGCAGGGAACCACGCACGTTGCGCTTTGGTTTCATATTTTTATTTTCCTGTTCTTAAAAGAAATGTACATCACAATTGCGAACAACCAAATAGACCGTCTGAACTGCCCGAGTTGCCAATTTCTTGCTCATCTTAATATTCCACCTTTTAAAGATAACAGCCGTCTCAATGTTTGGTGGTGGTTGAGTGAGGGCAACAGTGAGTGACAAACGTATACATTAGTTAGGCATCTTAAAAGGGTTTAAATTTGCAGAGGACGTTGTTCCGGTGTGTTGCATTAAATCTCAGCCGTGGTGTGTTGCATTAAATCTCGGTCGTGAAATACCCAATCAATTATTCTGAGGTGGATCTTTGAAATTAGATGTAAAGTTGAGATTAAATACAACAGCATTTTACAACCTAACTGATTTCATTGACCGGTTCCAACCTGTTGGTTGAGACATGGTGTTTGGTGGTGGAGAAAATGGAATAGCCCACTTCCAAAGTCTTTGCTTCTGACGAACGATTTCGAAGAAATATTTTGTATTTTATTATTCACAGGCATCACAGGCTCAGTTAACTAATTAATAACACTATTTAATCATCCTCTGTATGTCAAATTGAATTCGCTGATTTCATTATCACAAGCGATGCTTATTCGTACCTTCTTCTTACAGACTAGGACACATCTTGCAACAATAAAGTGCTGGTATAGGTCTCCCTTATCTCAGCCTTTCGCGGCACAAGAAATTTTTCAGACGTTTACGATATATATGGAGACATATACCACGGTCCCACTGGGTTTTGCATGGCCTTTTACCTCAATACTTGGGATTTAGTCGAGCAACACTACGTTACTCCTAACGTGATACTGGAAAATCAGGCAAAGCAGTAGGAGAGTAAACAACACGTTAGCTTGTCTTTATTTGGACGTCAATGCTGGTTGGCGTGTGTAACATGTTCTAGATCATATAAGCTTACATGTTTTCTCCTTGATCTTGATTTCTCCTCAAATGATTTGATTGGGTTTTCACTCGGTCTCACCTACAGCTCCTCACACTATATATCACATGGAAATGGGGTCAGTCATTTCAAGTATCCAATGTTTTGTTAGGATTTTATCTCTTATCCTAATTGGATAAGAAATAATATCTAACAATACTAAGAACGTGTAAATAAATGTTAGACTTGGAGTCTAAGTCATTATTTTCTTATCTTTTTGTATTGTCATTTCATAATCCCTATAGATTAGTTGTAGCATCTTGTACTATCTAATTGGGAGTCCCTATATATATATATATATAGGGGTATACACCGTTGAAATATGGTGTGTCAATGTGTGAGTTTCAACCTGTGGTAACTTTGAGTGTGCCAACGCGGGACAATATTGTGCACCAAAGACGGAAAACCACAAAAAATAGTCAAAAATGGGAGAGAACGAGAGTGGGTTACGGGATTTGATTGTGAGCACCGGGTTGTGGGGAGCGTCAATCCTTGTAATCTTTTTGAGGTTGCTTAATAGAAATTTTGCGGTCCTCTGCACCAATAATATTCTTTGCTTGGTTATTTATTTGGTGGTTATTGGCTTTGTCGATGTGGGAAGTTATAGTTTTTATTGTTCATGCTTGGGTTGTATCTCGTGTGATGTTTTCTTTGGGCTTGAAGCTTCCACAAATATCTTCAAGTGATATCAGAACCAGGTTTATGCGTGACTATCAGAAAAGCATTGGGGGCATATAAAAGCATAACAACCTCGAAAACTACAGTTGCGTGTTATCTGGTAGAAAATCTTGATGGTAACATTATCATGGAATTAGGAGGGTGCCAATTCAGTAGTTGTAAACTATACACATAATGTGAATTCATGCTACTTACTTGCATGAGGCAAGTGGTCACGAAGGCTACCGAGTTCTATCGACTGGTTGGATTATTCCTAACCAAAAGACGAGCGGCTGACGAGAGGTTTACCAACATGGAAGGCGTAGATGAAGTAGTAGAATAAGTGGCGGCCATCATGAACCCAAATATTACTACATGTATTCAACTCTCACAAGCAGTCTGGTGCGAGACTGCAAACTCGATTGTAAATTTCAACATGTGGAGGCAGTGTAATTTTTCAAACTGTACAATAAGAGAGCTCTCATATGAATGGTTCAGATAGCCATGTATGGACACACACTCCAAGCAGATGTGCATGGTAACACACTTCTGAAAATAGAAGCAGTTTCTGAGGGTGCAAGCATAGAAGAAGAACAAGAGCATACTTCTTGGAGGAGCAACTTCAACGGATAAGATACAAGGTGTAGATTGTTAGGATTTTGTCTCTAGCTTATCCTAATTGGATAAGAAATAATATCTAAAAATATTAGGGAAATGCAAACTGATTTTAGACTTGGAGTCTAAGACATTATTTCCTTATCCTTTTATATTGTTGTTTCCTAATCCCTATAAAAAAAATTATATCCTCTTGTACTGTCTAACTGGGAATCCTTATCTATATAAATAGGGATAGACATTGTTGGAATTCAGTGTGCCAATGTGTGGGTTCCAACGTGTGGTAAATTTGAATGTGCCAAAGTGGGACAACATTGTGTGCCAAAGACTGGAAGCTACGAAACATAACTAAAGAGGGGAGAGAAGGAGAGTGGGTTATGGGATTTCATTGTGGGCACAATATTGTAGAGAGAGACAATCTTGTAATCTTCTTGAAGATGCTTAATAGAATTTTGTTGTCTTCTTTGCCAATTGTGTTCCCTGTTTGGTTATTTATTTAGTGGTTATTGGCTTTGTCAACACGGACAGTCATAGATTTTATTGTGCATGCTTGGGTTGTATCTTGTGTGGTATTTTTCTTGGGCTTGAAGCTTCCACTATCTCTTCATGTTTACTATGTCTTTTATTGAATCAAGTATTTTCTACTTACATGGTCCATCTATTCAGAAGATTAAATACCCTACTACTATAAATATTTGTCTATTGGACAACTCAAAATTACTTATTGGCTTGAACTAGTGTTCTAAAGGGTTCTTTGACCTTTATATTTGTTACTTGTCTCTCATTAATCAAGAAGACATTCGGCATGTAGAACATGCTCTCTCTCTAGATGAGGGGTCTGTTCCATCTCTAGGATGAAGTTCTTGGTCTAGGTGATGGAAGGTGCCATCCTTTCCAGCCAAGGTTTCCCTAGTCATCCCCCTATACCACCTTCCCCTGATGTTTTGTCCTCTATTTTTTCTACCACTTCCTTGACCCGTCCATCCACCACCACCTCCCTTTCCACCACTACCACCTCCTTTTGTCCCCCCCCCCCTGATGGGTTCTTCTTTTAATGTGTAACATATGCTTTGGACTGGCCCCGATGGATATCATGACTGGTAGAGTGTGGACGGATACCTTCCCAAGCGGTTGGCGGTCGCACGCAATTATCGATCGATAGTGACTCTAGAAGATTTGAAGAAGTATTTCTCCATATAGGAGGATTGCAAACCATGGACCATTATTTAAATCCTTGTCATGAGAGATATGGATGAGTTCCATTGTTGTTCGATCATCCTTCATATTTTGGGCAAACAACACTTCATCCAGTAGGTTTATGGATAAATGTTGCGAATGAAGAAACAAAAGGGTGAACTCCAACTATATCCCCTAAAAGATGGACTCTTCCTGGCAAAATTTTCTACTGAGGATGACATGATGATCTACATGGACCAACCCCCTAGTTTTGACAACCAACTAATTATGAATCAGAAGTGGACTCCAGAGACGGATGTGTGGCATGCCTTGCTCACCTCAATGCCTATGTGGGTCACTTTCCATGACTTGGGTCGATATTGGATGAGAAGCGCATTTACCATCATTTTGTTGGTAAGGTATGCCCATAGTGCTAATCATATGATGGTTGACATGGCATATACCATAAAGGATTTGATTAATACTTATAAACAAAAGTTTCCACTTTATTCTATTTCATTCAGTTATGAGATAATGAGGAAACATTATGAATGTCTAAGGAATGGCAATACTCAATGACATATGTCTTCATTACGTGACTTAGAAAATGAGATGATATGAATGCTAAGAGTATGTACATTCTTATTATGTCCCTAGTTGGTTGTTATGACAAGATGAGCCAACTAATCAACTAGAAGCTATTAAGAACCATAATCTAAGTAATGGCTCAAGGCCATGATGGGATCCATGTAAGATAACAAGGTAGGACCTTGCTAGCACCACCTAAAAGGGGTAATACCTAATAGGTGCAGACGAGTCTTATAAAAAGTCATGCATAGATAACATAAAAGAACAAGTTGGATTAGTAAGTTTTTTAAATCAGTTCGAGTTGTTGAACATGAAAAAAATTCCCTTATCAATTGTCATGCTTGTTGTTGTAGTTAAAATAGACTAAGAGATTTAGCATATGAAGATAAAAATAGTTTTCCTTAAAAGGAATACATAAGAGGATTTTTACGTGACACAACATAAAAGGTTTTCTAACTTCAAGAATGCAAATAAAGTCTATAAGCTATAAAGTCCAATCTAGGATTGAAACAAGCATCTCTGAGGAAGGATTTTTTAACTTAAAAAGACAGTCAAAGAGTTTGACTTGAATCAAGACAACAAATGAAATTTGTGATTACAAAAGATTTAGTGGGAGCATATATGAATCTTCCACATGTGATGAGGAAAAACATCTTAATATTGTGAATATTGAAATATAACATGGAAAAACCCCTTCAGCAATAAAGAATTTAAGTGAAACATCTTATGAGATAAGTATCAAGATCTATAAAGATAGTTCATGAATGTTTCACAGTATAAGTTCGAGCACATGTAATAGAAAGGTGTTGAAAGAATTCAATACAGAAAGGATTCAATGAGAGAGATTCCAGATTAGTCTCTCATGAACCATATATTCCAATTCATGTGAAAAATGGAAATAGCATGATTAAGATAGCATAGGTTGTAGCAATGGATCTATCATGAATGATATATTACTTATCCCATATAATTTTTTCTATGTTGGACATGAAAAGATGATACTAAATTCCAATAAGGGTTATTGAAATGTCATTAAAGATATCCATTAGTACTTGAGAAGTACTTTAAGATAGATTGCTAGTCGATAAGGATAGAAATAAAAGGAAGAGTTGGGTGTAAATGATTATATTGATGCAAGCTTCCAAAATGGCTAAGATGATTGCCATATAATATGTTTGATTATAAATAAAAGTGTTATTAGTTGTAAGGGTTCCGAACTAATATCCATTAATACTATTCTATAATAAAAACTGAGTATACTTGTGTTGAGAACACAAAGTGATACTATATGGACTTAGAAGTTCATATGGATGAACTTAAAGATGTTCCAACCTTTCATGACGTAGTAGTGACATTGTGACAATAATGGAACTACTTGTTAGGCAAGGAATATCAAATATCATATTACAATGTTTGAGAGATAAGAAACATGCAATATACCAACTAATAGAAAAATGTTGCTAACCCGCTGGATTAGCACTTGCACAGCAGAAACATGGTGGACATGTTTGAATCATAATGTGATTCATGGGTGATTGGTTGTAAGTGCAAGTGGGAGTCTATTGGTAAGGTATGATCATAGATCCAATCATATGATGGTTGACATGGAATATACCATAAAGGATTTGATTAATACTTACAAAGGAAAACTTCCAATTCATTATGTGTCATTCAGTTATGAGATAATGAGGAAACATTATGAATGTCTAAATAATGACAATACTCAATGATACATATCTTCAAGTATGTGACTTGGAGAATGAGATCATATGGATGCTAAGCATGTGTACATTCTTATTATGTCCCTAGTCAGTTGTTACTATCGAAGGTGGATAGACACCAATAACACATAAATCCGTAGTATGGGTTGGATGATGACAAAATCTCATTACTCAAGATATGGAAATGTCAAACCAAGCATATAGATACATGTTAGAGAAAAGTATATCAGACAAGAACACCTTGAGAGTGACACATGGAAATCATCATTGGTGGTCATAGTCATCTCTCATGGTGAAGGTGGTGATCGTGATTCTTAGACCTGAGTCATTGCACTCATCACATGTCATTGGGTATACTTTTACATCATCAAACATAGTCCTAAAATACATCTTGTAGTAAAGGTGATGATTGGGTAGCTTTGACACATGGGGTTTGACTGTGAGTGACAGAGATGGGATTTGTCCCTCCTATTAGACTTTGATATCCGGGCCACTTGATTAGCGAGACTGAGAAACACATGCACATACACATGTGAATCAATATATGATATTAAGGTTACATTATATCAGACAGACCGCTCTAGATTCAAGGAACATGCGTTGAATGATGAGTGGATGACCATCCATACCTCAAGTTCACTTTGGGTATCTGAGATAAAGGAATTATATAATCACTACAACACCTTACACAGATTGTAGGTTGAAGTTGTTCTAGAACTTTCCATTCACATGGTAGCACTGATGTGCGACTAGGCACTTCTCTCTGCTTGTGATGTCGTAAATAGTTATGGACATTCACTACCAACGTGATATGGGACCTATAGGGTCACACACATTGAAACTCATCTAGAAGAGAGAGTTTCATCTTGAATGATGATTGGATTGATTTCTAAAGTGTTTAAGTACTCAATTAACACAACAAATTAGCTGACCAAATTGCCAGCCAATCATCTCATAGGGTAAGATGGTTGTTTGGAGATCCAAACAATCATTTCAAGGGTTGAGATGGGCATTCAGAAAATCAAGCTGATTGGAACTGAATTGGCTAGAGTTTGCACGAATTAGACCCAACCGATCGACTCACTAGGCGAATCAATCATCTACAGTTGAGAGAGATGAATGGTTCACCTAGTAAACTGATTGGATTATTTGAGCTGATGGAAGGTTCTAGTAACTTTTAGAATTCCTAAAAAAATTGATCATTTTAATTGTGTAATTCTTATGATGCAAGGAATTAATGTTTAGAATTAATTGGAAACGAACAATTTTGTGTATAATTTGGAAACATGGAAAAATGACCGTCTGGCTATACCAGCCAACCATCTAGTATGTGAGATCCCATCTGGCATGCAACATGACCATTTTGAGTTTTGCATGTTGTAAAAATTCAAGATCTTTCTCTCCCTTCCACACCCACACAGATCCCGAATATACTAGAAACTTTGGCCCTAATCCCACCTATAAATAGAGGGGTATTGGGGGCTTCTCATAGAACAACACAGACAATTGTGAAGTAGTTGCCTTTAAAATTGGTGTCCACTCTGGTTGTGGTAACCAAGAGAATCCAAGAAAGTCCTATACCCGACTGGAGAGGGATAACAATGGAGAGAACAACTGAGGATCATTGTTGTAGGAGAGAAAGTTGGTGACTATGACACTAATGGGAGGGGCAACTCCATCTTGTTTGTTCTAGTTGTACTACAAGAGTTTTAGTTGGTTTGTGTGAACTACTCTAGAGGCAGGAGTCTTTTGGGTGCTGCTACGAGGGAAAAGTCAGTTTGCAGTCCATGGCGAGACTACAGGAGTCGTTGTAGAATTTTCCCTATATGTTGTTCATGGTAAAGACCAGGAGCTGCAGAGCCACCATCCAAGAGAAACTAGAAGAGAGTTGCAACTTTATCAAGTTTTAGTCATTGTAGTTGCTCTAAGATCAGGTATAGCTCATTAAACCGTCCTACCTATTTCAAAGTAGTTGACACGATCTTGTAGTTTTAGAAATACAGATAGATAAAAAATTTAGTTTCTGCTATTATATAATGTGCCCATATTTCCCAACAGTGGTATCAAAGATACATCAATTTACTTTATTTTAGGATAATAAATATGATCATATTTTTATTTTATCATTTATGTATTACAAACAATGTGAATGTTGCTCTCTCATATGTGTATCTGATCAAAGACCACATAATGTCAAAACTAATATATATATATATATATATATATATATATATATATATATATATATATATATATATATGTTGCTCGACGTGTAGCCTGGATTTTCACTACCCGTGCATCCCAAAAAGTAACCATATGGCCAAAAAAGTAACTACGTTAATAAAAATAATAATTATACGAATAGAAAAGCAAAGCCAGATAGAATACACGACAAATATATATGTAATTATATATTTTTTATAGCTTCTAGAAATTGAACTATATATGCATAAAAAGTAACAGTTTGCAAGGTAAAGTAACCCTCTACATAAAGTAAGAAACTCCAAAAAAAAGTAACCAAAAGAGAGGGTGGGTAGCTTCCTGCATGGGTATTGAATATGGGCCATATATATACATATATATGTATGTATATGGGATTAAGAGAGAAAGATTTCTCCCTCTCTCTCCCACACCATGGTGGAGACCGAATACCTAGGAGGGTGGTAAATTAAGGCGGCAACTGAGATTTGAACCTGGGTCCCTTTCTTATGGGACACCGTGCTTGACCACTTGAACCACTCCTTGTCGTATATGTAAGTATATATGTATATATATGTATATATATATATATATATATATATATATATATATCTGTGTGTGTGTGTGTGTGTGTTTATGTATATGTTGTTGGTATATATGCCCATAGAGTCAGTCCTATGATGATTGTAATGGCATACTTTGTAAATGGTTTGAAATATTAATAAAGCAAATTTCTATCTATATGTTTTAACTATTTTTGAGATAATAGTATTACATGATAGATGTCTATAGAATGACAAAACGAAATGGCATATGTATTCAAGTACGTGACTTGAACAATGACATCATACAGATGTTAAGAGTATGTACATTCTCACTAATGTCGCTAGTCGGTTTTTATTGTGGAAATAACCATAGACATCAATAATACAAGACTAAAGTGTGTGTTGGTTGATGATAGAATATCATTAGTCGTGATATTTGATATCAAACTAAGCACACAGATACATGTTAGATAACAGTGTATCAGAAAAACCCACCGTAAGAGTGATGCATGAAAACCACGCTTGGTTAGTCAGGATCATCTATAATTGTATTGGTGGTGACTGTGGTTCTTAGACCTGAAATCACTACGGTCATCACATGTGGTTGGGTACACTTTGACATCATCAAACACAGTCCTGAAACGTGAGTTGTTATAATGGTGATGATTGGGTGACTTTGATACATGGGGACTTGATTGTGAGTGATAGATATGGAATTTGTCCCTCCTTAGGGAGTGTGATATCTTGGCCACTTGAGGAGTGACACTGAGAAATGCATGGTAATGCACATGTAAGTCAATATATGATATTGATCTTACATATATCTCAGACAGTCTACTCTAAATAAAGAAACATGAATTGAACGTTAGTAGAGGATGACAAGTCCATGCCTCAAGTTCAATTTGGGTATCAGTGAGAAAGGGATTATACATTCACTGTAACATCAATAATAGATTGTAGGTGGAAAATTGTTCTCCAACTTTCCTTTTCACTTGGGTAGCACCGATGTGTGACTAGGTACTGCTCTTTGCATATGGACATTCACTGCCAACGTGAAATGGGACCTATAGGGTCACACGCATAGGATTAACCTGGAAGAGGAGTTTATCCATGAATGATTTTTAGATTGATTACTAGAGTGTTTAGGTATTCAGTTTAACATTCAATCAATAAAGTTGACTCAGAATCATCAAGTTCAAGTGTTGAACCAACTGATTAGAGTGTCAGATTGATTGAGAACTGTATTGACTGAGTTCTGCACAACCTAGACCACCAACCGACCGGTTCACTGGGTAAACGGATCAGCTCATGGTCAGTGAGACGATCAGTTCACACGGGTGCACCGATCGGTTCACTTGGACCAAACAAGCAAGTGTTGGGTTTCTCGGTTCATGAGAAACATGAAAAGACCCTCGTTTCACTTCTTCAATTCGATTGGGACACGAATTAATATTTGCATTAATTACAAATGAATAAGGAAAGTCAATTATAGGTAAGTCTAGGAAGTGAAACGACCGGTTCACTAGGTGAACCTATCGGCTCACCTACCCAAATGACCGGTTCAGTTATGAACCGATAGGTTCGCCTGTCATAGCACAATCAGTTCGTGGAAAATCCAGACCCTTCTACTCCCTCACAGATTGGGAACCCTGACCCTTCTCTCAACAATAAATAGAGGGGTACAGGGGGCTTCTTAGAACACACAACTCAGAACATCAATTTCTCTACAAAGTTTTCATCCTCTCTGGTTTTGGTAACCGAGAGAGCCCAAGCAAGTTCTACTCATTCAGGGAGGAACAACAAGGTAAAGACAACTATAGAAAGGCAACTAGTGGTGGGAGAGTGTGTCGATGACTAGTATGCCAATAGAAGGGGATGACTTCTTCTAGTCTGTCATTCAGGATGACTAGAGTTCCTAGTGGTCCGTGTGGACTATCTATGGAGGTAGGAGATTCGTTTAGGAGGACGGCTATCAACTGCAGTCTGGGTCAAGACTAGGAGTTGCACAAACATTGTCGAAGACTAGGTGGTTGAAGGATTCACTAGTTGCAAGGTATTGTTGTTGAGAAAGCCTCACGACAAATTATATCTCATTAAACCATCCTTCCAGTTGCATAGCTATTTATGCGATCTGCTGGTTATGGGTTTGTGGTTAGATAAAAATTTTGTTTCTTCTATGTTTATATGTATATATATATATGCAATTTACACATGTCACCCTAAAAGTGATTTTAATGGTGGATGTGTAGCATGATTATGGTCAATACTATGTATTGTTGTATGGTTTGGTTTTATTCGTGTTTGTCTTTGCCTGCATACCGAACCTCTACCTCCTTTTTCTAGATGTAAATTTAATTCTTTCCTACCTTTTCTCCCCTTGAATATAACTCGAGGTCTCTATTTACAATGTACTAAAGTAGTAATGAGATATTTTCCTTTCTTGCAATGATGATGAAGATGATCATCGCCAGACGAGACACCAATTAGTGAGATGAATCGACCATCTAGAGGACCATGGAGGATATAGAGAAGAAGCCAGACAACCGCCTAGTGGACCCAACTAATCGTCTAGAAGGTATCTAGACATCAGTTGGATAGTTGGCCAGATGACTATCACTGTGGACCAACCGATCATCCAAGAGGTGAGACGACTGATTCAAGGGTTGAGATGATCTATCCATTTTGGTAGGCATAGATCTACACCAACAATATGTTCATACATATGATGTGATGATTGAACTAGGTTGTAGTAATTATTTGTGGATCCAAGGAATTATAATAGACATGGCCATAACTATCACCTTTTGTTTTATATTGCACGTTTATGTTGTGGGATATATCATGTATATGATATGTACTATATATGTGGTGATTGGATACAATATATGTGTGTATATATAACATATATATAAAATCCTCAGTGAAACATATTAAGTCTAATATTCTTTCCATTAGCAACACACGTGAGAAGCTTGTTCGACTAAGAGCAAGTTACGCCCTCATGAGGTGCGTTTTCTACCTCGTGGAAGTGTGATGGTAGATATGTAGGTTCTACATTTATAGGGTGCATATCTACATGTTGGATATTGGGTCAGGCCTAACTGGTGATTCTTAGAGTGTCTAATCCTGGAAGCATAAAAATGATTATGACAAGGAGTTGCACATATCGTATATCTAGAATTGCATATGATGCAATTGGAAAGTTGCCTACCTTGATAATTGACTGTGTTTTGCAGCGTTGGTCGGGCCATAATCGGATTGTTTTGGATCTTTCTCATTTGATAATTGTTCACTACAATTTTCAAAATTGATACTTGAGGGTTGTCAATTTAAACAAAAATAATGAGAACGACAATTAACTAAAAACCTAATCGATATTTCTAAAAAGTTAAAAAAATTAAATCAAAATGAGTTTTGAAAAAACTGCATTTTTTTGTAGAATCAAATGGAAACATTCAACAACCACTTTTTTCTATGAAAAGGACAAACTAAATGGGAACAACTTCCATGACTGGTTTAGGATGATGAGAATCTTTCTCACACAGGTTTCCAAGCTCTATGTCTTGGAGATGCCAAAACCAGATGAACCCCTTCTGACTGCACCTGGGGTTGACAAGGATGCTTACAAGAAGCATACCGAAGATGTCATAGATGTCAAATGTCTAATGCTCTGCTCCATGAACTACAAGTTGTATATTTAGCATGAGAACATTGATGTGATTAAAATCGTCACACATCTCAAGTACTTGTTCCAAGATCAAACAAGACAAAAGAGATATGATGTATCCAAGGCATTGTTTAAATGTAACATGACAGAAGGAGACCCAGTAGGTCCTCATGTACTCAAGGTCAGTGGGTATGTGGAGAATCTAGCCAGACTGGGATTCACCTTGGGTCAAGAGTTGTCCATTGATGTGATTCTACAACCTCTATCAGAGTCATATCGCCAGTTTGTCATGAACTACAACCTGAACGACTTTGACAAAATATTGACAGAGTTGTTGGGTGTGTTAAGAACATATGAAGGAAAAATGTAGAGCCCAAGTTTGTGATGATGATCAGCAAGACAAAGGGGAAGTCTAAAGGCAAAGGCAAAGTTAAGAAACGTTCTAAATCTGGCCAGAAGCCCAACCTTCAGATGTCAAACTAAAGGGAGAAGTTAAGTAAAGAGGTGATTATCACCATTGGCACCAGTATGGACATTGGAAAAGAAATTGCCCACTATGGTTAAAGGAACTAAAGAAGAAGAAGGAATGCACTGAAGCCTCCACTTCAAGTATGAAGATTGTAAGATAAATTTGATTACTTCTTCATCATGGTATATGACACCAAATAGAGATCTGACATACTTGATGTGCATGATCTGACAAGAAATAAAAGTTGTCATGGAAGGACAAAGATGGAGAAGGTGGATCAAGAGTTGCGGAACCTTTACTCTACATCGAACATTTGTCTTATCCCAATTGGCATCTAATAGAGTTAGTTGAACTGCTATTTCATATGACAAATAAATAAAAATCTTTACTTTACATATCCTGTACAATAAGGATGATAAATCAAGAAAGTAAGTTGTTTATGTTTCTATTTTAAAATATATGATCTTGCATGGCGATGCCCAAACATCTAAATGGTATTTGTATGAAAGATTTTGAGATGAATGTTTATAATGTTAATACCAAAGGATTATGATTTATAGCTCCAGACTATCATTATCATTAGTCACCTTGGACGTATATATATGAAATGCACGTCTAGAATACATATTTATGTTAATCTAGATTCCCTTACTTATCGAACCTAAGGAAACATGCAAGCCTTATTTATGCACAATATGACATGGAATCCTTCACTAGCTATAGTGGGAGTAATCTTTCCATCATACCTCATACATATGATGCATGAAAATTTTATGGAATGAATGTTATAGATAATTACTTATACTTCATCTTATTCACTAGTAGTATGATGATATATACTCAGAAAAATAGGAACATAAATCTCTTGAAGTGTTCAAGGAGATCATAAAAGAAGTATGGCTTTGATGAAAGTATTGGGAAATTTGATGAGATCAAATGTTGGAATACTCTAAATCAATACCTTGAGTACCTTCAAGAAAGAACTATGAAAATGTATCACAAGTCAAATTCATTGAAACATGATGATGTGTTAGATTGAAGGAATTATACCATGATGAACCATGACATAATTAAAAATTAATCTGGTCTTCTTATACCCTAATGAATATATACCTATCACTGAATAATGCATCATCTAAATGGTTTATAAGACATCATATAATGTATGATATGGGAATATCCAAATATGTCTAAAGGATTGAAACCTACATTGAGAAAGTAGTTTCTTGAAAAGGTTTATCCACAAACTATGACTGTTGAATATTACTAATAATCCCTATCCAATAAGAAAATGGTTTTTTTGAAAGGATAAAGAAGTAGTGGGAGAAAAAGTAGAACTCAAAATATTAGAGGTCAACAAATGGATAAAAGGAGAACCAAGAGAATCACAAGTTATTGTGGAATCATAGGATCATCATATGATACATAATAAATAATTCTAATAAGACATGTCTGAGATTAAGGATTGAGAATCCAACAACTCAAACAGGTGGTAATGACAAGATGAGCAAAGTAATCAACTAGAAGCTATTAAGAACCATAATCTAAGTCATGGCTCAAGGTAATCACAAGATCCATGTAAGCTAACAAGGTAGGACCTTGCTAGAGCCACCCAAATAGGTTAATACCTAACAGGTGCAGTTGGGTCTTATAGAAAAGACCTGCATGGATAACATAAAGGAACAAACTGGTTGAGTAAGTTTTTCAAATCAATTCAAGTTGTTGAACAAGATGAAAATTCCTTTACCAATAGTCATGCTTGTTGTTGTAATTAAAATAGACTTAGAGATTTAGCATATGAAGATAAAACCTAGATTCCTTAAAGGAAATACATAAGATGATGTGTATGTGACACAACCCAAAAGGTTTTACAACTTCAAGAATGCAAATAAAGTCTATAAACTACAAAGTCCAATCTGGGATTGAAACAAGCATCTCAGTGGAAGGATCTTTTAAATTGGCAAGACAGTTAAAGAGTTTGTCTTAAATCAAGATAAAAGATGAAGCATGTGATTACTAGTGGGAGCATATATGAATAATCCACATATGATGAGGAATAAAATCTCAATATTGTGAATATTGAAATATGGCATGGGAAAACCCCTTCAGCAATAAAGGATTAAGTGAAACATCTTATGAGATAAGTACCAAGATCTATAAAGATAGTTCGTGAATGTTTCACAATATAACTTTGTTCACATGTAATAGCAAGATGTTGAAAGAACTCAACATGGAAAGGATTCAATAAGAGATAATTCAAATTAGTCTCTCATGAACCATATGTTCCAATTCTTATGAAAATTTGAAATAACCTGATTAAGATGCCATAGGTTGCATCAATGGATCTATCTTGAATGCAATATTACTTATCCCATATAATTAGGTATGTGTTGTGTAAGGAGGTGGAATCACCCCCTTACTAAAAATTTGAAGAATAAAACATCCATTCCAAACACACTCAAAGGTATGCTAGAATAGATGCAAAATTTTCAAACGTCAATAAATGGTATTCAAAACAACCAAAGTATAGCAGCGGAATAAAAATAATGACTATATTAAATTTTCACAAAAGATTCTAGAAGTACATCATAATAACCCATAAGGGTTTACATGTATGATACAACATAAGGATCTAAGTAGAGGGAAATCTAAACCATAAAAACTTTGTCTCCAAGCTTTAACTCCTTAAGATAGTCCAAAAATTCATGACTTATCATCCAAGTCTTGAACCTAGGGCTGGAATCATTCCCCAACTAGAAGAGAAACTAGATGACATCAGCAAAGGTTGGTATGTGTGTACTACATAGGAAATTCAGCAATATATGGGATAAAGGACATCAAATATAAAAGGCTTCCCATAGAAAGTATAAGGACCACCCAAATGGGTATCAAGAGAAAAGGAATTGAAATCATATGATAACAAAAGAATACTTTCCATTAATAAAACATAAATATTGTGTCACACCAGCACATGTAAAGCATTAGGGCACACACCCCATATCATCAACCTACATGCATGTAAAATAAACACAGCCCTAGAATAATATAAAGACAAAGGTGGCCAATTCTCATAAACTTGAAACCCGATAAAGAAAGGAATACTACCAAGCTCCGAAATATATAAAACATGGGACACGAATCACACATCTTTCCCAGGGTATGAGGTTCCTTTCCATCCTAAAAGAAAAGGAAATATCACATCTACTCGGTAGGAAATAACACATCTGCCATAAAAACCAATGCAATTACATTACTCTAGTGCTACTGAATCACATAGCATGTTAAATGTAGAGGCAAGTAGAAAGTATAGTCAAAATGTATAAACTAGTCACCACATAAGTGACCAACATATACATCCACCTCATAAGTGGGCAAAAGACATCACCTGCCATAATTTAGAGTTCCATCATGAACAAAGCATAAGATAAGAGTTCAAAACAATATCCAGGACCACATCATCAATATAAAATAAGGTAGTTCACATGAACCATGCTTTTCAAAAGAAAAGTCATAGTGTACAAGCTAATGTCCATAGGAAAAAGAGAATGAATAAGCATATGTGAATTGCTCAACAAAGAAGAATAGGGGATACATCATACCTCAACTTCAGAGTCTAAACAGTCCAAGTCAGTCCTAGATCCAAGACTAGGCCTCCAAAGAACCTCTAGGGAAGGTGGACATGTCCAATAAGTAAGGTTCCCAAGATTAGAGAGGTTGGTTTCTCCAACAAAGCTCCTATCTCGAGCAAGAAGCACCTTCTCCACCATAGAAGTGAAAAACCCTAACAAAAGAACATGGAGATGAGGTGTTTATGGGTTCTAGGTGGGGTTTCACCAAGGAAGGCCATGGTTCCAACCTGGAGGAAGGTGGAAGGAATACTAACAACAATAAAATAGGGAATAAAAGTAGTATACATACTAGTTTTGGTCAAAATCACCAAGGAGGAGCTTAAGAAATACTAAATAGAGAAATTTGGTACCCTAGGAGCCTTCTTCACCAAGGTAGGCACCTCCTTTTATCTTGGGACAACACCTTCATGGAAAAACAGAGTAGGAATTATTCTCTAAGATAGAGGGAATAAAGGAGAGCAAGAGTTTTCAAATTGGGAGTTGGGAAGGGGTAGATATGGCTATATAAAGAAAGAGGTCAAGTATGAGGTGACTATGAGACTTTCCATGTATCATGTATAAGGGTGTCCATGGGCATGAAAGACTTTATGGATAAGGAAGAAGTCAAGCATGAGATATCAAGTTACTTTACATGTGTCAAATGCTAAGGGTGCCTATGGACATGCAAACCTTTATGGATAAGGAAGAAGTCAAGCATGAGGTGTCCATGGAGCTTTCCATGTGTCCTTAGCCTAGGGATTCATCACCATGCAAGAGGACAGCTCATAGAGGCTTCTTGAATATCAAATGTAAGTTTATGGACACTTATAGGCCATTCCAACTGACCTCCAATCAAAGAAATAACCCCATTGGTTGATAGCTTCCAAAGATAAGCTCATTTATAAAGAGGGTAATCCCTAAAATGCCCTTGGAAAGAAACACCTTCAAACCAAGGTGCAACTAGGCTCCCTATGGTTCAAAATATCTAGAATGGTAATAGAATATCTAAGTATCAAAATTCAGGTGATAATTTACAAAGAAAACCTCCCAATTGGCTAAATTACAGAAAAGTCCAGAATGTACCTAAAATTGCATAACTCTCACGAACAACATCCAAACTGGACCAAACTTCATCCACAAGGTATATTTGATGTATTGAATATGAATTTTCCATTATTTCGATATTTTGAAGTTATGTAATCACATTATTCATTACTTATGCCTTTTACTCATTTTCTCTCTACTAAACTTATCCTAATATTTCAAGGTTGTCAAAATTAGATGAAATTTGACATGTATGCTAATTTTGATATGTAGATTTCAAATTTGAAGTTTGTTTCCACTTTTGAGACTTGTTTTTATGAGATATTTCATATGTTCCATTAACAACACATTGTCTAAATTATTCATCCAATTAAGTTCCTTATCTTCATATTACAACCAAAATGAGTTATGTGGCATATTTTATGTATCCATTATAAACCTAATATTAATGTTAGAACATTTGGTTATATTAAGGCGATATATACATGCATTAGATCATTGGGGTTATACTAAACATCTATTTAGGTCTAACCTTCAACCTTGTTTAGCTAAGTCCAAAATGTCAACTTTCAGGATAGGGTCTGAGATCTAGTATGTTACAGCACACCACCCCTTAAAGGAATTTAATCCTCAAAATCAAAACATACACATATAATAAAACAACTTATTCACCACCCATTAAAGGATTCATTTTATTAAGTCAAAACTATTCTTTAGGTACAAAAGGTTCGACTACACTTCCTTACATCTAACTACATAAGCATCATGCAAAAAAAAAACATAACTTGTAAAGACTAAATCTGAACTATGGGTTAACTTGCTCTTGTCCATAATCAAATAAATCTTTACACATGGGAGACTAGTTCAACATATTAGGGTACCTAAATATAAATCATATAGATGTCTGAGGCTACTATTTCCTATAAGCATGCTATTTTGAACAATTCATATTCGCTAAGGCCAAGTCGGTATCATATGGATTTGGGAGTCCTCGTAAACCAAGCTAGTGGTGTAAAGGAAAATCTTTCCACCCCGAACCCTGATCCTTTCTAGACACCTTTTCTTTTAACTTCATGTCTTAGTAGCTTCCTAAAGGCCAAGCTAAACAACCTCAAGTTACTATATTTACTTATGCATCTTTTAGTTGTAAGCATTTTAGGGATCTATTCATCATTATTCTAATGTGAAACTATATGATCCTAAATCAAACCTTCACTATCTATTGATTAACTCTACAGAAAACATGTCACTTCAAGGTAAGGCAAGGATTCTAACTAGGGAGACAAAATTGAAATAGTCAGATTCTGACTACCATGGGCTCTGATACCATGTTTTAAGGAGGCGGAATCACCCATTTAATAAAAATTTGAAGAATAAAACATTGATTCCAAAAACACTCAAAGGTATGCTAGACTAGGTGAAAAATTTTCAAACTTCAATAAATGGTATTCAAAACAACCAAAGTATAGTGATTCAGCTCTATTTTAGGGCTTTATCTTGTGTCATTTTGCATTTCAGCCACATCTATACTTGTTAGATTACATGTTATTTCCCCCAATATGCTTATTTCTATCAAATGAACTTATGGAAGCTTTTTACATGTTTTATAGGTACATTTTCCACTACTTGATGGCATGGAAAGAGGATGGTTCAATCTAGGGTTTCCTCAGGCTTGGAGGAGCCCAAAATGAGGCCAAAACCACTTCCAACCTACCCCAAGTGGTCAAAGAATGTTTTGAAGCAATACCCTTTATGGATGATCAAGTTCAAAGCTCAAATGCATGGGAGAGACACCACCACGACCGTGGTACCCCACCACAGTCGTGGTGGACATGCCCTAAGCACAATAAATCACTAAAACTCCCAAAAATTGATGAAAATGGCCAAAACGACCGTGGTGATCAACATGCCCGTGGCCATAGGTCCCCACCACGATCGTGGCCATCCATGTACATATCCCTGTGATCTCCACATTTTAATTCCCATGACCGTGCCCATTCACCACGTCCGTGGTCTACCCTACCCACCACGACCGTGGTAACCCACCACGGTCGTGCTACTCACAAAATCCACCCATTTCTCCACTACTTTCCCCATTTTACCCCTAACTTAACCCTAGAGCCCCTAGACACCTATATATACCTAGGTGGTGGCTGAGGCACGTGGCTAGCTACCTTCTACCCCTTCCTAGCTCCCCAAATCGCCACTCACTCCATTCCACTCCATATCCACCTCAAATCCACTCCATTTCACCATTTCCACCACATAACCCCCCATATCTAAGCCTTCCATCCATTTCCTTTCATCATTCCACATCATTTCATCCTTGGAGGAGGTAGGAGGACATCCTATAGCTTATGTAGAGGAGGATTGCTTCATCTACACCAAGCTCCATGGCTTATTCTACCTCTTTCTTCTCTCTTTTTGTATTTTCCATTTCTATGAGTAACTAGGCCCCTATGGGTGGGCTGTTTGGGGGAAATTATGTTACTTTGATACCATTGGGATAAAATGACATGTAAATGTTGTAATTCCATTTGTTAATGATTATATTCTATTTGCATCTCATTCTCCATGAATTTCTTGTTGGTTTGTGCAAGAAATCACCTAGGAATTTAGGCAAATTGCTTGTATGTGTGAATTTTGGGATTTGCCCCTAGGTCCAATTCTTGGATCCCTAGGTTGCCTCCCGTCTTCCTACATCCTAATCAATCTCCCTAAACCTAAGTGAGAGATCTAAGTAGCTAGATTAGATAATTCTAGTGCAATTAGCATGGAGCCTTCTCAAGGCTAGATTGTGGGGGAATTGGGGTCCAAAACCCTAATTTCACCTCCCCATTACTACCCTCGACCCCTAATTTCCCTAGGAATGCCTAATATAGAATCCTAGACTTGATTAGACTCTAATTGAATTTAACCTAATCCCTAACCCAATTGAGCCTCGTAAGGGTAGTAGGGGGTGTTAGGGACTAGTTCCCCTATACACAACCTAGCATATCCATGGTCAGTTAGTAGCTTAGGTTAATTCATTAGACTCTAACTTGTTGTTAGGTTTGGATAATCTAAATGGGATAATAATGTTCATATGTCACCCCCCAACTTAAGTGATAAGTTCATACCCCTAAACATCCCACACATCTCTTTACTTCTTAAAACCCTAGTTTTGTGCTTGCTTTGCTTAATTAGTTCTTTTCTTGCTTAGTTAGCTTCTTTCCTTGCTCTTGCCTTGTTCATGTTAGTTTAGTTCTTTAATTGCACTTTCGCTTCTCTCTTGCTTGCCTTAGTGTAACTTTCCTTTTCATACCTAACTTAGTCTTTCCTTGCTTGCTTAGTCTTAATCTAACCTAGGGTTAACATAGATTTCATTCTCGCCTTTAATTACTTGTTTGTTCATAATAGTTTAATAATTAAATCAACCTTTAAACCCTTAACCCTAGTCTCCGCAGTAGGAACCTAGCTCTAGCGCCCCCTCTTTTCCCTGTGGATCGACCCTTTACTTGCCACCTTCCTATACTATGACACGACTCCGTGCGCTTGCGGGTGTAGTTGTTTTGGTAGACGTAGGTGTGTTAGTTTAGGTCTTATAAACTTCGAAAGCAAAAATCCAATCCCGTGTGTTCCGACCTAGTGGGGCGCATCTAGTCGGGTCAAACTGGCTAGTGTGTTGCACCTCTAGCGGAAACACACCAAGCTTTCTGGTGCCGTTGTCGGGGAATGAGGCGCTCGGTCTAGCTAGTTAGTTTTGCTTTGACTTTTCCTACTACCCTCATCATTGCTATTCTTTATTCATTATTCTTTGCATTCTTTGTGTATATAGGTTTGCTAACTTGATTTCTTTTGTTTGGTTGTGCCTTGTGCATGTGACAAGCCACTCGAAGAAGTTAAGTTGGAAGGCCAAAATGCACAAACCCATCCATTTCCTCCACCACCCTACCTCCAAGGCTATCCTAAGCCTTACACACCTCCACCACCTCCATTGCCGCAACCTTCCCACTACTTCACTTTCCAACCTCAATTCCCTCCTCCACTACCCTACCTCCAAGGCTATCCTAAGCCTTACACACTACCACCATGTCCATTGCCACAACCCTCCTACCAGTTCACCTTCCAACCTCAATTCATTCTACCACCTCCATCACCACAACCCTCCCACCAATTCACCTTCCAACCAGCTCAATGCCCTCCTCCACCTAAAGTCCAACAACCATCAACATCGATGCCACCAGCACAACTATCACATGCTCCCCCTACTTCCCATGAGAAAATGAATATGATTGAGACCCCTCTCTTTGGTGCCTATGAAGACCCGTTCCTCAAGAGATATAAAACCTATGGCTTGATATTTCTAAGGGTCTTAAGGCTGATTAAGATCTATGATGATGAGCCCCAAGGAGAGAGAATTATTGAAAAAGACTTACGAAGCTCGCATGACCCTTGGGAGGAAGATCAATCAAGGAAAGTATTTGAGAGGATTGCTCATGATGGGGGTGCAAACATTTTGTTTTTGGACCATGGTTGATGGTGAAAGAACAACAAGCCCGGCTGAAGGAATGAAACTTTGCGCTTGTAGGAGGCAACCCACCTAGGCTTGGGAATTTTTCACCCAACCTTCACTTTTTGATACAATTGGTTTGTTTTTACACTTTCCAAGAAAACACACACACACACTTGTGTTTAATAGTTTTTTTCTAGTTTTAAGATGTGCAGGTGGTAACAGGGTGAAATGAAGGAAATTTGAGTACAATTGAGAGAAGGATTCAAAGAAAAATCACTTTGGGTCACGTTTTTTACTGTTTGATGTTCCTCATTTTGAGAGTAGCAGCTACAGGGACTACCACGGCCGTGTCACATCAATACGATCGTGTTCATTTGCATGAAAAACACACCAAGTCCTTGGATTCAGAAGAAAAATTGAGAAAAGCTGCCAAAGGACTGCACCACGACCGTGCCAGGCAGCACGGCCGTGCCAGGCAGCACGGCCGTGCCAGGCAGCATGGCCGTGCAACTTGAAGCCACCACGGCCGTGCTACGCAGCACGACCGTGCTGCAGACCAATTTCAACCACTGAAGGTAGACTAGTGCGGCAACTACTACGCATATCCTCCACAATAGGGAGGAACACCGCTAGAGCCTCGAGAGAGCCATGATCGTCTACCCTATCATCCTAAACTCTAGGATCATGTTGATGACATCATGATTAAAAAGTTTGGGGTGGTAGGGCAGGTATGCCCTAGTTTCACTTTACATTTCACCTACCACATCCACTTTTTTTTTCTTGTTTTTGCTATCTATCTTAGTCATCTTTACTGCTTTGCATACTTGCATGTCATGTAGTTTACTTTCTTGCAGTTTTTGCATAATTTTAAAAAAAAATTGCTCTTCTTGCCATGCATTTCATATCATTTAGATTTTTGGTAATTCTTGCATGTTATAGCTAGTATTTGCTTGTTTAATGCTTTAAGTTCAATAATATAGGTTTAGATGTGATTGGAGGCAACTTGGCACCATTTTGCCCAAATTTTAGATTTCTTGTCTAAAAGTGTGTTTCAACCCAATCTCTATTTTTTGGATTAAAAATGATGACCTTTGACAAATGCAAGTGACTTATCATTATTTATTGCTAAGTGGTATCAATGTTTGACTTTTTACATGTGCATCACCTCTCTTATGGTTGTGATTGATTTGGCTGAATTGTGAAGTTGAGCAAGCTTTAAATGCTTAGTGTATGTAGAATCACTTGATTGATATATCAATTTCATCTTGTTCATTCATGTGGTGTGATATCTCAGATGAAGTATTGGATTAACTTTCATTCAGGATGTCTTATATGAAAAATCATACCAATGACCCCTCTTTGACCCGACTCTTCTTCCACCATATTCATACCCCTCCGCCTCATAAAAAGATGTCCTAGTGCACATAATCAGCCTTGGCCACCTCCAAAAGTTTGGGGTGGCTACATCTCTACCTCCCCGCTTCATTCTATCCACCATATGCCCTATCTACACTAAGGGCAAGAAAGAAAAGAAAAAAAATGCAAAATGCAAAAAGAAAATAAAAGGATGCTCCTGTTTAAGAGCATTCAAATAAAGAAAAGATGAGTGTGTAAAAACACTCCAAAAATCTTACCGCAACCCTTTCTTCCACTTTCATACCTATTGAGCTAGGAAACATCAAACCTAGCTCATTTTGCCCTTTTCTACAACCACGTGGGTCATTTGGTGTAATTTGAAATATAAGATTGAATGCATGAATGTGAAACAACACTCCTAGTCATTCTTGATTAACACCACCATGAAACGGTTTACCCGGAACTTTATGGAAGAAATATGGATAACTTGTGTATTCTATGTGCTATATTTGAAGTTCATATGCTTTGTGCTCTTTTCATGATTGGTTTGTGAAAGCAGGAGAGGAGAGAGGTGAAATACATGCACTTAGTCATCTTTGATCCCATTTAGTGATAATCATCTTTTGCATTGCATTTGTCATGTCTTGAATGTGAAAAATTTGTAGAGATATTGAGTTAGAGCATACTTGAGGACAAGTATATTTCAAGTTTGGGGTGGTGATTCAGCCCTATTTTAGGGCTTTATCTTTGTCATTTTGCATTTCTGCCACATCTATACTTGTTAGATTACATGTTATTTCCCCCAATATGCTTATTTCTATCAAATGCACTTATGGAGACTTTTTGCATGTTTTATAGGTACTTTTTCCACTACTTGATGGCATGGAAAGAGGATGGTTCAATCTAGGGTTTCCTCAGGCTTGGAGGAGCCCAAAATGAGGCCAAAACCACTTCCAACCTACCCCAAGTGGTCAAAGAATGTTTTGAAGCAATACCCTCCATGGATGATCAAGTTCAAAGCTCAAATGCATGGGAGAGACACTACCACGACCGTGGTACCCCACCACGGTCGTAGTGGACATGCCCTAAGCACAAAAAATCACTAAAACTCCCAAAAATTGATGAAAATGGCCAAAACGACCGTGGTGATCAACATGCCCGTGGCCATAGGTCCCCACCACAACCGTGGTGAGCCCCCATGGCCGTGGCCATCCATGTACATATCCATGTGATCTCCACATTTTAATTCCCACGATCATGCCCATACACCACAGTCGTGGTCTACCCTACCCACCACGACCATGGTAACCCACCACGGCCGTGCTACTCACAAAATCCACCCATTTCTCCACTGCTTTCCCCATTTTACCCCTAACTTAACCCTAGAGCCCCTAGACACCTATATATACCTAGGTGGTGAATGGGGCACGAGGCTAGCTACCTTCTACCCCTTCCTAGCTCCCCAAATCGCCACCCACTCCATTCTACTCCATATCCACCTCAAATCCACTCCATTTCACCATTTCCACAACATAACCCCCCATATCTAAGCCTTCCATCCACTTCCTTTCATCATTCCACATCATTTCATCCTTGGAGGAGGGAGGAGGACGTCCTGCAGCTTTTGGAGAGGAGGATTGCTTCATCTACACCAAGCTCCATGGCTTATTCTACCTCTTTCTTCTCTCTTTTTGTATTTTCCATTTCTATGAGTAACTAGGCCCCTATGGGTGGGATGTTTGGGGGAAATTATGTTACTTTGTTACCATGTTAGGAGAAAATGACATGTAAATGTTGTAATTCCATTTGTTAACGATTATATTCTATTTGCATCTCATTCTCCATGAATTGCTTGTTGGTTTGTGTAAGAAATCACCTAGGAATTTAGGCAAATTGCTTGTATGCGTGAATTTTGGGATTTGCCCCTAGGTCCAATTCTTGGATCCCTAGGTTGCCTCCCATCTTACTACATCCTAATCAATCTCCCTAAACCTAAGTGAGAGATCTAAGTAGCTAGATTAGATAATTGTAGTGAAATTATCATGGAGCCTTCTGAAGGCTAGAATGTGGGGGAATTGGGGTCCAAAACCCTAATTTCACCTCCCCATTACTACCCTCGACCCCTAATTTCCCTAGGAATGCCTAATCTAGAAGCCTAGACTTGATTAGACTCTAATTGAATTTAACCTAATCCCTAACCCAATTGAGCCTCGTAAGGGTAGTAGGGGGTGTTAGGGACTAGTTCCCCTATACACAACCTAGCATATCCATGGTCAGTTAGTAGCTTAGGTTAATTCATTAGACTCTAACTTGTTGTTTGGTTTGGATAATCTAAATGGAATAATAATGTTCATATGTCACCCCCAACTTAAGTGATAAGTTCATACCCCAAAACAGCCCACACATATCTTTACTGCTTAAAACCCTAGGCTTACATGTATGATACAACATAAGGATCTAAGTAGAGGGAAATCTAATAACAACTTTGTCTCCAAGCTTTAAATCCTTAAGCTAGTCCAAAACTTCATGCCTTATCATCCAAGTCCTGCACCTAGGGTTGGAAGCATACCCCAACAAGAAGAGAAAATAGATGACATCAGCAAAGGCTAGTATGTGTGTACTAAATAGGAAATTGAGCAATATATGGAAGAAAGAACATAAAATATAAATGGCGTCACATGGAAAGGATAAGGACCATCCAAATGGATATCAAGAGAAAAGGAATTGAAATCCTATGATAACAAAAGAATACTTGCCATTAATAAAACATAAATATTGTGCCACACAAGCACATGTAAAGAATTAGGGCACACACCCCATATCATCAACCTACATGCATGTGAGATAAACATAGCCCTAGAACAATATAAATACAAAGGCGACCAAGTCTCATAAACTTGAAACCTGATAGAGAAAGGAATATTGCCATCTCCCAAATATATAAAACATGGGCCAAGAATCAGACATCTTTCCATGGGTATGAGGTTCCTTTCCATCCCAAAAGAGCAGGAAATATCACATCTACTCGGCAGGAAATAACACATCTTCCATAAAAACCAATGCAATTACACTACTCTAGTGCTATTGAATCACATATCATGTTAAATGTTGAGGCAAGTAGAAAGTATAGTCAGAATATATAAACTAGTCACCACATAAGTGACCAACATATACATCCACCTCATAAGTGGGCAAAAAACATCGTCTGCCATCTTTTAGAGTTCCATCATGAAAAAAGCATAAGATAAGAGTTCAAAAGAATATCCATGATCACATGATCAATATAAAATAAGGTAGTTCACATGAACCATGATTTTCAAAAGAATAGACATTGCATATAGGCTAATGTCCATAGGACCAAGAGAATGAATAGGCATAGGTGAATTGCTCAACAAAGAAGAATAGGGGATACATCATACCCCAACTTTAGAGTCTAAATAGTCCAAGTCAGTCCTAGATCCAAGACTAGGGCTCTAAAGAACCTCTAGGGAAGGTGGATAGGTCCAATAAGTAAGGTTCCTAAGCTTAGAGAGGATGGTTTCTCCAACAAAGCTCCTATCTCGAGCAAGAAGCACCTTCTCCACTTTAGAGGTGAAAAACCCTAATAAAAGAACATGGAGATGAGGTGTTTATGGGTTCTAGGTGGGGTTTCACTATTGAAGGCCATGGTTTGAACTGGGAGGAAGGTGGAAGGAATACTAAGAACATGAAAATAGGGAATAAAAGGAGAATACTTACTAGTTTTGGTCAAAATCACCAAGGAGGAGCTTAAGAAATCCTAAATAGAGAAATTTGGAACCCTAGGAGACTTCTTCACCAAGGTAGGCACCTCTTTTTACCTTGGGACAGAAAATTCATGGAAAAATAGAGTAGGAATGATTCTATAAGCTAGAGGGAATAAAGGAGAGAAAGATTATTCGAATTGGGAGTTGGGAAGGGGTAGATATGGCTATATAAAGAAAGAGGTCAAGTATGAGGTGTCTATGAGACTTTCCATGTATCATGTATAAGGGTGTCCATGGACATGCAAACCTTTATGGATATGGAAGAAGTCAAGCATGAGATATCAAGTTACTTTACATGTGTCAAATGCTAAGGGTGCCTATGGACATGCAAACCTTTATGGATAAGGAAGAAGTCAAGCATGAGGTGTCCATGGAGCTTTCCATGTGTCCTTAGCCTAGGGATTTCATGGCCATTCAAGAGGAAAACTCATAGAGGCTTATTGAATATCAAACGTTGGTTTATGGACACTTATAGGCCATACCAACCGACCTCCAATCAAATAAATAACCCCATTAGTTGATAGCTTTTAAAGATAAGCTCCTTTATAAAGAGAGTAATCCCTAAAATGCCCTTGGAAAGAAACACCTTCAAACCAAGGTGCAACTAGGCTCCCTATGGTTCAAAATATATATAATGGTAAGGGAATATATAAGTATTAAAATTCAGGTGATAATGTACAAAGAAAACCTCCCAATTGGGTAAATTGCAGAAAAGTCCAGAATGTACCTAAAATTGCATAATTTGCACAAATAACATCCAAATTGAACCAAACTTCATGCACAAGTTATCTTTGATGTGTTTAATAATAATTTTCCATTATTTACATATTTTGAAGTTATATAATCACATTATTCATTACTTCTTCCTTTTTCTCATTTTCTCTCTCCTAAACTTATCCTAATATTTCAAGGTTGTCTAAATTAGATGAAATTTGACATGTATCCTAATTTTGATATGTAGATTTCGAATTTGAAGTTTGTTTCCACTTTTGAGACTTCTTTTTATGAGATATGTCATATGGCTCATTAACGGCCCATTATCTAAAATATTCACTCAATTAAGTTCATTATCCTCATATTACCACCAAAATGAGTTATGTGGCATATTTTATGTATCCATTATAAACCTAAGATTAATGTTAGAACATTAGGTTATATTAAGGTGATATATACTTTCATTAGCTCATTGGGGTTATAATAAATATCTATTTAGGTCTAACCTTCAACCTTGTTTGCGTAAGTCCAAAATGTCAACTTCCAGGGTAGGGTCCGAGACCTAGTATGCTACAACACACCACCCCTTAAAGGGATTTCGTCCCCGAAATCAAAACATCCACATATAAGAAAACAACTTATTCACCACCCCTTAAAGTATTTATCTTATTAAGTCAAAATATTCTTTAGGTACAAAAGGTTCAACTACACTTCCTTACATCCAACAATGTAAGCATCATGCAAAAAAAAAACATAACTTGTAAAGACTAAATATGAATGGGTTAACTTGCTCTTGTCCAACCTCAAACAAGTCTTTACACCTGGGAGACTAGTTCAACATATTAGGGTCCCTAAAGATAAATCATATAGATGTCTAAGGCTACTATTTCCTAGAAGCATGCTATTTTAAATAATTCATATCAGCTCAGGCCAGGCCAGTATCATATGGATTTGGGAGTCCTCATAAGCCAAGATAGTGATGTGGAGGAAAATCTTGCCAACCCCCAAACCCTGATCCTTTCTAGACACCTTTGCTTTCAACTTCATGTCCTAGTAGCTGCCTAAAGGCCAAGCTAAACAACCTCAAGTTACTATGGTTATTCATGCATCTTTTAGTTGTAAGCATTTTAGGGATCTATTCATCATTATTCAGATATGAAACTATATGATCCTGAATCAACCCTTCACCATATATTGATCAACTCTAGGGAAAACATGTCACTTAAAGGTAAGTCAAGGATTCTAGCTAAGGAGACAAATTGAAATAGTCAAATTCCAACTACCATGGGCTCTAATACCATGTTGTAAGGAGGCGGAATCACCCCCTTACTAAAAATTTGAAGAATAAAACATTCATTCCAAACACACTCAATGGTATGCTAGAATAGGTGCAAAATTTTCAAACTTCAATAAATGGTATTAAAAACAACCAAAGTATAGCATTAGAATAAAAATAATGACTATATTCAATTTTCACAAAAGATTACAAAAGTACATCATAATATCACATAAGGGTTTACATGTATGATACAATATAAGGATCTAAGTAGAGGGAAATCTGAACCATGACAACTTTGTCTCCAAGCTTTAACTCCTTAAGCTAGTCCAAAACTTCATGCGTTATCATCCAAGTCCTTCACCTAGGATTGGAAGCATACCCCAGCAAGAAGAGAAAATAGATGACATCAGCAAAGGCTGGTATGTGCATACTAAATAGGAAATTGACCAATATATGGAATAAAGGACATCAAATATTAAAGGCTTCCCATAGAAAGGATAAGGGCCACCCAAATGGGTATCAAGAGAAAAGGAATTGAAATCATATGATAACTAAAGAATACTTTCCATTAATAAAACATAAAGATTGTGCCACGTAAGCACATGTAAAGAATTAGGGCACACACCCCATATCATCAACCTACATGCATGTGAGATAAACATAGACCTAGAACAAGATAAACACAAAGGCGGCCAAGTCTCATAAATGTGAAACCTGATAGAGAATGGAATACATCAATCTCCCAAATATATAAAACTTGGGCCAAGAATCACACATCTTGCCATGGGTATGAGGTTCCTTTCCATCCTAAAAGAGTAGGAAATATCACATCTGCTCAGTAGGAAATAACACATCTTCCATAAAAACCAATGCAATAACACTACTCTAGTGCTACTAAATCACTTAGCATCTTAAATGTAGAGGTAGGTAGAAAGTATAGTTAAAATATATAAACTAGTAACCACATAAGTGACCAACATATACATCCACCTCATAAGTGGGCAAAAGACACCACCTACCATCTTTTAGAGTTCCATCATGAACTAAGCATAAGATAAGAGTTCAAAAAATATCCATGATCACATGCTCAATATTGGTTCACATGAACCATGATTTTCAAATGAAAAGACATCGTGTATAGGCTAGTGTCCATAGGACAAAGAGAATGAATAAGCATAGGTGAATTGCTCAACAAAGAAGAATAGGGGATATATCATACCTCAACTTCAGAGTATAAAAAGTCCAAGTCAGTCCAAGATCCAAGACTAGGCCTCTAAAGAACCTCTAGGGAAGGTGGATAGATCCAATAAGTAAGGTTCCCAAGATTAGAGAGGCTAGTTTCTCCAACAAAGCTCCTATATCGAGCAAGAAGCACCTTCTCCACTTTAGAGGTGAAAAACCCCAACAAAAGAACATGGAGATGAAGTGTTTATGGGTTCTAGGTGGGGTTTCACCATGGAAGGCCATGGTTTCAACCTGGAGGAAGGTGGAAGGAAGACAAACAACATGAAAATAGGGAATAAAAGGAGGATACTTACTAGTTTTGGTTAAAATCACCAAGGAGGAGCTTAAAAATCCTAAATAGAGAAAATTGGTACCCTAGGAGCCTTCTTCACCACGGTAGGCACCTCCTTTTACCTTGGGACAACACCTTGATGGAAAAACAGAGTAGGAATTATTCTATAGGCTAGAGGGAATAATGGAGAGAAAGAGTTTTCGAAATGGGAGTTGGGAATGGTTGATATGGCTATATAAAGAAAGAGGTCAAGTATGAGGTGTCTATGAGACTTTCCATGTGTCTTGCATAAGGTTGTCGATGGACATGCAAGCATTTATGGATAAGGAAGAAGTCAAGCATGAGATGTAAAGTTACTTTCCATGTGTCCAATGCTAAGGGTGCCTATGGACATGCAAACCTTTATGGATAAGAAAGAAGTCAAGCATGAGGTGTCCATGGAGCTTTCCATGTGTCCTTAGCCTAGGGATTTCATGGTCATGCAAGAGGACAGATCATAGAGGCTTCTTGAATATCAAATATCGGTTTATGGACACTTATAGGCCATCCCAAGCGACCTCCAATCAAAGAAATAACCCCATTGGTTGATAGCTTCCAAAGATAAGCTCATTTATAAAGAGAGTAATCCCTAAAATGCCCTTGGAAAGAAACACCTTCAAACCAAGGTGCAAATAGGCTCCCTATGGTTCAAAATCCCGAGAATGGTAAGGGAATATATAAGGATTAAATTGAAGTGATAATTTGCAAAGAAAACTTCCCAATTGGGTAAATTGCAGTAAAGTCCATAATGTACCTAAAATTATATAACTTGCACAAACAACATCCAAATTGGACCAAACTTCATCCATAAGTTATCTTTGATGTGTTGAATATGAATTTACTGTTATTTACATAGTTTGAAGTATTATAATAACATATTCATTACTTATGCCTTTTTCTCATTTTCTCTCTCCTAAACTTATCATAATATTTCAAGGTTGTCCAAATTAGATGAAATTTGACATGTATGCTAATTTTGATATGTAGATTTTGAATTTGAAGTTTGTTTCCCCTTTTAAGACTTCTTTTTATGAGATATGTCATATGGCCCATTAACGGCCCATTATCTAAATTATTCATCCAATTTAGTTCCTTATCTTCATATTACCACCAAAATGAGTTATGTGGCATATTTTATGTATCCATTATACCTAATATTAATGTTAGAAAATTAGGTTATATTAAGGTGATCTATACATGCATTAGCTCATTGGGGTTATACTAAACATCTATTTAGGTCTAACCTTCAACCTTGTTTGGGTAAGTCCAAAATGTCAACTTCCCAGGTAGGGTCTGAGATCCAGTATGTTACATGTTAGACATGAAAATATGATACTAAATTCCAATAAGGACTATTGGAATGTCAATAAAAATATACATTAGCACTTGAGAAGTACTTCAGGATAGATTGCTAGTCGATAAGGATAGAAATAAAATGAAGAGTTGGGTGTAAATGATTATACAGATGTAAGTTTCAGAATTGACTAATATGATTGCAATATAATATGTTTGATTATAAAGAAAAGTGTTATTAGTTGGAAGGGTTCCGTACTAATAGCCATTAATACTATTCTACAATAAAAGATGAATATACTTTTGTTGAGAACACAAAGTGATACTATATGGATTTAGAAGTTTACATGGATGAAATTAAAGATGTTCGAACTATTAATGATGCACTAGTGATGTTGTGACAACAATAGAGCTACTTATTAGGCAAGGAATATAAAATACCATACTACAATATTTTCATCTCAAGGTGAAGAGATAAGAAACATGCAATATACTGACTAATAGCAAAATATTGCTAACCCGCTGGATTAGCACTTGCACACCAAAAATAGGGTCTACATGTTTGAACCACAATGAGATTCGTGGGTGATTGGCTCTAATTGAAGTGGGAGTCTATTGGTAAGGTATACTTAGAGACCTCATCATATGATGGTTGACATGGCATATACCATAAAGTATTTGATTAATACTTACAAAGGCAAACTTCCAATTTATTATGTTTCATTCTGTTATGAGATAATGAGGAAACATTATAAATGTCTAAAGAATGACAATACTCAATGACATATATCTTTTAGTATGTGACTTGGAGAATGAGATCATATGAATGCTAAGCATATGTTCATTCATATTATGTCCCTAGTCGGTAGTTACTGTGGAAGGTGGATAGACACCAATTATATATAAGTTTGGAGTGTGGGATGGATGATGACAGAATCTCATTAGTCATGATATGAAAATATCAAACCACGCATACAAATACATGTTAGACAATAGTGTATTAGATAGACCCACCTTGAGAGTGACACATGGAAATCATCATTGGTGGTCATAGTCATCTCTCATATTAAAGGTGGTAATTGTGATTCTTAGACCTGAAGTCATTTCACTCATTACATGTCATTAGGTATACTGACATCATCAAATGTAGTCCTAAAATACGGATTGTAGTAAAGGTGATGATTGGGTAGCTTTGACACATGGATATTGACTGTGAGTGATGGAGATGGGATTTGTCCCTCATACTGGAGTTTGATATCCTGGCCACTTGATAAGAGAGACTGAGAAACACATCCATATGCACGTGTGAATCAAAATAGGATATTGACGTCACATTATCGCATACAAACTACTCTAGGTTCAAAGAACATGCCTTGAATGTTGGGTGGATGACCATCCATGCCTCAAGTTCACTATGGATATCAGAGCCAAAGGGATTATACAATCACTACAACACCTTACATAGATTGTAGATTGAAGCTCTTCTCCATCTTTTCATTCACTTGGGTAGCACTAATGTGTGACTAGGCACCGCTCTCTACTTGTGATGTCATAAGATAGTTATGAACTTTCACTGCCCATGTCATATGGGAAATATAGGGTCACACACATAGGAACTCATCTAGAAAAGGAGTTTCATCTTGAATGATGATTGGATTTATTACTAAATTGTTTAAGTACTCAATTCACACAACAAATTAGCTGACCGAACTGCCTGCCGATTGTCTCATAGGGTGAGATGGACGTTTGGACAGCCAGACGGATGCCAATCTCATATTGTGGGTATCTAAGCTACTGAGTTGAAGATGATCTTTATTCCCAGTCAGAGGCATCTGAAATTGTAGAATCTACCCTTGCATAAAGAGAGGACTAAACTATATGCGGCGTACAATTGGAAATGGGAAGTCAGTCACATATTTGTAAGACCATGTGTCAGTACGTCATGGATTATGACATCGATGAAAGTGATTGGAACTGAATTGGCTGGAGTTCTGCATGAATTAGACCCAACTGATCGGCTCATTGGGTGAACTGATTGGATTGGGTTGAGTGAGATGATCGGTTAATCCAGTGAACTGATCGGATCAGTTGGGCTGAAGGAAGGTTCTAGTAACTTTTTGGAATTGTGAGAAAATTCAATTGTTTCGATTGCATAATTCTTATAATGCAAGGAATAAATGTTTAGCATTAATTGGAAATGAATTGCCAATTTTGTGTACAACCAAAAAACATGGCAAAACGACCATCTCATTTGTGTGACAAACATATCATATCTGAGACAACTGTCTCATATGTGAGACAACGGTCCCACATGCAAAATGACCATTTTGAGTATCACAGGTTACAAAAATTTAAGATCTTTCAGTCACTTCCACTTCCACATAGATCCTGAATAGACTGGGAACTCTAACCCTAACCCCACCTATAAATAGAGGGATAATGGGGGCTCCGTAGAGAACAACACAGACAATTGTGAAGTATTTGCTTTGACAATTGTTGTCCTCTCTAGTTGTGGTAACCAAGAGAGCCCAAGCAAGTCCTACCCGAATGGGGAGGAATAGCAAGGGAGAGAAAAATTGAGGATCATTGTTGTGTGAGAGCAAGTTGGTGACTAGTATACTAACGGGAGGGACAACTCCTTCCTTTCTATTCTAGTCGTACACTATGATTTCTAGTTGGTTCATGTGAACTACTCTAGAGATAGGAGTCCTTTGGGTGTTACTATGAGGGCAAAGTCAGTCTTCAGTCCATGGAGAGACTACAGAAGTCACTGCAGAAGTTGTCTTGTATGTTGTTCATGGTGAAGACCAAGAGTTGCAAAGCCACCATCCAAGAGCAACTAGAAGATAATTGCAACTGCAATGAGTTTTAGTCATTGGACTTCCTCTAGGACCATGTATAACTCATTAAACCATCCTTCCTATTTCAAAGTCATCGACGTGATCTTGATGTTATACGAATATAGATAGATTAAAATTTTTATTTCAGTTGTTATACTTTGTGCTCGCATTTCCCAACAGTGATATTAGAGCCACATCAAATTACTATGTTTTAAGATAATCAATATGATCATATTTTTGATTTTATCATTTATTTATTTCATATGATGCTAATATTTAAACTATCTCATATGTGTACCAGATCAAATACCAAATAATCCCAAAACTAATATATATATTTTTGCCCGATGTGTAGCTTATATTTTCACTACCCGTGCATCCCAAAAAGTAACCATATGGTCAAAAAGTAACTTTGGACAAAAAAGTAACTACGTTGATAATAAATAATTCTACAACTAGAAAAGTAAAACCAAAAAGAATACACAACAAATATATATATATATATATATATATATATATGTAATTATATATTTGTTATAGTTTCTAGAAATGTAACTGTTCATACATGAAAAGAAATATATTCAAGGTAAAGTAACCCTCTACATGTGTATAGTAAGAAACTCCAAAAAAAGTAACCAAAAGAGGGGGTGGGTAGTTGTTTCCTTTCTTGCAATGACAACAAAGATGATCATTGTCAGACAATACAACCAGTTTGTGAGATGAACCGACCATCCATAAGACCATGGAGGACATAGAGAAGGAGTCGGATGACTGCCTGGTGGAACCAACTGATGATCTGGAAGGTGTCGAGACATAAGTTGGACATGAGGCCTGGAGACTATTCCTGAGGACCAATCGACCGGACAAGAGGTGAGATGACTGATTCAAGGGTTCATCCGATCTATCCAGATTGACAAGCACAGATCTACACCAATAATAGGTTCATACATATGATGTGGTGATTGACCTAGGTGATAGTAATTCCTTGTGGCTCCAAGGAATTACATTAGACATGACTATAACCATCACCTTTTATTTTAAATTGCATGTTTACGTTGTGGGATATAGCATGTATGTGATATGTACTATATATTTGGTGATTGGATACAATATATGTATATATATGACATATATATAATCCTCAATCAAACATATTAAGGCTAATATGTTTTCCATTAGTGGCACACATGAAAATCTTGTTCGACTAAGAGCAAGTTACACCCTCACATGGAGTGATGTCTACCTCGTGGAAGTGTGATGGTAGATATGTAGGTTCTTCCTTTGAAGGGTGCATATCTATCGTGTTGCCTATTGGGTCAAGCTTAACATGTGATTTTTAAGAGTGTCTAAGCCCAGAAGCATACATATGATTATGGAAAGGAGTTGCATATCGTCTATCAAGAATTGCATAAGATGAAATTGGCAAGTTTCCTACCTTGATAATTGACTGTGTTTTATAGTATTGGTCAGGCCATAGTTGGATCATTTTGGATCTTGCTCATTAGAAAATTGTTTTTTGTAGTTTTTTGAATTCAAACTTGAGGGTTGTCAATTTGAAAAAAAAATAATGAGAAACATGATTAATTAAAGACCCTATTAATATTGCAAAAATTTTAATCAAATTAAATCAAAAAGGGTTGTGAAAAAAATGCAAATTCTTTTGTAGAATCAAATGGAAATGAACAATAATCACTTTTCTCTATGATTAATCCTTGAGAAGGACAAACGAAATGGACACAAGTTCCATGACTGGTTTTGGACACTGAGAATCTTTCTCAGATAGGAGCAAAAGCTCTATGTCTTCAAGATGCCAGAACCAGATAAACCCGTTCTGAATGCACCTAGGGCTGACAGAGATGCTTACAAGAAGCATACCAAAGATGTTGTAGATGTCAAATTATGATGCTCTGCTCCATGAACTATAAGTTGCAGAGTCAGAATGAGAACTTGGATGTGATTGATATGATCACACATCTCAAGAACATGTTCCAAGATCAGGCAAGACAAGAGAGATACGATGTCTCCAAGGCACTGTTAAAATGTAACATGGGAGAAGGAGACCCAGTAGGTCCTCATGTACTCAAGCTCATTGGGTATGTGTAGAACCTAGCTCTGATACCACTAATTAGGGCACACTGTTCGAACAAATCATCATTAACTAAGAAGAAGCGATCATTAGCAGCAGATTACTGAAAATCACTAAAAATTTAAAACTTTTTGCAAAGAGATCCAATTCCAGGAAACTCTTAATAATAAGAATTAAAGTATTACATGTATAATCTAGTCCATAAGTACATACCATGTACCATCTCTTCTCGAGGATTATATACATCAATTGCTCTGTTAAGTCTACACATGAGCAACACAAAACCTCGAGGCATTCAAGCCAAAATCTCATATGGATTCATTAAAAGTACTAACTACTGACTCCAAGGACCTGAGAGTATAGAGACAACACATAGGACTCATATCTATAAGACATGACAACTAGTATCTCCACCTGAGATGTTAATGCTATCCCTGATGTTGTTGTTCTTTCCCTGTTGTATGATTGCTACCTCCTCATCTGCGTCCACCTAAAAATGTTGGATCCCACGGGGGTGAGACAATTGAAATTGTCCCAGCGAGAGATATAACTCTCTTCCAAAAACATTATTATTGCAGATAAACATTATAAAACTAAGCACGGGATAAGCAGTTCATAACATTCACTTCTTTTTAAAGTAATGTAACTATCTATGATAGAGAAGTAAATCATTTATTCACTTTATAAGGAATATGAAGAACATGTATATCATTTATCCATCTTACTATATCAACATCTCAAGCTTATCTTGAGATACTCATTATCATGGTATGTCATCCATGAATCATTCTCATTTCTATCTGTTGACCTTAACCAATCTGTTAGCCAGATATTGAATTGTACCAGTCATGTGAGTATACATCATCATATTTTGTCCAAGCATTAGACTATGCCAATTCTATGCAAACATTCCAGGAATTGGACTATGCCAATCCTGTGCAACCGTTCCAGGCATTGGACTCTGCCAATCCTGTGCAACCATTCCAGGCATTGGACTATACCAATCCTGTGCAATTATTCCAGTTATTGGGTTATGACCAATCCTGTGCAACCATTCCAGGCATTGGACTCTACCAATCCTGTGCAATTATTCTAGGTATTGGGTTATGACCAATCCTGTGATATTATTCCAAGTATTGGGTTATGACCAATCATGTGATATTATTCCAAGTATAAGGTTATGACCAATCCTGTGCAATTATTCCAGGTATTGGGTTATGATCAATCCTGTGCAATTATTCCAGGTATTGGGTTATGACCAATCATGTGCAATTATTCCAGGTATTGGTTTATGACCAATCCTGTGATATTATTCCAGGTATTTGGTTATTACCAATCCTGTGCAATTATTCCAGGTATTGAACTATGTCAATCTTCTGACATTATTCCAGGTATTAGGTTATTACCAATCATGTGCAATTATTCTTGGTATTGAACTATGTCAATCCTGTGACATTATTCCAGGTATTGGGTTATTACCAATCCTGTATAATTATTCCAGCATTGGGTTATGACCAATCCTGTGACATTATTCCGGGTATTGGGTTATTACCAATCATGTGCAATTATGCCAGGTATTGAACTATGTCAATCCTGTGACATTATTCTAGGTATTGGGTTATGACCAATCATGTGATATTATTCTAGGTATTGGGTTATTACCAATCCTATGCAATTATTCCATGCATTGAACTATATCAATCCTATGACATTTTTCCAGTTATTGGGTTATTACCAATCTTGTTCAATTATTCTAGGTATTGAACTCTGTCAAACCTGTGACATTATTCCAGGTATTGGGTTATTACCAATCCTGTGCAATTATTCCAGGCATTTGGTTATGACCAATCTTGTGCATCATTATTGAATACTACATCACCTTTACTAGGTGTTAAATCTTGGCTAAGCCATCATACTTATTCACATCCTTTATGTAATTCAAGTATTTATCTTATCTCCTTTAAGCTTATTGATAACACTATAGCCCTTATTTGGCTATAAACATAAAGCATGCATGATTAAGATTTATTTATTATCATTGTATCCACTTATTATTATTATTATGTTACTAAGTTTCCATTTCCCAGTTTACTTGAACATTATAATTGCTTTCATGAAACTTTTATAAACATCTTGTCACCTCTCACTAGACAACAACTATCCACATGGCTCACAAAGCCCATTAAACATCTTGTCACCTCTCACTAGGCAACAACCATCCACATGGCTCACAAATCCCATTAAGCATTTTGTCACCTCTTATTAGGCAACAACCATCCACATGGCTCTCAAGGCCCATTAAACATCTTGTCACCTCTTACTTTGCTATCTTGGCTTAACCCTTTCTTAAGGTATGTTAGCCTACACTTACCAAAGTGCATTATATCTTAATGTAATAATTATCATAACACACTTCATGTGTTATTCATCCAAATATATTGGATTTAGGGTACATCAATGTGTATCATCTTTGCGGTGTTGAATGTGATATCTATCACATCCTAATGTTCCACTTTCCTCATCACCTTGATCTTACTTGAGTTCATCAACTTATATTGTATTAGGGTAATTCTCATCCTAATACTCTATGCACCAATTCATCACATACCATGTAATGTATTGGTCATGAGTTACTCATTCAATTTATTCAACCATTATTGATATAAGATTATCCATTGTCAGGAATAGGGTTCCCTTTCTTTATCAGTAAGGGTTTTACATAATCTCACTCCATGCTGGGATTTCACATGACATCACCCTATATTAGGTTTAGGGTTTCCCAATTCATAACAACCAGGAATACTTATCCCCTTACACAAATTAGGGCTAGGTTTTCAAATTAGGGTTTCATAATGCATAACATCACCCGGGATTAGGGTTTCATATCACATTTCCCTGTATCAGGGTTTCTCATTACATCGTTACCTTGAATTAAGGTTTCTTATAACAATTCCCAAAAATTAGGGTTAGAGCATATCAACCTTCTCGATTATGGTTTCATGATCTCATCATCATGGATCAAATCCTAATTACATATTTTATCCATGTTGACAGTGTTGAGGATTAATCACTACATGATTATCACTCATGTATAAGTTCCTCTCTCTAATCCTCTCTAGGATATTAATTACTTCAATCTTGATTAGATTAGGTTGATTCAACTTGAATGAAGGGTTGACAGTGTATTAAGTCATTGCTTCCATAAGCATCAAAGGTTAACCACTCAAAAGGTACTAATCACTTAAGTACCTTGAAGGTACAACCATTGTAATTACCTTTGATAGACATCATCAACAATCATGAGGTTAATTGTACTCACATGGTTTGAGTCAATTAGACCTTCAAATGGTCTTGAGGTATTAGACCTTAAAGCGGTCTTGAAGTACCTTGACCTTCAAACGGTCTTGAAGTACCTTGACCTTCAAACAGTCTTGAAGTACCTTGACCTTCAAACGGTATGGAAATACCTTGACCTTCAAATGGTCTTGAAGACTGTTAGACCTTAAACGGTCTTGACCTCAAGTCCTTAAATGGTTTGAGAACATTTGAATTAAAATAATATTAACTCCAAACGGTTTGAAACCGAATGAGCAACTTAACATTGAAACTGAATGAACATCAAACAGTTTGAGATCGTTTGCTCTCCAAACGATCTTAGGATTGTTTGATCCCAAATGGCCTCAAGACCATTTTGTCTCAAATGGCCTTGAAACTGAATGGACCAAATAGGGTTCCTCCAATCAAATTGATTTAGGGTTTGTACTCATTGAATCATCAATCGATTGAACTATTGAAGGTACATCAGATTGTATCCCTTAGATCTCCAACCATCCACCACAATCAACCATTGACCTCCAAACGGTCTTGAGACCATTTGACCTCCAAACGGTCTTGAGACCGTTTGAGTCAAACCACCTCAAAACTGATTCCCTCAACCAGGGTTTCACTCAATTCAATCGATTAGGGTTTGCAATTAGTGGATTATCCATACATGGAGCCTTTAAAATCGAATCAATTGGTATCATTGGATCATCATCCATCCACATCAGCATTGATCCTAGAAATGGTTTGAGACCGTTTGATCTCAAATGGTCTCGAGATCATTTACTCCCAAACGGTCTTGAGACTGTTTGGTTTCAATCGATCTTGAAACTGATTGGTTCCAAATGTTGAAACTGTTTGCCCAAGATATTCATTGAAGTGTGTGCTTATGATGATGTCATCATCATCAAGCTTCAATCCTTCAAAATCTTCTGCCATTCTTATGGAAATTTCATCAATTATTCAATGAAATTTTAAGAAGAACAAAATGATCAACAAGTGATGAAGAATTGAATCTAATATTAACATTTAAGGGTTCAAGTTATATAAACTACCTTCAAAATTGAATCCAAGCTCCAACCTTCACGTCCTGAATGGTGAATGAAGCTTTCTCAACCTCCCAAGGCTCATCCTCAAGCTTTTGAGTGAAAAGAAATGGCTAGGATTGAAGATTGAATGGATAAAAGAAGAAATCAAGCATTGATTTTTCGATTTCCACCATGAAATCAAGGTTGAAGATGATTAAGGAGGTTACCTACAGGTTGGAGTTCGTCCTCCTGTTGCTCCTAAGCTCCCTTGTGCATGGCCAAAGCAAGGAAAGAAAGAAGGGTCGAAAAAGCCTTTCATTTGAGTTGGAAAAGACATGCTTATAAGGGAATTTCAATGAGAGAGAAAGTGATATAATAATCTTTTAATTCCTAAAATTGGTGCCACATCTCCCCCTTAATTCCTTGCATGCGAATACATCTTTCCCACCTTCGAATTCCTCTTCATTATCTATGGATTAAAGGAAAAGCAATTAAGCACCTTAACCATTATAATAATAATATCCAATATTAGTGGATATTACTTTTTAGTTAACTAATGTGAGTGGCCTCTCCACTTACTTAGGATATTTTCGTGGCCTTTGCAAGGCACAAGAACATACATAATTATACAAATTCAACCATCCCATTTTTGGTTGAAGGGCACTTCAATTAATATATTTATTTTTGCATTAAATTGAATTAGGGTTTCCATTATGCTTAAATCTTGATTATTTTAATATCAAGATTCTCTCTCCTCCAAAGTGATTCAAATGAGATGCCCCTCTCATTTTCTTTTCTCTAAAAGATTCCAAGAAACATTAGGGACTCTCTAGAAGTGGTATTTTGCATAATGAATCCTAGGTTTTGGGTAAATTGCACATTATACCAAAACTAGGTTTTAATGCACAAACATTGCTTAATAGGCTCTTTCTTGATACTCAGGCTTCTACAAGCCATACCTCTACATCATTCTCATTATTATGATGCTTCAACACCTTAAGAATATTTTATCATGTACAATTTGCAATTTAACCCCTCAACTTGGGTAATTTGCACTTTGGTTCAAAACAGGTAAAACATTGTTTCAACATTATTCAAAAAGGACTAAAATTGAAACATATGTTCCTTTTGGGCCTTAATTACTTTTTAAAAGATAAGAGCAAGTATATGATTAACTTTATTAAGAAAAACATCTAGGGTTTAAGCATAACCTAGGTCAGGGATGTTACAGCTCCTGATCGTTCTAGTCCTCAACTCCCTCATTTTGCCGTGCTTGTAATCTACCATAGTGTCCAGACACCCATCTGTCCCTGAATGTGCGTGTAGCCTTCCCATTTCCAATGCACCAAATGAAGCCCTCCATAACAGATTGCACGACCCCTTGAATGCTCCGCCATGTGTAGCTTGGTCCATGACCCACACCTGCCTCAAGAACGCATTTTCTCGGATAATACTTGGACTTAAGGACCCATCCAGCTAGTTAATTTGGGTTTGTAGCTAATCTCCACCCTTGTTTTGCCAACAAAGCTAGATTGAAGGCTTCAAGTTGCGAAAACCCATACCACTATTTCCTTTAGGTTCACATAGCGATTCCCAGCTGCTCCGGTGTATCTTCCGCTCCCCCTCTTTGGCCCCCCACCAAAACCTCACGACTGTGCTACTAATATCATCTAATAGGCCATCTGGTATTTTAAACATGATCATGATGTAGGTTGGTATGGCTTGGACCAACGCCTTTATGAGGACTTCCTTTCCTAGTCTAGACAAAAGCTTTTCTTTCCAGCCTTGCAGTTTCTTCCATATCTTGTCCTTAATGGAGTTGAACACCTATTTCTTGGATATCCCCATTGCCGTAGGTAGACCCAAATACTTAGCATGGCGGTCCACTTTTTCCACCTGCAACAGCATTTTGATACTCTCCCTTCTATCATGTTGTACATTAGTACTAAAGGCGACTTCTGATTTCTCGTAGTTAATCTTTTGTCCCGACGCTCTCTCGTATTGGCTAGTAATCTCAGCTAGATAAGAACACTCCTCTTGGGTCACCCTTGTAATAGGATACTATCATCTATAAATAAAAGGTGTGATAGTCTTGGCCCATTTCTACTGGCCCTTACTCCATGTAGCCGTCCATCCCTATTTGCTTTGAGGAGGGAAAAGAAAAAAAATTTAGCACAAAAAAGAAAGAGATATGGGGATATAGGATCACCTTGGCATAGACCTCTTATCAGTTTTACAGTTCCCGTCCTTTTCCCGTTGATGATGATTGAGTGTGAGACACTTGAGATACATTCTTGTACTTTCCTTCTCCATAGATCTGGGATGCCCATCTTCTCCATAGCTTTATCCAGAAACTCCCATTCAACTCTATCATATGCCTTGCTCATGTCCAATTTTAGCGCCATTATCCCTTCCTTTCCTTTCATCTTCTTCTTCATCATATGGAACGTCTCATAGGCTACCAAAGAGTTGTCTATGATCAGCTTCCCTTGCACAAAGGCACTTTGGTTTTCAGATATCATCTTATTTTGCAGAGGTTTTATTGGGTTAGCTATCACCTCTGTGATGATTTTATATGAGACATTGCATAGGCTTGTAGGACGGAACTTAGATATTTTCTTTGGTTGTTGCACTTTTAGTATGAGCACAATATCATATTGATGTTGTCCAACCTCTTCATTCCCATCCACCAATCTTGGACAAATTGAGTGACTGATCTTTTAACAATATCCCAACAATTTTGGTAGAAAATCACCTTCATCCCATCTGGCCTTGGTGCCTTATTAGGGTGCATTTGCATGACGACACCCCAAATCTCCTCCTCTGTGGGCAGGCTGTTCAACATCGAGGTTTCATCTGCTGTGAGGACATTGTCCAAGCCTTCAAAGATGTGGTCATCTATCACTTGACTCGAGGAAGTGAAAAGGTCTTTGAAGAAATCAACAATAATCTTCTTCACTTCCTCCGGTTCCTTCCTCCAGTTGCCTTGGCCATCCAGTATGATTTCTCTTTCTCCTTTGACTCGCCTTATGGTGGAAGTAGCTAGTGTTTTTGTCCCCATATCTCATCTCATTGGTTCTTGCCCTCACGTACCAATAACTTTCCTGCAATCTGAGCAATTCATGTACCTCCTCTGAAAATCTTTTACAGTCCCTCAACATCACATCATCAGGCGGTCTATTTTGTGCTTCTTGTATATTTTCTTCTACTTTCTGCAATCTTTTCTTGATATTGTTGAATTTATTGTCATCCCGTTTCTCTATTTTTTCTCCACAACATGCCGTCCTCTCATGCAAATCACAACCCAACGCATCATTCTAGGATTTTTCAATCACTTGCCTGCATTCCAGTGTCGACAACCACATAGTTTCAAATCTGAATTTTTTCTCATGTTTTTCCTCCTGCCTTGCTTTCATAGCCATGATAAGAATAGGAGTGTGGTCAGAGTACTGTATAGGAAAATGTTGTACCCTTCAGACCTGATAGATATTGCACCACTGCTGATCCGCCAATAATCTATCCAGACGCACCCCCATCCTGGTTTCCTTCTTTTTTCTCTGGTGCCATGTGAAGATATTTCCTTGGTAACCCATGTCCTTCAGCTGACAGTCTTAAATGTCCTCCCTAAAGTTCCACATATGCCATTCAGCTCTATTCATCCCGCCCTACTTTTCTGCATCTTTTATGATCTCATTAAAGTCACCTTCTAATATTTTTGGTAGCTGAGATGACCTCATATGCTCCTCATCAGATTCCATGTGGCTTGTCTTTCCTGTACCGCTGCCCACCCATAAATACCCACAAAACCAAACATGTCAGAGTCCCTATTACCTCCCACCTTTGCATAAATATGGTGGCCAAAGAAAGATACCACCTTCACCCCATCCCCCCTCCACCACAGACCCAAACCTCCTTCCTTCCCTACACTGTCTACTCCAAACCCATTCTCAAAATTGTAGCTCCTCCGCAGTCTCTCTTGCTCCTGGCTTCTGGTCATGGTTTCTGATATGAAAACCAGGTCGGGCATTTCTCTCCAGCATCTCTCCCGGAGAGACGAGTCCAATCCACGGGTGCCCAATCCCTGGACATTCTAACATAAAATTTTCATTACTCTTTACAGACCCAGTATGCGCTGAGGCCTGCTATTTGGAAGTCAACTTCCATCATCGACGATCTGGTGCATCTACCCCTCTTTCCTCCGATGCATTCCCCTGTATCCACTTACATCTCCTCCCTAGTTTCCTCCCTATTTCTTTTATCACCTAGTTTCCCTCAGTTGACCCCTTCATTGGTGACCACCTGTGTCTGTGTCTTTCTTGCACCTGGGTGTAGTTCCCTACGTCGCCGGAGCTTCCGTCCCCTGGGTCCGATGTTTCCCACTCTCACATTGAAGAGGGGGAGTTGCATCTGTGCCTGCTGTGTGTGCTCTGCTCACTGCTCGTCAGCCTATTTCCATCCCTGTGTGATGACCCTATTGACGTGATCTCGTCCTCTCCTCCTTTGGTTTCCTTTCCTCCATTGGTAGTGTCGTCTACCTCATACAACGATCTAAGAGAGCCCCCATCATCATGATCATCGATGGAGAACGATGATGGTGGTTCCACCTCTAGAGGTACTTCTGGGATCAGTTGGACTTGTCAGGTACCCTTCTCATGTCTCTTCTCTCAATTTGTTCCATTTGCCTTCTCCTTTCCCTTCATTCTATTCAGATATTTGGGCCTAACAAACTCCCGCCATGCTTCTTCCTCTAGAGCAATCATGTGGTCTGCTCGTCTGTCTTCCTTGACGTTGGGTTCGGCCAGGCCTTCAGTGATAGGTCTGCCTGTAGTTACCCTCATGTGCCCCTCTCTGCCACCAGGCTTCGGCGTTAAAGCCCACTGCCCACTTTCTTCTATTGAGATCGACCTCTTCTATTGTGCTTTCACCACTTGGCTCACCTCTCCTCCCTTCTCTGACAGTTTCTTTACAAAGTTTATGGGACGATTGGGATCAGCTTTCCCCCTTAGGTCCTCCAGAACTAGTTTGAGCCATCATTTCACTGGTGATGCCTTCAATAACGACCCTCAAACTCTTGGTTGATTCGGATTTTCCTCCTCTTTATTGCAATCCTTGTCGGTGTGGACAATGATCCCGCACAGGAAGCAGTAGGTTGGCAATCTCTCATACTTGATGTCGACCTGCACCATCTTCCCATCTTTGTCTCTAATCTTCTGGTTTTGTCGGATTGTCTTTGTCACATCAACCTGGACTCTAACTCGGAAGTATGAGTCCCATACCCAGTTGGATTGGTCGACCTCTTGGACCTCTCCCACCTTTGCGGTGACCATCCTTACCGCCTCTTTAGATCAGTACCCTAGAGATAGGTTGTACAGGAGAACCCAGAAAGGGCAGAACTTCAACTCTACTTCCAGAGGAGTGACTTTGGTGCATATCTCCTTAATAACCAGGAGACTATTATCAAAGTTCCATGACCCCTCCTTCATCACTTTCTCCTTGTCCTTCCAATGAACGAACTGTATCACAAAGATGTTGCTTGCTATTTGGCAGAACGTCGCTTCCAGCCTAAGACCCCACACTCTGAGGAGAGTTCTGGTCATCACTAGAAAGTTATAAGGCCTCTCTGTCATCAATCGCCCCACTAAGGCTTGGTCTATATGGTCTCTGTCCGTCTACACTTGTGTTTGCCTGATGTCGATCACGTCATCCTCTATTTCAACTTCCATCGATAGTCCCGCATATCTCACACTCAGATCATCCTCCATCACAGTCGGAGGGAACCTACAAAACAGATAGAGATCAGGACCGCGGTGTCTGCAGAGGAAGCTCGCACAACACCGATGCACACCCACATAATTGCCTCTGTGAAACCCTAGCCGTTAAGCATTAGATTAAGGCAAATCTAGGTTTTTCCTTTCTATTAAACACATCAACACATGTATTGCCTATACCTTTGGAACAAGGATCCTATTTAGACTCTGATTATATTTTGTTTTGAATCCTCTCATTTTTCTGAGCAATTTGATATATAGTTTCACTATATTCTGATATATCTAGAATTTTCTATGAATTAATCAATAATCAACATATTTACCTTATAGTATAGGCCACGTGGTGCTTCCCCAATGATCAACACCAGCGCCAGGTTGTCTAAGTGGCCCGCGGCCCACGAAACCTAGACTGGGACTAAACCACCCAGTTCAAGGTCTTGTCTTTGATCTGTGTCTCTGGGTCAGGGTCTCCCTCCCCACCCTCGTTCTCGCGCAACGCGTCGCTCCCAATGATGGGCTGGTGCCATAGACGTAGGCCGCACTACCATCGTAGTGGCTAGTGTCGAACACCTAGCAGGCACCTAATCTTCAAATCCACCCTGTACCCATCCACCACACCCATCGTCCATCTTCCAGGATCCCGATCACCTCTCTCCTTGGCGATCATCCAGGTTGCAAGAACGTTGCCCCCGTTAGCACCTGCTAGAGGATGATCATCCTCAGGTGCTCCCCCCAAGTGACTGCAAAACTATCTATTGGGGTGATGACACTACATGAAGGATGAGCCATCCATCGTACTATTCTTACAATCTCTGAAAGGGATGGAGTAGGTCCTGGCACATAGTTCCTCTCCCCACCTAGCACGACGCTGCTATGAGGAAAGGGGCACTTCCTTGACCCCGCCAGTCTCTAAGTTCACCACCAGGTCCGCTGTACGCAGGTGTGTCGCCTAGCACCTTACATGGCATGGCTATCCTTGGTTACCGACATAAAAGAGAGTCACTTCCTAGCCGTTGATGAATTGGCTTCCCTTGCAGGTCGGAAACAGAGTTGGCACAACTCGTGCATCTCCAAACCATTGAGGAGGTTGCTGAACAAGACTTTACTACAAGCACCAAGTATTCTGGGTGAAGGGTGGTACTTTGTTGTCTCCCTTATATAGGCTATATGCCTAACTTCTAGGGTTAAGGGTAGGAAACAAAGGTGTGGTGTCGGCCAATGCCTGCTAGGGAGCGGCTTAGAAGGAAATCTAATTATATAGAAAGTAATTCAATTACTCTAAATGCCATGATCCATCCTTGTGTATTAGACTAAGCACTTTTGCCATCCAATTTATGGTAATATGTTTCTAAGTCTAACTCATTAAATCATTTTCCAATTATACTTCATAATCGGGGTTCATTGGGTTACCTTTTATATCCCAAACTTCTCCTTTCCCCTAAACCATGTCTCTCTTATTTCTTTTAGGAAACTTGCATATTGTTCCTTTATTTGGCTTCTAAGAAAAAGGTGGATAATCCTTTAATTGATTATCTAAGCCACATATTATCTTAGATTATTCTAGAAATCCTCTCATTATCTTATATTCCAATTATCTATCAACCAAAAATATCTTGGATATCTATTATGATCACAAATATCAATAACATCCAAAAACATATCTCAGGGACCCATATGTAAACTTTGATTAACCAATTGGGCTGAAAAGTGTCCCTAAGGCCCATCAATCATCTCTTGGGCCTCCCTAAGGTTCCATGAGCTTAGTCCCAATCCTAATTATAAACTTGAGGCTTTGGTAACCATTGCATATTATATTAGCCTCATATGATTACATATGCTTAAAGCACCTTATTTCCTTAAATTGATCATTTAATCTATTTCTAGGGTTTGGCATTATCAACCAAGATCCCTCAAATCTCTTCATTGTTACCCTAATTTCATTTAGGCTTGAAATATATGAATTTCAAGGATGTAACACTCACCCCTCCTTAAAAGGAATTTTGTCCTCAAAACTCAAGCCTACCAAGCCTAGGTGAATGATAACTCATATTATCTTCAAAACTTAAGGTTAGCACCCTACTTGAATGGCTTTAACACTTTTCCTTAGTATATCAAATTTCATATTTTATTACTAAGATTGGAACTTGAATTGAAATTCAAGTATATCCACATCTCTAGTATACGCATATCATCATCACTTGATGATTTCATTCTCATTGGTGATTTCTCTTTTTACCTAAGATTCCAACCTACTATTTATTATTTTCACACAAGGGTGAGGTGACACCTCTAACCCTAGATCATGTCATTACACATTCAATGTAGGATATTCATCCTCATTATCTCAATTTTAATCATAACGTGTGTCTATCCAATCCCCCTCCCTCATAATGAGATGAAATAACAATTTGACTATAGCCCAAACACAAATTTCATTCCATTACAAGAGAGGAGATGGTACAACCACACATTACCTTTCAATTTCACATATTAAGTTGAATCATACTCGGCATGACTCTAAACTTACTTGTTCTTAATTTCATAACATTCTTATATTCCACGAAGTTAAGTTCTCCTTTTTCTTACTCTTAAGTAAGGGTACAACTTCTCTCAAGTTTTTATGACTTCCTTATATCTTTTATATTTACATCTCATGTATCATTATGAGCCTTATCCAAATCCTTGAGGTATCTAGGGGTATAGGTACCTTTGGAGTGATCTCATCCTTATGAATCAAGAGAGTTCCTTTCACATTCACCCATTAGGCTACATGATCCTCTTAGTGGTTGCTAATCTCCTGATTCATGTACATTGGGCAAACCTAGGTGTTACCTCCCGACCACATGGTCATGAAACTCCCAACCCATTGGTCCTATGTACCTATAATACACGCTACTTGACCCTAGGATTACATTAAGACTCTACCCTCCCTAAGGGTTTCTTTTGGGATGTCACATCTTTTAAGCACATTATTCTCTCTTATAATTCTTTAACTTGGATTGCTCTCTCTTTTGAGTACACATTATGCAGTGTAGTCCCAACATTGGGCCAGGGCCACCTTCCCTCCAGGGCTTGGTTCCATGTCGATCTTCCCTCCTGGGCTTGACCTTCTGTGATCTTCCCCCCAAGGGCTTGATCCTAAACATCTGCACTGTGGACTTGGGCCACATTCCCTCATGGGCTTGGTGCCTTACTGGTCTTCCCTCCTGGGGTTGACCATTTCATGACCTTCCATCCTAGGCTTGGTCGTCTACTCAGGCCACCTTCCCTCCTGGGCTTGGTGCCTTACTGGTCTTCCCAATCCTAGTATTGACTAGTAGTGTTACTCAGAGATGGCATCCTTGGGTTCAAAGAATTTAAGTGCTTTAATTTTTAGATTCTTAAATCTTTACCTCTCTAGGTGAGGATTAAGGTTATGTCAATACTTAAATACGTTTATTCACTTACCTTTTAAGGGAAATTCCTAGCGTAGGGTGCCTTCTTGGCTCATAGGAGGGGGTTAGGCTCTCTAGCCACAACCTGATCCCAAGATCTAAGGTTTTGCCTCCCTCCTAGGTCATCTTCCCACTCTTGGGTTGACCCACCCAAGGTTGGCACACTAACTCTAAAGGTTTCATAGATATCATTTTTTTGCATTAGGCATAACGTTTTATCATTACAACCTATCAACCCATGTTTACTCAATTCCTAGAATACCCCCTCATGGTTTTTGTCCATTTAGTGAACTTGGATCACCTTCCCCTCCAGGGGCTTGGTCACCATCACCAAACTTCTAGAGACAACATGAGGGGTTTGAGTAAGTATTATTCAGATTTTCACTTTCATATATATATATATATATATATATATATATATATATATATATATATATATATATATAACAATTGGGTTCATGTATTTCTTAAGACATCTTACCTAAGTGTTATGCTCCTCCGTCACACATGCATGGGAGACTAGGTCACCTAAACCCATCCCTTTATTTTTTTTATTCCTGATTTCAAGTTTCACATGGGTGGTGTCCCATACCACCACACCATGTTCAAGATTTAAGATTAAGGTTTTAGGGTTAGGGTTAGGGACTATACTCTACCTCTCAGAGTTCCATATCCCTTAACCCACTAGAGTTTTCATACCCTAAACCAAGTCCTTCCTTTGAGAAAGGGCTTACCCGTACATGTATCTTTCTGATGTTTACCCTCTCTAGAGAGACCTACATAAAAGGTTATATCTTTTCACATTTTACTTCTCTAATTAACAATTTATTTTCAAGGCTTATTTAGAAAATAGATCAGAAGTAGGCAGAATGTGAGATGAGAAACCTGAAAGATACATTATGCTTGAATAATTTTCCTTTTAAGTTTCTAAGGATGATTTGAAATTATAAACTATTAAGTATTAGTTGATGAATCTAGGATCTGATACCAAATGTAACGTCCCACACTTTTGAGTGTCTAAAAGACCTTAAAGTCACAAATCATTACTCATAAAGTCCAGGATCAGATTTAAGAAATAATACAGAATAGTAAACAATGTCCATTAATGAACAAATAGTTACATGCTCACATAAAAAGCTACTCTAAGGAGTTACATAAATTTTTAGAAAGAGTTAACTTGTACAAGTATGATGATATACCATTATATCTAATCCTTCATGAATAACTTTAGTATCTTCAACATCTTTAATATGTAACATCATGTCCACGAATCAAGTATACCTGATACCTAAAACACCGAAAAACAAATAAACGATCAATATATTTCTACACTGGTATGTGGGTTCAAACAACAATCACACGTACATATATAAGAAAACATTTTTATCTTGCACATAAGAACATAAACTTGTTTTCATATTCTAACCCATATCTGGTCTACTACCTCATTTGTACTCACTGTCCCTCCGGGGCTCATGTGCATTACCCTTAAGATCAGTCTTACCTAGGGTTTAGAATATTATTATTTACTTTGCATGGTACTCATAGGAACTTTATAATTTGAAAGAAGTAAATATACAAGAAAGCAGTTTATCTTTTGTTCAAACTCATCAAGAAACCTTAGCAAACTCAGAATTCGATACATGTATTCATAAGCGTAACCACGTACCTTATGCCATCGCAAAAACCATGTAGAATATTTCATATACTTGAAGAGTGCATCCAAACATCCAATCAACAAAGAATTCAATCTGAAATTATGTATACTACATGTGTCACTATGTATTCTCATTACATTAACAAGATCTATATGCACTCCTAAACTAGGGTTTAGGTTTGTCTCATGTTTAGACTAGGGTTTAGGGTTACAAACCCTAATTCCACCATATCATGGTTTCTAAGGTTACAAACCTAGTTATGTGTATTAAGTTAAACCCAAATCATCATCTTAAGCATATTAGATTATCTGTGATACCTAGATCATATTACCAACATTAGGATCACAGAAAGATGTCAACATTGGTTTTAAAACCCCAAATCAGCATGTACATGGTTATTAATCTAGGAACGTCGATCATTCATCATTATCAAGGATTTCTTCATTATACATAGCAAGATCAAGTATTAGCTTAACATAAATAAATGTATTCAATTAAGCATCAGATTAAGGCAAATCTAGGTTTTTCCTTTCTATTAAACACATCAACACATGTATTGCCTATACTTTTAGAATAGGGAACCTACTTAGACTCTAAATATATTTTCTTTGGAATCCTCTCATTTTTCTGAGAAATTTGATATATAGTTTTTCTATATACAAATATATCTAGTATTTTCTATGAATTAATCAATAATCAACATATTTACCTTATAGTATAGGCCACGTGGCGCTCCCCCATTGGTCAATGCTAGTACTAGGATGTCTAAGTGGCCCATGACCAATGACACCTAGACTGGGACTGAATTGCCCAGTTCAAGGTCTTCTCTTTGATCTGTGTCTCCGGGTCAGGGTCTCCCTTCCCCGCCCTTGTTCTCACACAACGCGTCACTCCCAACGTTGGGCTGGCATCACAGACGTAGGTTGTGGTGTCGTCATTGTGGCCAGCGTCGAATGCCCAATAGGCACCTAATCATCAAATCCACCTCAACCCCATCCACCACAATCTTCATCTATCTTCCAGGATCTTGATCACCTTTCTCCTTGGCGATCATCCAAGTTGCAAGAATGCCACCCTCGTTAGGCATCGAATGGAGGATGATCATCCTCAGGCGCTCCCCCTCCCACTGACCGTAGAGCTGTCTGCCGGGGTGAGGACACTACATCAAGGTCGAGCCATCCATCGTGCTGTTCTTGCAATCTCTGAAACATATGGAGTAGGTCCTGGCATAGAGTTCCTCTCCCCACCTAGCACGACGTTTCTATGATGAAAGGGGCACTGCCTTGACCCCACCAGTCTCCAAGTTCACCACCAGGTCTATTGTTCACAGGCATGTTGCCTAGCGCCTTACATGGCATGGCCATCTTTGGTTACTGACATAAAAGAGAGTCGCTTCCTGACCATTGATGAGTTGGCTTCCCTTGTAGGTCAGAAGCAAAGTTGGCACAACTCGTGCATCTCCAGACCATTGAGGCAGGTGTTGAACAAAGCTTCTACTACAAGCACCCATGATTCCAGGTGAAGGGTGGTACTTTGTTGTCTCCCTTATATAGGTTGTATGCCTAACTTCTAGGGTTAAGGGTAGGAAACAAAGGTGTGGTGTCGACCAATGCCTGCTTGGGAGCAGCTTAGAAGGAAATCTGATTATACGGAAAGTAATTCAATTACTCTAAATACCATGATCCGTCTGTGTGTATTAGATTGAGCATTTTTGCCATCTGATTTGTGTTAATATGTTTCTAAGTCTAACTCATTAAATCATTTTCCAATTATACTTCATAATCAGGGTTCATTGGGTTACCTTTTATATCCCAAACTTCTCCTTTCCTCTAAACCATGTCTCCTATTTCTTTTAGGAAACTTGCATATTGTTCCTTTATTTGACTTCCAAGAAAAATGTGGATAATCCTTTAATTAATTATCTAAGCCACATATTATCTTAGATTATTCTAGAAATCCTCTCATTATCTTATATTCTAATTATCTATCAACCAAAAATATCTTAGATATCTATTATGATCACAAATATCAATAACATCCAAAAACATATCTCAGGGACCCATATGTAAACTTTGATTAACCAATTGGGCTGAAAAGTGTCCCTAAGGCCCATGAATCATCTCTTGGGCCTCCCGAAGGTTCCATGAGCTTAGTCACAATCCTAATTATCAAACTTGAGGCTTTGGTAACCATTTCATCTTATATTAGCCTCATATGATTACATATGCTTAAAGCACCTTATTTCCTTAAATTGATCATTTAATCTATTTCTAGGGTTTGGAATTATCAACCAATATCCCTCAAAACTCTTCATTGTTATATGTTCCCTAATTTCATTTAGGCTTGAAATCTACAAATTTCAAGGATGTAACACCCTTAGCATGTCTTCTAGGGTTTGTATTGTCCTTTCTAACTGTCCACCAGTCTGGGGATGAAAAACCGTACTGAACTTCAATTGAGTTCCCATTTCTTCATGTATTCTATCCCAAAACCTAGAAGTAAACTATGGATCTCTATGTGATACAATAGAAAGTGGAACTCCATGTAGTCTGGTTATCTCATCAACATATATTTGAGTTAGTCTTTCAGTAGAAAAAGTTGTCTTAATAGGAAGAAAATGAGTTGTCTTTGTCAAAATAACTATGACAACCTATATGGAATCATGTCCATTAGAGGAACGGGGAAAATTGACTACAAAATCCATATTGACATGATCCCATTTCCACTCAGGTATAAGAAAAGGCTGCAAATATCCACTGGTCTTTGATGTTCTTCCTATACTTGCTGACATACACCACATTTTACAACAAAATTAGCTACATCTTTCTTCATTCCAGGCCACCAATACAATTCTTTCAGATTTTTATACATTTTGGAAGTACCTGGATGCATTGCATACATAGAAGAATATGCTTCCTCAAGAACAATATTTCTCATCTCTACCTGATTTGGGACACATAACCTTACCTGAAAACATAAAAGATCCTCATTAGTGAAGTGGAAGCCTTCTCTTTTCCATTATTGCATCTCTTTCACTAAAGTCTTGAATACAAGGATCGATGCCTTGAATTTGTTTAATCTGTTGCCCCGACATAGATTTTATTTGGAGTTGTGCCAAAAGACCACCAGAAGATGTCATATCCATATGTACATTCATCTCCCTCAGTGACAAAAGCACATCCCTTCTAATGCATTCCATGGAATTCATCTCTATATAAGGCATAAAAGATGATGACTATCTACTCAATGTGTCTGCCACCACATCTACATTTCTAGGATGGTAATAAATGGTGCAATCATAGTCTTTAATAAATTCAAGCCCTATACACTACTTCATATTTAGATCTTTCTATGTGAAGATGTATTTCAAGCTCTTATGATCATTATATACCTGGAAAGGCTCTCCATATAGATAATGTCGCCATGTATTCACTGCTAAGACTACTACAGCAAGTTTGAGGTCATGCATAGGGTAGTTTTCTTCATGCTTCTTCAACTATCTAGAAGCATATGTTACTACCTTGCTATCCTGCATAAGAACACAACCTAAACACTTATTAGAAGCATCACAATATACAAGATAACTTGTCCCTATCTTAGGAAGACTTAAGATTGAAATCTATGCTTACACTAATTTGTCCATATGAACTGGACTTCTTTCCTCATCAAATGAGTCAATGTCATAGAAATAATGCTGAAGTCCTATATAAAACTTTTGTAAATCCTGCTAAACCAAGAAAGCTCCTCACTTCAGTGGGTGTCTTGGGTTGCTCCCACTGGATTACAGATTCTACCTTATTAGGATCTACACAAATCCCTTCAGTGGAAATAGCATGGCCTAGAAATGCCACCTCAGATAACCATAACTCACATTTACTAAACTTAGCATATAGATTATTTTGTCTTAGAAAATGCAATGACAATCGTAAATGCTCCCCATGCTGCTCCCTATTTACCGAATGTATCAAGATATCATCAATGAAAACAACAATGATCTGATCAAGGTACAGATGAAATACTCTATTCATCAAATCCATAAAAGACGATGGTGCATTGGTTAGTCCAAATGACATAACCAAAAACTCATAGTGCCCATATCTAGTCTTGAAAGCTATCTTATGGACATCTTCAACCTTGATCCTGAGTTGATGATAACCTGATCACAAATAAATATTAGAAAATAGTATTGCCCCTCTCAATTGATCAAATAGATCATCGATCCTAGGCAAAGGATATTTATTCTTGATAGTGAATTTGTTTATTTTCCTATAATAAATACAAAAACACATTGTGCCGCCCTTCTTCTTTACAAATAGCAATGGTGTTCCCCATAGCGATGTTCTAGGTCAAATAAAACCCTTATCAAGCAATTCTTCCAATTTCTTCTTTATCTCTCTCAATTCAGCTGGAGGCATGCGATATGGTTCTTGTGCAATATGTTGAGTACCTAGAGTTAGATTGATCTCAAAATCAATCTCTCTAATTGGAGGTAATCCTGGTAGTTCATTAGAAAAAACATCATTGTACTCTTTCACTATGGGTACATCAGATAAGGTAGGGTTCTCTACCCTAGTATCCATTACTTGTCTAAGATAACCTGTACATCCCTTCCTCATTATTTTCTCAAAAACTATACAAGATATCAAACATGTAGGTAGTACTTTCCTGTCCCCTTGAAAGATCTAAAAAAATCTCCATTAAAGAAGATAGATTCCTTGGTAAAGCAATCTAGCTTCACTTGATACTATTATAAGCAATTCATTCCCAAAATAATATCAAAGCTATGCACTTCAAGTGGTAGTATGTAACATCTCAAGATTTGAGGCCTCGGATATAATGATCTTAAAAGGAATGATTGGACTACCCATATCACCAATATGCACCTCCTTTTCTAGGAGCGCATCACTAAAGAACTCCATAGTTAAGTGTGCTCATCTTGGAGTAGTACTAGGATGGGTGACCAGTCGGGAAGTTGACCCCGGCTTGCGCATAAGTGTTGATAAAGCGTGTAGTTAAGGATAGTGGTGGTCTGTGGGGCCAGTCGTCATTCCTAAACTCTGCTATAGACTTTGGCAGTGCGCCTGTGTGTAACAAATGGTATCAGAGCCATGACCCCTCCAGTAGGTGGGGCCCACATGGGCATGTGGCAGGCAGTCTTGAGCCATACGGTCCAGGCATGTTGGAAAGGGTTGTCCATGGTGTTAAGGCTAGTGGTGGTCTGTGGGGCCAATCGTCATTCCTAACTCTGCTATATCCTTGGGTAGTGCGCCCATGTGTTACATAATAAGTCCACTTATATGCATTATCCATTAAAGGTTAGAACATATCCTGGACAAACCTCTATCACAACTGTAGGTTGTACAGTAGGTATCTCCAACAAGAAATCATAAGGTAGCTCCATAAGAAAAATATGACATCTAGATATGACATCCCAAGTCCAAAAGAATGTGTAGAACTAGGGTCAATCAACACTATAATAAGTATAAGAAGTAGGCAGACCGATCCTATATGTTATTAAAATGATAATAATGATCAATTACATCAAAATAGAAGACAAGTGGGCAACAAGCTGTGCCGCTAGTCCTTTCTGGATGGCAAAGCCAATCCTTTGTGGTGCCACCAGTCTCTATACTCTATTCATTAACTATTGTTGAGTTCTCTATGGACAATACCTAACAGAATGTCCTTCCTGACCACATACAAAACAACCCTTCAAATCAAGGCTCCAACATGGACCTTTATGAAACCTGTTGTAGTATGCACGCTATGGTGGTGTCCAGTAAAAACTCAACCTATGAGGTGTTATCACAGTTCCTATACTCTATGTCCTCTGTGGTGCTGGTCTTCTATCCACAAAAGTAGTAGTACCCCTACCATATGGAATATTTGGTAGTTCACTAGCTGGCATGTCTTGCCTCCTAGAAGGATATGTAGGTGGCCTAGTCATCCTATACTGTGCACTAGGTCCTGGCCTGCTCAACTCACCACTTGTCCTCTTGTAGGTCTCAAACTCCCACCTCTACTGAATGACGTGCTCCACACTCCTGACTACATCAAGAAAGACAGGTTGGAAAGGGCTATCCATGGTGATGTAGCCACCCTTGTGCTAGTATTCCATGATCGGGATCTGGGTGTCCATGGGCCATTCTGGGTCTACAATGAAATGGGAAAATATTATGAGGCCATATAGTTGAGCCTTGATGAGGACGTCAAGAGTCTAAGTGAGGGAGATTGTAATATCTCAGGATTTGAGGCCTCAGATATAATGATCTTAAAAGGAATGATTGGAGTACCCATATCACCAATGTGCACCTCCTTTTTCGAGAGCCCGTCACTAAAGAACTCCATAGTTAAGCATGCTCAGCTTGGAGTAGTACTAGGATGGGTGACCAGTTGGGAAGTCGACCCCGGCTTGCACATAAGTGTTGATAAAACGCGCAGTTAAGGCTAGTGGTGGTATGTGGGGCCAATTATCATTCCTAAACTCTGCTATAGCCTTGGGTAGTACGCCCGTGTGTTACATAATAAGTCCACTTGTATGCATTATCCATTAAAGGTTAGAACATATCCTAGACAAACCTCTATCACAAATGTAGGTTGTATAGTAGGTATCTCCAACAAGAAATCATAAGGTAGCTCCATAACAAAAGGCTGACATCTAGATATGACATCCCAAGTCCAAAAGAATGTGTAGCACTAGGGTCAATCAACACTATAATAAGTATAAGAATGGATGTAAATAAACAAATCTGACCTATCACAACATGTGGAGAAACAACTCTCTCCTGCTGAGTCAAATCATAAGTATGGGTTGTCACCTTCTGCCTACCTTGACCTCATCCTCTACCTTGATGTATTGTGGCTCCTTGAGTACTAGAACCTACCTGTGATTCATACCCTCTGCCTGAGCTTTGTGGTGCCACCAGTCTCTATACTCTAGTCATTGACTGTTGTTAAGTTCTCTATGGACAATCCCTACCAGAATGTCCTTCCTGACCACATACAAAACAACCCTTCAAATCAAGGCTCCAACATGGAACTTTATGAAACATGTTGTAGTATGTACGTTATAGTGGTGTCCAATAAAAACTCAACCTATGAGGTCTTGTTACAGTTCCTATACTCTATGTCCTCTGTGGTGCTGGTCCACTAGCCGCAAAAGTAGTAGTACCCCTACCATATGGAATCTGTGGTGGTTCACTAGCTGGCATGTCTTACCTCCTAGAAGGACATGTAGGTGTCCTAGTCATCCTCGACTGTGCACTAGGTCCTGGCCTGATCAACTCACCACTTGTCCTCTTGTAGGTCTCAAACTCCCACCTCTACTGAATGACGTGCTCCACACTCCTGACTGCATTAAGAAAGGTATGTTGGAAAGGGCTCTCCATGGTGATGTTGCCACCCTTGCGCTGGTATTCTGTGATCAGGAGTTGGGTGTCCATGGGCCATTCTGTGTCTACACTGAAATGGGGAAATATTATGAGGCCATATAGTTGAGCCTTGATGAGGATGTCAAGAGTCTAAGTGAGGGAGATTGCAACATCTTAGGATTTGAGGCCTCAAATATAATAATCTTAAAAGGAATGATTGGACTACCCATATCACCAATGTGCACCTCCTTTTCCGGGAGCCCATCACTAAAGAACTCCATAGTTAAGTGTGCTCAGCTTGGAGTAGTACTAGGATGGGTGACCAGTTGGGAAGTTGACCCCGGTTTGCACATAAGTGTTGATAAAGCGCGTAGTTATGGCTAGTGGTGGTCTGTGGGGCCAGTCGTCATTCCTAAACTCTACTATAACAATGGGTAGTGTGCCCGTGTGTTACATAATAAGTCCACTTGTATGCATTATCCATTAAAGGTTAGAACATGTCCTGGACAAACCTCTATCACAATTGTAGATTGTACAATAGGTATATCCAATAAGAAATCATAAGGTAGCTCCATAAAAAAAGTAGATATCTAGATATGACATCCCAAGTCCAAAAGAATGTGTAGCACTAGGGTCAATCAACAATATAATAGGTATAAGAATGGATGTAACTAAACAAATCTGAACTATCACAACATGTGGAGAAACAACTCTCTCTTGCTGAGTCAAATCATAAGCATGGGTTGTCACCTGTTGCCTACCTTCACCTCATCCTCTACCTTGATGTATTATGGCTCCTTGAGTACTAGAACCTACATGTGATTCATACCCTCTGCCTGAGCTTTGTGGTGCCACTAGTCTCTATACTCTAGTCATTGACTGTTGTTGAGTTCTCTGTGGACAATCCTTAACAGAATGTCCTTCCTGACCACATACAAAACAACCCTTCAAATCAAGGCTCCAACACGAACCTTTATGAAACATGTTGTATTATGTATGCTATGCTAGTGTCTAGTAAAAACTCAACCTATGAGGTCTTGTCACAGTTCCTATACTCTATGTCCTCTATGGTGCTGGTCCACTAGCCGCAAAAGTAGTAGTACCCCTACCATATGGAATATGTGGCGATTCACTAGCTGGCATGTCTTGCCTCCTAGAAGGATATGTAGGTGGCCTAGTCATCATCGACTGTGCACTAGGTCCTGGCCTGCTCAACTCACCAGTTTTCCTCTTGCAGGTCTCAAACTCCCACCTCTATTGAATGATGTGCTCCACACTCCTGACTGCATCAAGAAAGGCATGAAAATCTATCTTGGATTCTATCATAGCTATCCTCTCCTATAGATCATAGTTCAAACCTTGTTCAAAATGCATGATCTTATCCTCATCTATGACACATAGCTGAGGAAAAAACCTAAGAAAATACAGAAATAGAAACTCATATTCAGTCACTATCACATGTCTTTGCCTCAGAGTCTCCAACTGATAAATCTTATCGCGTATGTGTGTGGAAGGATAATAGCTGGACTCAAACCTCTTTGTAAATTCAGCTAATGTCAAACTTTGTTCATCCAGGTATGTCTCTTCCATGCTCTACTAGTGACTTTTGCTGCCTTTTAGAAGATAAGTAGCATGGTTCACCTTCTCTACATCAGATACATGAGCTATTTCAATCACCTTTTCAGTTTCATATAGCCAAGCATCTTCTTCTGCAAGATCAACAGTGCCATAGAAGTCATAGGCACCCATCTTTCTCAACCTCTCATAAGACCTACTAATATCATGCAATGGATCAAGAACACTTGGAGGTGATGGTGAGACTACCCTTGTTGCTACATGAGCCATCACTGACACTAGTCTTTGTACCATAGCATAGAGATGATCAATGGTAGATAAGGTAGTCACTACATGATGTTGATCCATTACATAAATAGGAGGCTCTTCCTACCCTGGTTCATCCCTAGCACCACGTAATGGAGGTGCCACATAGCAACTCTCCACATGTTCTTCACCTCTACCAACCATGATTTGAAAGAAAAGATAATATTCCATATATCATTAGATAATTTGAACGACCCAAAAAGATTAATAGACTCATATAATGTCCCTATACATAGGCACTAAAAAAACCTAGGTTCTAATACCACATTTTGTGGGACCCCACCTCTGAGACCCCATAGTGTTATCTAAATTAACCACAATAAATCTCAAATTAACAACTTAAACCTAGAATCAAGACATTCTATTTTATGAAAAACACATATAACTTTTTCCATTTAATTCTAGATCTGGCACAAGCAACTAAGTACTATTCATTTTCAACATATCGTATATAAGCAAGCCCGAGATGTAAGCATAATTCAAGATAAAACTCTAATACAACAAGAAGTAAAAAGTTACACTATTACATTCACATAAGCAACCTAGATCAAGACAAAGTGCATCACTACAAGCACGCACACCCTCCTAGAACTCCCTAGTACAGGGACAACCTATACATATAACCCACAACAAGAAGAGAATTCCCAACCCCATATGATGAAGAAAAGATGACTATGGATGAGAAGCTCCTGGGTGAATTGAAGTTGAATCAGTACGTATAGAAAATTTGAACCACCACTTATCAACACACTGAGTGAGTGGAATAGGTTCAATACAAAACTAGCATTGAACTAAACTTTTTTAATTGATCAAAGATGAGTACATTTCATATTAAATAAATAATTATAAATATTGTGCAAATAATGTCAGATATAAGCTACATAAAATGAACATGAAATAAAAAATAGAACAACATGTAATTGGATATTGATAATAAATCTAATTCTTAGCTTTTCAAGATTCATTGTTAGGTTTGTACCTAATCAAGTAAAGTTCGCCACACCATGTTCTCGTGTCAACAACTCACTGTCCACATCTTAGGGTCAACCAAAAACCCTAAGATAAAAAACAAACTCTGGTCTACCTCAGAGTTGCCAAACACTAGCTAGGTAAGAGCATAAAGCCTCTCTACCTGTAACATACTGAAACTTGGGAATATCTTCATTTTAACCCCTTTCCAAGCTTTTCCTTTCCTTTATATCCTTTTTCATCCTTTTCTTAAATTTTCCTATCTTTCATGTCCTTTTGTCCTCAATATTGAAATTGTGGAATAAATAATGGTTTGGAATAAATTTGATTCATATTTATGCCAACATATGGGTTTGTACACAAATACCTCAAGTAGTATTTTAATTAGAGTCTAAAATGCAAAATGACCACGAAAGTGAGATTATCATTAGATTATATTTTTATAGCCTTTTGGGACAAGAAATGAGAGATAATATGTAATTGAGTTAGTTAATGAGAATAATAATTGTCTTTTCTTTTCCTTCTCCTCTTAGAGGGAAATAAAGCACAAAAGGGAATTATGTGGTGAGATATGACTCTTGAGATTAAAATATGTTGTCTATCCTGAAATTCTACTCAAAGATTTAATTAGAAAATCTTTTCATATTAACTCACCTTTTTATACATTAATATATATATATATAATATTAGAATTATGGACCAAAATATGTTCAAAACCGAAAAGTAATGGCAAGGGAATATTCTAGACACTAAAAATAGCATGTGGTCCAAATTTGGAGTCAAATAGTCAATATTTAACCCTCCAAATTGATTTTGAAAGAATTGATTAAAGTTTGATTAAAGTTTAGAATTGATTTCATAAATGCATCACATTTAACCTATTATTTCATTCTGTCACACATTATGTTTATTTAATTTCTCCTCATGCATGCTATCATATGGTCCAAATTCTATTGCACTCTTTAGATCCATCACACTCATGATCATACAACTCCAGATTCGTCCTCTTACTCTGACTTTCTCATGACTCAACGCCATTTTTTAGTAGTCAATCCTTGAGTGGTTTTCATCCTCGTTACTCCATTTTTTCAGTTGATTCTTTTGCCATTGAATCCACCATTTTCTATCGTATAATGCGAGCCATCACTTGTCATTTGTTTCAGTCAAATGGGGAAACGCCCAGTTCATCGCTCGAGGCTCTCTCACAGGCACCCTAGGTTCACCTTAGACCACCTCTTCACATATAAATACCCTTGCCCAGGTCTTTTTAAGAACCATTGTAATTTTCCTCCTCTCTCAATTTCACTGCTAGTCATTGATTCATAACCTCCATTTGAGCTTTTCTTCTCCGGCCTGCGACTCGTCTCTCGGGTTCCTGGTGACACCGGAAAGCTAGTTAGTGGCCAATCTGAGTTTTCCACCCTCATTTCTTCTTCTTTCCACCTCCAATTTGGCATTTCACCATGATCTACAAAATTACCCAAACTGGCCTCATCGTGCTCGGGCCATGGTGAGGCACTGGGTTGGGATGATTCCCCTTGGCGGATTTCTAGTTCTACCCTCCTCTTCACCTCTTTTCTTTTGTTTCTCATGTAGGGTCATTTCCTTTCGCCTAGTTTGACTCCGTGTTTGACCGGTTCCTCATGAGCTTTGACCCACAACCTGGCTGCTCGTGATTGGGCCAGCTCATGTGGGCCCGACCCCTTTTCTTTTCTTTTCGCAAGTTCCTTTGCCTGTGTGGCATTTCCCATTATTCTGATTGGCTCATATTAGAAATTTTTTTATCTTTTGATTCTTTTACCCAAAAGTTTAAAAATAAATACTATTTATTACAAATGTTTTTTGAGCATGTATTCCATGATTTCAAGGAATGATTTTGAGGAACTAATTTATTTATATAAAAGACCAAAAATTTGTAACCAGTTCATTTAAACTCTAAATCAGACAATCAAATATGTTTTATTGATTAGAAAAATATAAGGGATCGATTGATCTAGATTTTAAGCCCAAACTCTGAGGTTTTTTTAGAAGGTCCAAAATTAGGGTTTTCTACACTTTATATCATATAAAACCCTAATATATGTGATAATATTGACAATTAGGTTAAAGTGGACTTGTATACATCTAGTTCATGAAAGGTGTTTACTAGGAATCTCAAGTGAGGTATGTGCATTTCTAAATTCTACGTTGGGCATTTTAGTTTCCAACCCTAATTTCCCAACGAGGCATGTATTTATACTTCACTATCAAAATTTGCTCATTTGGCATATTCATTTCAATAATTCTAGGGTCTTGGACCCCACTTGTAATATTTCAATCATTGAAATCTACCATACTAATTCTTCTAGCATGATTATTTAATTGACTGGTTAACTAATATAGTAGTACTTATGTACAACCACCCATAGTTGGGCATGTGTTATTTCACCCAGGGGAATGCGATTACTCTCCCCAATTATATATATATATATATATATATATATATATATATATATATATATATATATATATTAGGTGTTTGTCAATGTGTTACTCTCCCTCACCGATTGGTTGAGGTTAGGTAGGTGTGTAACATACCAGATCTCGAACCCTACCCTAGAAGTTTAACCTTTTGGTCTTAGACAAACAAGGTTGAGGGTAGAATGATCCTAATAATCCAATGCATGAACAATGTAATCTAATATGTGACATAATTCGTTTGGGGATAAAAAGATGATAAAGAACTTAATTGAATAAATTTAATTAATCGGCCATTAGTGGGCCATGTGACATAACTCATATAAGAAAGCCTCAAAATAAAGAATAGACTTCAAATTTGTAATTTACACATTAAAATAAGACTACATGTCAATTTTCATTTAATTGTGACAACCTTGAAATAATATGGTAGGTTAGGAGAGAGAAATTACCTAAAAGGTGTAATTAATAAATAAATATAATAAATGACTCTAAAAGAGGAAATAATCTTAGATTCATAATCTACATAATAAATATAGCCTTTGGGTAAATTTTTATCCAATTTGGAGAAAGTTTGCTTAAAAGGTAAAATTAGGAGAGAGAAAGTGTGTAAAACCTTCAAGATATTAAATAAATATACAAATATACCCAATATGTAAAATTGATGGCAAATTTATATCCAACAGATTAAATATGACTTGTGGGTCAAGTTTCATCAAATTTGGATAATCCTAATACCATTAATGAAAGAGGAAAGATAAATTGAGATTTAATTTATTTAACCCATTAAAAGTTTCCAAAAGGCAAAACTAAGTACATACTCAGAATCTGCATGCTTTAATTGGCCTTTGTGCAAAATTTCACTTAATTTGGATAATGTTTGGACCCTCAATTGTGGAAAGAGAGAAAATGAAATAATGTTAATATTTCACTTTAATCGGATTTGAATTGGATAATGTTTTCCCTGTCACATGGATCGTTATTTTGCGATTTATCTCTGACCGTCGGATTTAAATCGAGTGGCAACTATCTTCTTTTTCCCTGTTTCCTTTCTCATTTCCAAACGATTGGTTTCAGATTTTGCCTCTCTGATTTCCTTCTCATCTCTCTATCTTCTTCCCCGATTCTTTCTCCCACACCTTCCTTTCTATTTCCCCCACCCTCCGATCCTAGATACTTGGGTATTTATACCTCGAGTTACCCAAACTGCTGGCGCCGCCCTTGTGTTATGTTTCCTCCCCTATTTCCCCCTCCTTCGCATCTCCTCGTCGCCTTGGACCATCAGACCATGAGGGATCGGTTCCCTCACCTCCGTTAGGGTCCCAGCTCCATCATTCTTGCCCCGGTTTGGTCCCATCAGGCTTTGGGCATGCCTCCTCTACTCCGGCTGCTACCCTGACACCTCATGGGCTCCTCTGAGCAACTCCGACTGCTGTGAAGCCAAGAGAGGGATCCGTTTGCTTGCACGCAGCTCCGGGATGCTTTTGATGTCGCTAATTTGGTCGGGTTTGGTGGTGTTTCTATTTCCCTCTTTTCAGGTGCTTCTTTCTACCTGTACCTTGGCGGAGATATGATTTGAAGTTCTTTCCACCTCAGTTTTGGTGGTTTGGGACTCTTGAGTTTGGTTTTTCTTTGCGTTTGCGATGGTGCTTTTCCCTGGCATTTTGGTTGTATGATTCATGAGATCCCATCCTCTAGTATCGTTGATTTGTTGCTATTCACGGTCCCTTCATCGCAAGCAAGGTTGAAGATGATTATGTTCGTTTTTCCTAAACCACCCATCAGTTCCTCTCTTTAGTTTTTCGGGCGAGGGGCATTATAGTCTTTTCATCCCTAGTATCCTTTGTTTTGGCTGGGTTCGTCTGCCCCTTGGTCTCACTGATGAGGGAACCTTTGATTGGGCCAAGTCATGCGAGGCCCATTTTCTTCTCTCTCGCCTGTGTGTTTTTAACGTGGCTTTTCCTTGAAATTCAATTGGTCAGAAACTGCAAAAATTGATAACTAATTATCTGTTTGGCCAAAAATTACAAATAAATAGTCGTTGGATTCAGAAAAATAAGACCTATCTAATGGCACATATTTTGATAACTAAACCCGAATATTAATAACATGTGTTTTCAATGGATGTAATTAATGATGAATTAACTTGTAAAAATTATAACTAATTATCTATAAGTCAGGAAAATATAATAAAATATGTTTTGGAATACTAATAACATAAACTAAAATATGGAATGATTTTCATAACCTAATTCACACATATATAAAAAGATGATTTTTAGGGTTTGGTTAATGAGTATGTAATTGACACAAAATATGTATATGTATTTTAATAGGCCTTTGGTGACCTAGACTTGGATCTAGGAGTGCTTTGCAGTTTGGACTCTAATGCTGAGGTATGTTGTATCCCCTATTACTAAATGTTGAGCAATTCACCTATCTTATCATCCTTTTGACTTTGGCCTACACATATGTCTATTCTCTTGATATCATGGTTCGTGTGAACTAACTTGCTTGTTATTGCCTTGGGCATTTTATTGATATCTTATCTTGTGCCTTGGTGCATGTTGGCTTGTTATATTGATATGTACCCACTTTGAAGTGGAGGTCTATATGTTTGTGTTGTCCATTGTGTGATGCAATAATTGAATAATTTTGACTACATTTTTCTATTTGCCTCTACATTTTTTATGCTATGTGATTCAGTAGCACTAGAGTAGTGTAAATTACTTTGGTTTTGGGGTAGTAATACCCTATTGTTTATTAAGAAGGGTGGCAGTATACCACTTCTCTATACCCGAGTGTGGCAGTAATCCATACTCAATTTTATATATTTGGGAGATTGGTAGTATTCCTTTCTTTATCAGGTTCAAGTTTGTGCTTGGCCACCTTTGTGTTTATATTGTTCTAGGGCTATTCTTATCTCACATGCATGCAATTTATTGATGTTGATTGTGGAGTGTGTGCCCTACTCTCTTTATGTGCTAGTATTGCACAATCTTTATTGATTTAATTTGGCAAGTATCTTATTTTAGTATGTGATGATGATTCCTATATTTTGTGCCCTCTTTTGGGGTAGTCCTTATCTCTTACATGGGAAGCTTTTTATATTTGATATCCTTAAATACCTTAAAATTTCACAATTTCTTTTTTAGTATGCACATACCAGCCTTTGCTGATGTATCCTATTGTTTCTCTTTTTCTGGGGTATGCTTCCAACCCTAGGTGGAGGACTCGGATGCAAGGCATGTTGACTAGGAATTAGATAGTGAAGTTAAAGCTTGGAGACAATATTGAGGTGATTTATATTTCCTCTACATGGATCCTTATGATGTAAGTTGTAACCCTTTGTTTTATAATTGAATATAGTCATATTTTTATTCTGCTGCTATACTTTGGTCTTTCGTTACCATATATATAAAGATTTGAAAATTTTACACCCACTCCATCATACCTTCTGAGTATGTTTGGACTGGAGGTTCTATTGTTCAAAATTTTAGTAGAGAGGTGGTTTCACTTCTTTACAACATGGTATCAGAGCCCATGGTAGTCAGAATCTGACTATTTCAATTGTGTCTCCCTAGTTACACCCTTGACTTATTTAGTTTCCTCTGTGTGAGATGTTGATCCTATATTTGATCTATGATGATCATTTGTACTATAAGGTTTGTTTTGAGGATGAGATTAGGTTATGAGGAAGTATTCATATGGAAATATTGTGACTTGCTTTTCACATTGATTTTGAGTTCACCATTGTTTTATATCGGATGATTCTTCAAAGAAAAATTATTTTCAATTATACTACTATATGTACAAAAGTTTTCTCTAATTTATCAATGTTTTCTTCAGCTAAGTCACAATGAAGTGAAACTCTAGTTTAAGTAGAATCTAACCCTAGTTTGTGACTAGGATTGATATAACGGTGTAGTTGACCTACCCTATGACTTTTTGGTTGTTCATGTAGGGTTGTTAGGTTAGAGACACGAGGACCTAAAACTCAACCCTAGATGGTGACTTGATAGTTGGATACTTAAGAAACATAAATCTCTAAAAACTTTCTCACTAATAGATGTGGGTAGTTCTAAAAATTTATTTTGTTTGTCTTGTTAGGTTGAACCCTTTAATGGGTGGAGAGTATTTAGTGGTTGATGTTTGAATCTATAGATTTTGTGGACAAAATCCTTTTTAAGGTGTGGAGTGTTGTAACATACCAGATCTCGAACCCTACCCTAGAAGTTTAACTTTTTGGTCTTAGCCAAACAAGGTTGAGGGTAGAATGATCCTAATAATCCAATGCATGAACAATGTAATCTAATATGTGACATAATTCGTTTGGGGATAAAAAGATGATAAAGAACTTAATTGAATAAGTAATTTAGTTAATGGGCCATTAGTGGGTCATGTGACATAACTCATATAAGAAAGCCTCAAAATAAAGAATAGACTTCAAATTCATAATTTACACATTAAAATAAGACTACATGTCAATTTTCATTTAATTGGGACAACCTTGAAATAATATGGTAGGTTAGGAGAGAGAAATTACCTAAAAGGTGTAATGAATAAATAAATATAATAAATTACTCCAAAAGAGGAAATAATCTTAGATTCATAATCTACATAATAAATATAGCCTTTGGGTAAATTTTTATCCAATTTGGAGAAAGTTTTCTTAAAAGGTAAAATTAGGAGAGAGAAAGTGTGTAAAACCTTCAAGATATTAAATAAATATGCAAATATATCCAATATGTAAAATTGATGGCAAATTCGTATCCAACACATTAAATATGACTTCTGGGTCAAGTTTCATCAAATTTGGATAATCCTAATACCATTAATGAAAGAGGAAAGAGAAAATAAGATTTGATTTATTTAACCCATTAAAATTTTCCAAAAGGCAAAACTAAGTACATAATCGGAATCTACATGCTTTAATTGGCCTTTGTGCAAAATTTCACTTAATTTCGATAATGTTTGGACCCTCAATTGTTGAAAGAGAGAAAAGGAAATAGTGTTAATATTTCACTTTAATCGAATTTGAATTGGATAATGTTTTCCCAGTCACATGGATCACGATTTCATGGTTTTTCTCTGATCGTTAGATTTAGATCGAGCGTCAACTGTATCTTCTTCTTCCCCATTTCCTTTCTCATTTCCAAACGATTGGTTTCATATTTTCCTTCTCCGATTTCTTTCTCATCTCTCTATCTTCTTCCCCGATTCTTTCTCCCAAACCTTCCTTTTTGTTTACCCCACCCTCCGATCCCAGATACATGGGTATTTATACCCCGAGTTACCCAAACCACTGGCACCACCCTTGTGCTCTATTTCCTCCCCTGTTTCCCCTCCTTTGCATCTCCTCGTCTCCTTGGACCATCGGACCATGAGGGATTGGTTCCCTCACCTCCGTTAGGGTCACAACTCCATCTTTCTTGCCCCGGTTTGGCCCCATCAGGCTTTGGGCATGCCTCCTCTACTCCAGATGCTACCTCAGCACCTCAGGGGCTCCTCCGAGCAACTCCGACTGTTGTGAAGCCAAGAGAGGGATCCATTTGCTCGTACGCACCTCCGGGATGCTTCTGATGTCGCCAATTTGCTCGGGTTTGGTGGTGTTTCTATTTCCCTCTTTTTAGGTGCTTCTTTCTACCTGTACCTTGGCGGCGAGATGATTTGAGGTTCTTTGCACCTCAGATTTGGTGGTTTGGGACTCTTGAGTCTGGTTTTTCTTTGCGTTTGCGATGGTGCTTTTCCCTGGCATTTTGGTTGTTTGATTCACGAGATCCCATCCTCCAGTATCGTTGATTTGCTTCTATTCACGATCCTTTCATCACAAGCAAGGTTGAAGATGATTGTGTTCCTTTTTCCTAAACCGCCCATCAGTTCTTCTCTTTAGTTTTTCAGGCGAGGGGCATTATAGTCTTTTCACCCCTAGTTTCCTTTGTTTTGGTTGGGTCAGTCTTCCCCTTGGTCTTACTGATGAGGGAGCCTCTGATTGGTCCAAGTCATGCGAGGCCCAATCTATTCTCTCTCGACTGTGTGTTTTTAACATGGTTTTTCCTTGAAATGCCATTGGTCAGAAACTGGAAAATTGATAACTAATTATCTGTTTGGATAAAAATTGCATATAAATAGTCATTGGATTCAGAAAAATAAGACCAATCTAATGACACATGTTTTGATAACTAAACCCAAATATTAATAACATGTGTTTTCAATGGATGTAATTAATGATGAATTAACTTGTAAAAATCATAACTAATTATCTATAAGTCAGGAAAATATAATACAATATGTTTTAGACTCCTAATAACATAAACTAAAATATGGAATGATTTTCATAACCTAATTCACACATATATAAAAAGATGGTTTTTAGGGTTTGGTTAATGAGTATGTAATTGACACAATATCTATATATGTGTTTTAATAGGCCTTTGGTGACCTAGACTTGGATCTAGGAGTGCTTTGCAGTTTGGACTCTAATGTTGAGGTATGTTTTCATCCCCCATTATTCTTTTGAGAAAATCACCTATCTTATCATCCTTTTGACTTTGGCCTACACATATGTCTATTCTCTTAATATCATGGTTCGTGGGAACTATCTTGCTTGTTATTGCCTTGGACATTTTATTGATATCTTATCTTGTGCCTTGGTGCATGTTGGCCTGTTATATTGATATGTACCCACTTTGAAGTGGAGGTTTATATGTTTGTGTTATCCATTATGTGATGGCAACAATTGAATAACTTTGACTACACTTTTCTACTTGCCTCTACATTTTTCACGCTATGTGATTCAATAGCACTAGAGTAGTGTAAATTACTTTGGTTTTGAGGCAGTAATCCCCTATTGTTTATTAAGAAGGGTGGCAGTATACCACTTCTCTATACCTGAGTGTGGCAGTAATCCATACTCAATTTTATATATTTGGGAGATTGGCAGTATTCCTTTCTCTACCAGGTTCAAGTTTGTGCTTGGCCACCTTTGTGTTTATATTGTTCTAGGGCTATGCTTATCTAACATGCATGCAGTTTATTGATGTTGATTGTGGGGTATGTGCCCTACTCTCTTTATGTGCCAGTTGTGTAGTATTGCACAATCTTTATTGATTTAATTTGGGAAGTATCTTATTTTAATATGTGATGATGATTCCTATCTTTTATGCCCTCTTTTGGGGTAGTCCTTATCTCTTACATGGGAAGCCTTTTGTATTTGATATCCTTAAATACCTTAAAATTGCTCAATTTCTTTTTTAGTATGCTCATACCAGCCTTTGCTGATGTATCCTATTGTTTCTCTTTTGTTGGAGTATGCTTCCAACCCTAGGTGGAGGACTCAGATGCAAGGCATGTTGACCTGGACTTAGATAGTGAAGTTGTGACGTCCCTGGATTTTGACTTCTCCAAACCCTATTGGGAATGAGATGTTAGAATCTGAAAACATCATCCAATCATATCTGAAAGCGATGTGGAAGCATAATACACATACATGAACATTCAATATAACAACACCATAACATTTCTCAGCATTTAATATGTACTTTACAAATGAATTATTTTTACAACTTACATTTACATAGTTTGAAGAAAATTCTACAAGTCTAAACATGTATGCTAACATGATCTTAGACAATAGGTACAACTTGGACAACTACTCACTTCCCATCTTTTATCTCAAGCTAGCTCTGAACCTAAAACATACGTGAAACAATGAATCAACACACAAGGTTTTGTGCACGTGGGTAGAAAGATACATACTAATATGCTTGCATAATTAAAGTAACTTGAGAAAGAAAGAGTACAAGAAAACATTTTTAAAGCGATAATCAGGTAAACACATATTTCATATATCTTTTGATGCGTTTGTACTACTAAGTGGTGTCACACCTCATTTTTCCCCGCCCCTTGGGCTATGGGGACCGAGTGTCGACCTTATATTTAGAGGGGAGAGAGAGAGAGATGTCGCACCTCATTTTTCCCCGCCCCTTGGACTATGGGGACCGAGTGCTGACCTTATATTTAGAGGAAGAGAGAGAGAGGATTGAGGGAGAGAGAGAGAGAGCATATATCCACTCAGTAGCTACAAACCATCTATATTCTTTTATGTTCTTTAATGTTTTGCGGAGCATATACTACTAATACACATCCAAGAATTTATATGCAAGCACAAACATCCAAAGTACATCATATCATTATGCATTCATGAAAACTAGTCTTATACTTAATAAAACCCACGTACCTGAGTTCAGATATTCCTCACATATCCATGATCATCTAAGACTTTGTCCATGACCAGATTAAATATAATTGGGCATCATTAATATATGATCATCATTATACTTAGCATTTTTAGGTCCAACATAGGGTTTAGGCCAATGCTAGGTTTATTGACCTAAAGTGTATCTCTGGTATTTTTGTACTGGTCAGAAGGTCAGTCTAAGGGTCTGGTTCAGATTTCATATTTTTCTGATGATTTATCTATTTTCTAGAATTAATATGAGATTAAAAGCATCTAATTCCATTCTAATATCAAAAGACCTAGTATTTGGACATTTCATTAATATCAAAGGTTGTATTTAGTATCCAAACTATATTAGTGTTCAAGAGTAATATTTCTAGGTTTTATGGCCACTATATGATGATTATACTATTCAAAATAATCTTAAAAGAAGCATCATCTTATAAATGGAAAATCACAATAATATTGCTTCAAAGATCTGATCTATGGGTTGAGTAATGTAAAGGATATTTTTCTGAGTCTAGGGATATTTTTGGGGCATTTATTGACCATTGGAGATGTTTTTAACACATTTTCAATGATTAAGTCTATTTCTGAGAATTAAGGATCATTTACCTTATGTGATGGGTCCAACGCCTGAGGTGGCGCTCCAGGATTGACCACCTTGTTCTGAAGGGGGAGGCACACAACTCTTCCTTCAGTTCACGCTGGCCCAAAAGAACCAGCTGGCTTGTGATTCTGGTCTCGGTCTATCCTCGGCTCATTTCCTTCTCGCTCACGCGAGGGTTTCCAAGCCCGATAGGTCCTGCCTCTGCGGGTGGGGCATTGCCGCGATGCCCAGCTTAAGCGATACATCATGCCTTTCATGGCCTCGCCGTCCTCCGATGTCAACACCTAAGAGCCCACGAAAACGACTAGTCTCACTGCTTGAAGAGAGATCCATAGATAGACAGACCTCCAGCTTGGATCCGCGACAGAGGAGGGAGATGCAGATTGGGGATCTGCTTCCTAACGCTTGCCTTGCCCATATGAGGCATCGAGAAGATCCGGTGATCTCCAACGAGCTTGTAGGTGATCGTCAGGGGCATTGCAGATGCTTGATGACTGATTGGTCTTGCTCGGTCTTCATCCCCAATAGCTATCTGTGAAGTGCGGTCCTCTCTGCAATTTGGCTACCGGACATAGTTGAGAGGTGACTGGATCCCCCACTTGATAGTGGGGTGCTCTGTTTGTTCTGCAAAACAGAGTCAAACTCTTGCGGCTTCAGCAAGCTCATGACGGATCTCTCTCTCTCTCTCTCTCTCTCTCTGTGGAAACCTTCAAAACCACGTGGCCCTCTGGATTTAGCACCGCCGTCTCAAATTGGGGGGGGGGGGTCAGAGAGGACGGTGGATGAGAAGGTGTGACATCATCTAGGTACGAGGTAGGGAGCAGTAGAAAAGGTATGAAGATGATGGAGGAGAAGGATGATTCTGGATACTGAGATCACACCTCAACGATGAAGTTTTTACTGGCTATGATGACTTGTAAGTGGTTCGAGTACCCCAACTAGTAGTCGAGGCAGTGCCTAGCGCATAATGTCAAGGTTTGTTGAGATCTGTAGCCTCTAACCCGATGTCGGAAGAGGTATTTGTAGGTGTGCACGGCTGTTGTGAAAGATAGATTGAATGAGGAAGGTATTTAGCCATACCAAGGAGGATGATGATGAAGCTTGGCATACTGGAAGAAGGCTACTGTAGCTGTTGGATTGCGTTGACACCATGGCATGAGATGATGGCCTGCGATGGATGCTGGAGAAGTTGGGGATGAGGACTCCAGTGTACCAGATGCACCTTAGAGGTTGGGGAGCTCAAGGTTGTTCTGTAACGCTGCAAAAGGCCTTCCTCTTCATCTTCGGTCATGGAGGTGGAATCGTCTAGTGTTATGCTGATCAATGTGAAACACAACGACTTCCGTAGATTATGCAGGAACGTCGCGATGACTAGTTCCTCAAGAGTCCAGATTGTGGCAACCTTCTTGGCCACCGGCTCCTTAGTTCTCAAATCTAGGAGACTATCAGATATGTACAACTAAGCTCATGTGATACAAAGTTAAAATATCCTAGTAAAATTCTTGATCTCAATAAGTCAAATCAACCAAAGATCTAAAACTTCAATATGTATTTATTTGACATCAAACTCTAAGGTTGATTCATATGTACATAATTCCTCAAAAGAAATTAGTTCACTACTCACTGGATCACTAAATTAATGATTGGTCTCATGAGATCTTAATCAATTAGTAAGGGTATTAATTTCACAATTGAATTAAATTAGGCATCATATGCCTCCATTGTATCTCAAAACACCTAATTTGGGTGAAGGAATCCATGATTGTATTACCAATTCCTCAATTTTAGTATTTGTCCTCTATATAAAATGCTCATCTCTCAAATATTGTATTAGTTATTAAAACTCAAAAATCTAGGTTATCACATTCACCCCACCTTAGATGGAATTTCATCCTCGAAATTCAACTAATCTCATCCTTAAGAGGTTATTTAGGAGTTTAGCTTCATATACATCATCATTGCTTAGGTTCTAAGACCGACATAATTGCATGCACTTTAAGTTGTCAACTTAGGGTCTAGAGATTCTTGGGTGTGTCCACCCCACCTTATATATATGTGGAAGCATCACTTAATGTCTTAGCCATAACATGACATTATGATATCTTAGGATCACATCACCCCTAAGGATATAGGTTTTGTTCATACTTTTAAAGTTTAAGAGGAATTTGTTTATATGCCATGATATTCAAATCGTTCAATTCTATCATCATTAAAATCTTACAATGATTTCAGCATTATAGGAGAATTATCTTTATCCTTCATATTAGAATTTTTCTACTTAAGAAGGGCATACGCAACATGTTTGACAATTAGGGTTTCACCCTATGGTATGATATTCATACTCAATTTAGAAGCATACATTGAGAAGGATCAAAGTTACGAACTATATTTCTGATCACATATCCTATGATCCAAAAATATCTTTATATCAAGTTCATGAGTTCAACTTTTTATGCCTTGCATGTATTATGTGAAGGAAAAAGAGAAAATACTAAGTTTATCCCATGATCTCAATATCATATCTTTCATGTTTCATATGAAGGGGGAGAGAATATTTTAAAGTCAAACTTATCATGATTTCAATCGTGGGTACTACATGTATGATATAAGGAGGGAATTATAGAATAGGTCAAGCTTATACGAGTGACTTCTCATATATAAATCATCTATATAGCTCAAGTGAGGTTTCTATCATCGTATATTAAGAAAGATAAGAAGAAGGGAGAACATGTATATTGAGTATCTTTTGCACAAAGCATCATACTTTCATAACTAGAGTTCATATATTACCTCACTTGCAACTAATGATGAGAGTCACAAAATATGTCACTCCAACTAGGACCTAACTCAGCCAAAGGATTGACTTTATCATATGGGTTATCTACCCATCCTTTTCTTTTACCCAATTCTCACATATAGATTTGATTCATGCATAAAGACTCAACTCAACACCCAAGAGTAATCTAGTGTAGGACATTTTTTTAACACATATCTCATATATTTGAGGCTAGGTCCTATGACCTTCTCCCTATGGGTCTTACTCTCTCAGGAGTTCAACACATAACTCATCCTACCACTAGACATCCTCCTTGTATAAGAGCTTGAGGCTCGTGCATACTCATCTCTATCTTAACTTAGCTTATATTAAGTAGGAAAAGGGAATGTACTTTCATCATCACGGCTCATATACAACTCAAATCTTAATAAGGAAACTCAAATCTTAATAAGGAAACTTATACCATCATGGATTAAAGTTATAATAGATTTTATACGCTTATTTCCTTCATCTTTCTTTTGTCTATCTATGTATCACATAACCTTATGAGGATCTTGACGTCTAATCTAGATCTATTCTCTCTTCTAGACTGATGTCACCCCCTTTCACTTAGATTGCATGAACACCCACTACTCTCCTGTGTGAGGGACACATTTTTATATGTACAGATATCTAATAAAATATTATATAGTTTTTATCCGAGAAAGAAGGTGTCAGAGAAAACTGTCGAGGCTCGAGCCGATTGGGAAACAAAATCAAACCAGTAAACTCGAGTGTCCCACACACAGTAGATAGTCCACTGCCATGCCACCTAGTGAAATGGTGAGAACGAGATGTAGACTAGTGTAGCTACCCAATACATATGAGCTCTATATGCAAAGGGTTTCAGACACTTGTCTATACCTAGTTCTCAAACATCTAGGTTCTAACCTAGAGGCTAAGTCGAACGTAATCCTTGTTTAACAACTCACTAAGTTTCTAGTATTTAAAGTGAAAGGTGAAATTTAATTTTTATGTTTCATGAGGAGCAATTGTCAGGTGTAGCTAATGTTCATACTCTGATACCCACTGTGACGTCCCCGGATTTTGACTTCTCCAAACCCTATTGGGAATGAGATGTCAGAATCCGAAAACATCATCCAATCATATCAGAAAGTGATGTGGAAGCATAATACGCATACATGAACATTCAATATAACAACACCATAACATTTCTCATCATTCAATATGTACTTTACAAATGAGTTATTTTTACAACTTACATTTACATAGTTTGAAGAAAATTCTACAAGTTTGAACATGTATGCTAACATGATCTTAGACAATAGGTACAACTTGGACAACTGCTCACTTCCCGTCTTTTATCTCAAGCTATCTCTGAACCTAAAAACATACGTGAAACAACGAATCAACACACAAGGTTTTGTGCACGTGGGTAGAAAGATACATACTAATATGCTTGCATAATTAAAATAACTTGAGAAAGAAAGAGTACAAGAAAACATTTTCAAAGCGATAATCAAGTAAACACATATTTTAGATATCTTTTGATGTGTTTGTACTACTAAGTGGTGTCACACCTCATTTTTCCCCGCCCCTTGGGCTATGGGGACCGAGTGTCGACCTTATATTTAGAGGGGAGAGAGAGATGTCGCACCTCATTTTTCCCTACCCCTTGGACTATGGGGACCGAGTGCCGACCTTATATTTAGAGGAAGAGAGAGAGAGGATTGAGGGAGAGAGAGCATATATCCACTCAGTAGCTACAAACCATCTATATTCTTTTATGTTCTTTAATGTTTTGTGGAGCATATACTACTAATACACATCCAAGAATTTATATGCAAACACATGCATCCAAAGTACATCATATCATTATGCATTCATGAAAACTAGTCTTATACTTAATAAAACCCACGTACCTGAGTTCAGATATTCCTCACATATCCATGATCATATAAAACTTTATCCATGACCTGATTAAATATAATTGAGCATCATTAATATATGATCATCATTATACTTAACATTTTTAGGTCCAACATAGGGTTTAGGCCAAGGCTAGGTTTATTGACCTAAAGTGTATCTCTGGTATTTTTCTACTGATCAGAAGGTCATTCTAAGGGTCTGGTTCAAATTTCATATTTTTCTAATGATTTATCTATTTTCTAGAATTAATATGAGGTTAAAAGCATCTAATTCCATTCTAATATCAAAAGACCTAGTATTTGGATATTTCATTAATATCAAAGATTGTATTTAGTATCCAAAATATATTAGTGTTCAAGAGTAATACTTCCAGGTTTTATGGCCACTATATGCTGATTATACTATTCAAAATAATCTTAAAAGAAGCATCATCTTATAAATGGAAAATCACAATAATATTGCTTCAAAGATCTGATCTATGGGTTGAGTAATGTAGAGGATATTTTTTTGAGTCTAGGGATATTTTTGGGGCATTTATTGACCATTGGAGCTGTTTTTAACACATTTTCAATGATTAAGTCTATTTCTGAGAATTAAGGATCATTTACCTTATGTGATGGGCCCACCGCCTGAGGTGGCGCTCCAAGATTGGCCACCTTGTACTGAAGGGGGAGGCACGCAGCTCTTCCTTTAGTTCACGCTGGCCCAAAAGAACCGACTGGCTTGTGATTCTGGTCTTGGCCTATCCTCAGCTTATTTCCTTCTCGCTCACGTGAGGGTTTCCCAGCCCGATAGGGCCTGCCTCTGCGGGTGGGGCGTTGCCACGATGCCCAGCTTCAGCGATACATCATGCCTTTCATGGCCTCACCGTCGTCCGATGTCAGCACCTAAGAGCCCACGAGAACGGCTAGTCTCACTGCTTGAAGAGAGATCCATAGATAGACAGACCTCCAGCTTGGATCCGCGACAGAGGCGGGAGATGCAGATTGGGGATCTGCTTCCTAACGCTTGCCTTGCCCATATGAGGCATCGGGAAGATCTGGAGATCTCCTATGAGATTATAGGTGGTCGTCAGGGGCATTGCAGATGCTTGATGACCAATTGGTCTTGCTCGGTCTTCCTCCCCAATATCTATCTGTGAAGTGCGGTCCTCTCGGCGATTTGGCTACCAGACATAGCTGAGAGGTGACTGGATCCCCCACTTGATTGTGGGGTGCTCTTTTTATTCTGCAAAACAGAGTCCAACTCTTGCGGCTTCAGCGAGCTCATGATGGCTCTCTCTCTCTCTAGAAATCTTCAAAACCACATGGCCCTATGGATTTGTCACCGTCGTCTCAAATTGGGGGGGGGTCAGAGAGGACGGTGGATGAGAAGGTGCAACATCATCTAGCTACGAGGTAGGGAGCAGAAGATAAGGTATGAAGATGATGGAGGAGAAGGATGATTCTGGATACTGAGATCACACCTCAACGATGAAGTTTTTAGTGGCTATGATGACTTGTAAGTGGTTCGAGTACCCCAACTAGTAGTCGAGGCAGTGCCTAGCGCAGGATGTCAAGGTTTGCTGAGATCTGTTGCCTCTAACCCGATGCCAGAAGAGGTATTTGCAGGTGTGCGCGGCTGTTGTGAAAGATAGAAAGAATGAGGAAGGTATTTAGCCATACCAAGGAGGATGATGATGAAGCTTGGCATACTGGAAGAAGGCTACTGTAGATGTTGGATTGCGTTGACACCATGGCATGAGATGATGACCTGCGATGGATGCTGGAGAAGGTGGGGATGAGGACTCCAAGGTACCAGATGCACCTCAGAGACTGGGGAGCTCAAGGTTGTTCTGTAATGCTGCAAAAGGCCTTCCTCTTCGTCTTCAGTCATGGAGGTGGAATCGTCTGGTGTATGCTGATCAATGTGAAACACAACGTCTTCCGTAGATTATGCAGGAACGTCATGATGACTAGTTCCTCAAGAGTCTAGATTGTGGCAACCTTCTTGGCCACCGACTCCTTAGTTCTCGGATCTAGGAGACTATCAGATATGTACAACTAGGCTCATGTGATACAAAGTTAAAATATCCTAGTACAATTCTTGATCTCAATAAGTCAAATCAACCAAAGATCGAAAACTTCAATATGTATTTATTTGACATCAAACTCTAAGGTTGATTCATATGTACATAATTCCTCAAAAGAAATTAGTTCACTACTCACTGGATCACCAAATGAATGATTGGTCTCATGAGATCTTAATCAATTAGTAAGGGTATTTATTTCACAATTGAATTAAATTAGGCATCATATGCCTCCATTGTATCTCAAAACACCTAATTTGGGTGAAGGAATCCATGATTGTATTACCAATTCCTCAATTTTGGTATTTGTCCTCTATATAAAATGCTCATCTCTCAAATATTGTATTAGTTATTAAAACTCAAAAATCTAGGTTATCACAGAAGTTAAATCTTGGAGACAATCTTGAGGTGGTTTAGATTTCCTCTACATGGATCCTTATAATGTAAGTTGTAACCCTTTGTTTTATAATTGAATATAGTCATATTTTTATTCCGCTTCTATACTTTGGTCTTTCGTTACCATATATATAAAGATTTGAAAATTTTACACCCACTCCATCATACCTTCTGAGTATGTTTGGACTGGAGGTTCTATTGTTCAAATTTTTACTAGAGAGGTGGTTTCACTTCTTTACACGGTGCCTCAACCCTAGATAGATAATGTAGTCATAATATTAACCATTCATGCTACTTTATTATTATTTGTCATGGCAGAATTGTTATTTCTTTTATATGCTTGAAACTCTTGACTCTCTTTAGCATCGTTAAATCTTTACCCCATGTTATCAATTGCTATATATACTTTGTGCTTATTCCCCATTTGACACATACTTTATTTCTCCTCTTACTTGGTGATCCCAACCACTCTGGTTTAGGATCAGAGTGCACAATCAGAGAATGGAAATCTAGCCTAATTAGGATAAGAAATATATGGCTTCTAACACAGACCTAATTCATGAAGTTGTTGTTGGGAGACAAATTGATATAGTTTGGTTTCCCTCTATCGTAGATCCTTTTGTGATAATTTCATGTATAACTTATGGGGGAATAAGATGTACATTTTTGTAATTGAATATAGTCATTTATTTTATTCCACTGCTATTCATTGGTCTTTTGTATACCATTATTAGTAAAGGGGTATTTATCCTTCTTTACACTACCTTACATACCTCATCTCAGGTACATGAGATAGGTTTAATGACATAAATGTCAAATCTAGGGCATCCTGTATGAGATAATAAACAAAACTATCCCTATTTATCCCTTTCACATCAAGATCACAATTTCCATAACAGTGTTTCAAATACAATACATTTCATTCACTCAATAATAGAGAATTTAGGTTAGCATCTTATCTTGAAATCTTTCCTAAATTCTGGTGACCTAGCCTTCAAGGTCAAGAATCACACTCCAACATTCCCTTTCATAATCCAAGGATTATTTGAAGGAATCCCATTTCATTTCCCAAGCACATACCTTGTGGGAAAATCACAATGTTTAGGGATCCTATCTTGATGACTCACGTTATTATGGATATTAAGTGCATTTACTCACTTTAAGAACAATAAGAGTTAATTATATGGCACATGTGTGAATTTTCATTCTAATCCTAGGATATGTGAATTAGGATTTAGATATATATTATGTTTCAGTTCAGATTATAGATACCCTACACATCCTTTTTCCTTCATATAAATTTGCATGAAACAATCACAACTCAAGAATTCACATATCATAGACAACACTCCATATTTAACCAATATGTGGAATTTGCAATGTATATATAATAAGAATATGCAAATTGAATTCAATTAAATTTGCATTACTGATGATCAAGAAAATCTAACATCCACTTGATTCATTTTTAATAATCAATATAACAATAATATATAAGGCCAAATAAGCAAACAATCCTATGCATTATTAGAGTTCTCAATTTCCACCAATTGTAGTTTAATGAGGATATTTAAGATTATAGTTCACTAATAGTTTTCAAATGAACCTACACCACTCACCTCAGGTGTGAAACACCTAAAATTAGTCCAGATACTACTGCTAATTCTTGAATCAAGTCCTTGATTCAAGAAATCAAAATTTCCTGCTACTCTTTACTCAAGAACCTAGAATAAGAAGAATTAAGAAGAAAGAATGAAAGAAGAGTTTAATTTGGTGTCTTTTGATCCAAATTAGGGAAGTGACGAGTTCTATACACAAAGAGAATGAAAGAAAATAAACCTAGTAAAGATAATGATCTATGTAGAATTTACCAACCTTGGAAAGAGAAACTCCTCAAATCTAGAATTTCCACTTTAGATTCTCCAAACCCAAGAATCCCCTCCTCTCTCAAGAATTATGAAGCTATGAAGTGTGGGACAGAAATGAGAGGTGCTTTGGTCATAATATAGTCCTATATACTCAGTAAGGTGCTTGAAATAATTAATTATAAACATTTTTTTGTCTTTTTTATTTTTCCAAAAAAATCTTGTTGATCGAGTTTATCCCTCTCAGAAATCGTCCGACACAAGATTCTGTAGTGACAAAAAAATTCTCAAAAAAATTCTAAAAATTTAATATGTTTTTATAAATCGAGTAATACACCTTCAATTAAAATATCAGCTTAATTGGATATGCCAATAAATTATGAAAAATCAAATACTATACTATTATACTCAAGCCTGTATATCATGATGTGCTGAGTTTATCCTGGGGAAACTTGGCTGATCAACAAGTCCAAGAAGCTCAAAAAATTCTGAAATGTTTCAATAACTTTCATATTTGAGTTATACAATACATATCCAAAATTCAAAGTAATATGAGCCACACACAAAATAATAAAAATCTTTTACTAGATAGTTATACTTAACACCAAATTCATCATCACATTTTCTATTGATGATTTTATGCAACTAGGGTTTTAAATTTATAACCCTACTAACCTAATCATTTACAATGTTAATATAAAAAACAAGGTTTATGATTTCGATTAATATTCAACCTAGTTAGGAGAGCATTAAATTAGTAACTATTGATGCTTAGGAAGATCTAACTAGGATTTAAAGTAATTTAGGAATGGGTCCTTATAGAATCCATCCCTAACCTCCGGAAAACTATGGACTCCCAGTCATTTAGTGTGAGATATTTCCCCCCCTCATCCTAAGATCTTAACCAAATCTCCATGAGATTTTTGGAGGATGGGTTCCTCTCACCGAGACGACCTCAACGATCCCTTCCATGTCAAAGCATGCCCTCAGAGTAGGGAGAACCATCTCCCTTATCCTCTCACTTCTCACCTGATGGCAATGTCTAGTTTAGGCTTTCTTCACCCTTACCACCTTACACCTATTTAAAGACTCCAAAACAACCACCACACCTCCTTTATTCATCCTCGTCTCTCAATTGCACTAGAGATCTCCTCATCCTCCCTAACCTAAACCACCTTCACTTCACCTGACCTAGAGAACCCCCTCACTCCTGAGACCTCCTTGACACGAATTTACTGTGCGTAGAATGCAAGTGCATGCTTCAGAGTAGTATAGGCCTTTGTGAGGCCCGAGTCAAACTCAGGGAAACATAATTATTGGTAGACTACTACTAACTACTTGCAATCAGCTAGACTGATTAAATTGATTTGAGAGTTGATTGAAAAAGAAAAGAAAAATGAAAGAAAATAGAGCAATCGATTAAATGTTTGGTTTAATCAATTCAAATGGGAATCTTTAGGATTACAGTTTCACCACAGGTTCTCATAGTATTAATTTCTACATAGTTAACCTAATCTATCTCTCATTCTGGGTAGTGGCCTGTATTCAGAACTGCTCACTTTCGTGATACAATTCACTACCAAAATCTAGGTCGGTTCCACGGTAGTAGTAACCTATACCCTAAACTAGGTGCATGAGGACCATACTCTGGGTTTCCACCATTAACCGTACATCGCCTTATTCAAAGGATTGATTAGTTAATGTGAATTTCGTCTCTATTCAACCATTAATTCTTCTTTCAAAGTAATTAAAGGCATTAGATTATCATTAGGGTGATCAATCATAATGATATAATGGAGAAAACGAAATCATACCATGGATTTAAGAGATAAATTATGAAATACTATGGCAAAAATGTCATACAACCATCACCCGGGCTACTCCCGGTCCTAAAGACAAAGGGGATTAGCCCCGCATGTTCATCTCAATGAAAGACATGGTGAGAGAAAGGGAAAACATGGAGAAGACGTGAATGAAAGTTATGTAAACCCATGAACAGAGGATATTCGGGCGTTCCTTGACGTAGAATTTGCGATCTATAGCCTTCTGATGGTGGAAAACGTCCTCTGCGGCTCTCAGAACGATTGGGGCATGATTCTGGGCTCTGTTCTTCTCTCCTCCTCTCCTTGAGACTTGTGCAATGACTAATGATGCGATACCTTACTTAGGGCCACCGTAATTAGGTATATGCACCACTTTATATTACCAAAAGATCACCACCGTCTGATTAGAATCAATCTGGAAAAAAACATGATCTGACGGCGTCAATACCATCGACGCGGGTTGATGGTATCGACCCGTCAGAATAACGACAAGTCTTCTTTTTCTGACGTTCTTCCTGTTGCAGACTCGATACCATCGACTGTAGTGTCGATGGTATCGACACCTTTAGGCGTCGCTTTTATCACCGATCTGACACTGAAGCTGGGCAAGGTCGATAGTATCGACTTTGCGTCGATAGTATCGACCAGTTGACTGCTGGATCGCTGTAGGTATCTCGCTACCATCGACTTCGGTGTCGATGGTATCTACGCATCTTGGTTCCTTACGGATGTCTCACTGTGACCGAGTCGATACTATCGACATCTGTCGATGGTATCGACAACTGCATATATTTGTTTTTCCTGAAATTTCAAGATAAATCCAAATCAGCCTTGCTAAAACACATCAATATGATCATTTATAACCAAAAAGATGAAATACAGTAGATTTGATGCAAAAAGAGATTATAGACTAAAACGAGCGAACCATGCGATATTAACCACAAATGTGACTAATAAACACATAAAACGCATGTAAAACCAGTCTATAAAAGCGACTCAAAATCCTCGCATCAAACTCCCCTAAGCTTGAACATTGCTCGTCCTCGAGCAACAAAACTATAGAATGAAATTGCGAGGGTCAACTAAAGAACATATTATCACAACAGACATTACTGTATGATTCCCACTAGACATTTACATACCGGCCCTCACAAACCACATAATGGTAACAACCCTACATGTGACGATGATCATCCATAATAGATATCCACTCCAAGATTGGTGAACACTATCAAATAAGACAGTTAATATAATAAAATCTTCCGGTTCAGGCTTGGTGCATCTTGTGATCCCCTATCTACGTTGCTCATAACCTAACTACCATCTAAATGGAAGCAGATCTCCTAAAATACAAAAGTGAGAAGATAATCACTAGTGGCCTACCATTTTGAGCAACGGGTGGATGGAATAGGCGGTTTATGTAAGAAAGAGTAGCACAATATAGTTTGACATGCAATAGTGCAACAATGACCTACATGATGCTCATGCATATAAAAATGACCTAATGCTTACATTTTAGGTGGAATGATGCATGCATTACTATTCTATCCCAACGAGAGACAGAATATCTACAAAACTACACATGTGCTTTTTCTTCTTATTATGCATGTGAACAAGTTCCTCCATCTTTCTGACCTTCACTTACTTATTATTTTTTTCTTTTTTCTTTTTAGCCCTTATTTTGCTTAATGACTAAGATGAAATTTGCACATCTTCATCTTGGGCTTATTCTCATAACTACTATTTTTTTTTAGAAAGTACAAAACAAGTTCCTTATTTTCAGAAGAAGCAAGGCACATCATGAACAAAATGATTAAGATCATGCAAAATGCAGCTAAAATGACATTGACATGCATTCTAAAATTTGTGCATGCATGACTATAATGCAACAATTTTTTTTCATAAATGCAACAAATGTAAAAACTAACTACAATGCAATCCTATCTACATGATATGCAATCAAGAGATGACGAACTGTAAAGTGCTACTAATTCTTATGGTGGAGTGTAAATGAGATGAGGTGGATAGATCACAAGATTAATTGACAGAACCCTTGGAAGATATTATATGTTCCTCCTTATTGACATGTGTAAAATCAAGGGGTTTCCCTCTCTTATTTCAGATTAAAGTCCCATTACCATTTGGTCAGTTTAGGCTCAACATCCTATTCCGTCCACTTTCCTTGAATCATAGGCATGTAGAGTTGTGATCTTATGTTTTAAAGTTGACAAACCCAAATATTTTCATAAGTTTAGCGCTTAAGTTCAAACAAAGCAAGCTTGCAATCACATGAAAATTTTTCAAATTTACCCATACTCCCATATGACAAACATAGAGATGACAAATTACACTGGACATCCACAGATACACTAGATAGCATGTGGATCCTAAAATATAAAGCTAATAAAATTTCTAACATAAAAGAAAAGGCAATAAATGATAAAAACTAAGAAAAATAAAAGATAGAAAAAGATAGAAATTGTTCCATCGCCCCCCCAAGCTTGAATCTGACTATGGCCTCATAGTAAAAAAACAATCTTAGAAGGTGGAACATTGATACCATTTATTGCTCAGGTGGGGGGTACTGTGGGGTGGTGGGATCCCATGATGGATATTTCCCTTGGAAGTTGGGATCATATGGGGGCATCGGTGGAGGTTGAGGATATCCCCCAAAGTAGTTTTGGCTCTAGTAGTGATCATAAAATGGTTGTTGCTGCTACGCGATCCTCCCCAACTGATCGTAGACTTGTTGTTGATTGGCAAACAGCTGACGTTCGTTCTCAAAGATAGCTTGTTGATTAACATACAACCGATTTGTAGTCTCCTAGATATCAGCAAATGACGTAGTGTGATGTTGTTGCGTCTCCTGAATGCTCTGTAGCATGGTGTACATGCCCTGCATAGAATAGACATCCTCTCCTTGTTGAGAGGATTGTGGTCGTGGAGCCTGTGAAGATGATGATGCATGTGATAAAGTGACTTTTCTAATTTCTTTTATACTTGGTTCCTTTAATCTCTAATCTTTTTCAAAACCCTAATTCACATAAAGATTAATTGACCACTCAAAGATTGGACCTTCGAGCCCAAACTTTACCACAATGTGGGGTATGCTATGGTGAAGCTGTGGTCCAAATTTCATGTCATTTGGACATTCCTAGCCCTCTCTACGAAATTCCAAAGTTTTTACAATGTTTTATTTCCATTTGAATCGTATCATTATTCAACCTATGGTTTTTATCATCTCCAAGGTATTTTTACCCTGTCATGTGGAGCCTTAGTCAGCAATCCGTGGACCAATCACTTGGGGTCATCCTGGCCATCTGTTTGCATCTGAGACAGATCTGACGGCCAGAGGGTCGTCTCTAACCTCCGCTCAACCCGGGATGTCGTGGCCACAGCCACGAGCCCACAACCCCGACCACTCCTCCTCGTTTTGGTCCACTTAGCACGAAACTGACCGAGGTAATGCCTCCACCTCATCTCCACGAACACAACGAGCATCCACACGACCCGCACCGATGATCAGAACCATCCCCACGACTGCCACTGGTCGCAACCAGCTCCAGCGCGCCCAAATCGAATTGGGCATCACGCGCTCAGACCTCCTCCAATCTATTTAACCACCTCACAAGCTTCGCCTACACCCCTTTGCCTTGTTCCAACCTTCATTTTCCCCAGAGCGAGCCTCGAAGACCATCGAACTCAAGCTTCTTCTCCTAGCTCTGTCCGCCGCCGTCGAGCAGCTGGGTGGGCTGCTCCTGACCTCCTCACCCACCATCAGCTGATCCTAGAGCTCCGCAAAGCTCCGCCCCATCCAACCGGCACCTCAAAGCCGAGCTTCCCCACCTGCTGCTCCCCCTTCCATCTTCCTCCGCCGTGATCTGTGAAGCTCGCCGGTCTCCTAGCCGACCCGGCGATCCCAGGGGAGCCAAGACCCGAGGACCGTCCGTCCAGCTGCGGGGAGCTCCCACGAAGCTAGTCCGATCTTCACCCGTGCATGAGGAAGTCCCAGACTCCAGAGAGAGCTCGCCGGAGATCTCGCCATCAACCTGTAAGCGGTCTGAGCTTTGCTTTATGCACGTGAAATCTTGGTCGTTGGATGTGATCATCCAACGGTCCACGCTCTCCCTAGTTTTCAATTAAAAAATCGAAATTCAGTTTATGAGTTAATATTGGGAAATTCGTAAAAAAATAGTAGGAGTGTCAGACAAATACGAATAAGTACTCTATTTTGATCAGAACAATACGAGGATCACGATTTTGACATCTTTTGACCCTAAATCTGACTCGAGTAATTACTCATGCTTATTTTTGTGTATATCTTGATTAATTATTTGGAAAATACTCGAATCTGTTTAAATCACCAAAAACCTGTGATAATCATCTTTTTGCATCCTTATCATCATGGAATGATCAGATCCTTTTATTATGACTCAATTATCATTAAAACCTATTTATCACTCCTTTCCCTATTTTGACCTACCAATATGTGCATAATTAATTAATATGATCTATAGACCATGATTCTGACTTTATGAACCTACTCTGATGTGACAATAATAATCTTGGACTCAACTCCATACTCTAAGATCCGTACTCAACTCTCATGACTCCAAATCTATAAAGAGCCTTTTTATATACTCTTTAGAATAAGGGTAATTTGAACAATATATCTAATAAATGCCAAATCTCTAATAATTTCAGGAAATCAAAGGTATCAGTGAGGAGCATCTCTGGACTCCCCACTTCTGAGTAGAAGGTATGCCATTACCTCTTGTTCGATTACTATATGTAATGCTTGAGATCTATGAGTAGTAAAACACCTGGCATGAGATAATGAATGAAATGAATGTAATTTATATGATGCTTGAATGAATTGCTATATGTATGGTTTTGATACTTCTTCTGAATTTCTTGTGTATGATTTAAACACCTGCAAATATAATATAGATGTTCCATCATAGCTAGCTCATAAACCACTTGGTGATAGAGCACATGTATAATGGTCACAAGCCACTGGGTGGCAGATCATATGATGTTGTATATTGATCACAAACTCCTCGGGAGTAGATCATCAGGCCTGAAGACGTCAAAGCCTTGGTGGAAGACGCACGAGATGTATGATGGAAAATATACTTAAAAGATACATGTTCACGTTTGTTAATAATTATGTCTTAATTTTGTTATATACTTGTAATTGCTTATTACTGCCAAGTTTACTTTTATCCTTATTCCCAAGTATAAAAGAGGTACATCAAATGACGCGGAGGTGTACTTAGTACAATATATTTATATATTGTGTTGACACGTACCAATTGCATATGTTTTATAGGTACCTTCTGCTTATGATGCTTATGATGAAAGGAAGATGATGTTGCTACTCTATATGCTGGCTCACAAAAATCAGATCTATCATGGGGAATGCTAAAGCTAAATGGGACTCTTAGATTATGTTTCTTTTTCTTTTGTATTTACTTTCTCATGTATTAAGTTTCTTCTATAGAACTCCTATGCCTTCGGGCCCCTATGTAATGAACACATTTGGTTTATGTATGGAAGCTTTTTATTCTGTGCATTTATATATTCATGTGTTTGATCCACTCAGGGACGGGCAATTTTAACTCTATTGTACGCCTTATGTTGGCGTCTGAGGTGTACAATGGAGTTAGGTTGTTAACCCGTGACAGATGGTATCAGAGCAGGCACATGAATCAATATAGATGTATCAAATAATTAGTAACCTTACCTAGACCTAGGGTAAACCACATTTAGCAGTAAATTGCCGAGGTGTCTAGAAGGGTACCTTGCGGAAGGTTCTGACATAATCACTCTCCCCATCCATTTTCACGGTGCGAGGGTTCCCGCCGCAAGCTATCTACCTGGCTAATGCAATTATTGTTAAAGTGGGCACCCTTACCTTAGAAAAATCTTTCCTCTCATCTATTCTCAATTAAGGACTACCCCCCCAGCCAACCTATTTAGTGAATAATATACACTAGGCTTCTCATCTAATTTCTCTCTCATGACCATGATTAATGATATACTCTCTCTATTATGTGGGTAGACTAGGAAAAATGGGAACAACTAAAAGACATGAAAAATTGGAAAAATACATGCCATGATTTCTAAATCTTTATTGGTTGCATTACGATCTATCTCAAATAAATCTCTAAACTATCTTTTATACGAACTTGCAGATGCCTCCAAAAACTAGGTCCAAGAGAACAAGATCTAGTGATGGCTCTGGTGATGAATCTGAATCACGCCCTAATAAGACCAAGGTTGTAGGCAGTTGGGAAGAGCAAAAGAAGGTGATGTTAGAATGCATGCATGCCCTAGCCCTAAAAGAAACCAGAAATAGTGCCTCATCCTCTAGGACCAACCATGAAACCACCATTAGTGACTTCCTTAAACTCAAACCCAAAACCTTTCATGGAGAAGACTTAGGTGAAGTCCTAGATAAATCCGATGCATGGATCATATCTGTTGAAAATGCCTTTATATCCCTTAAGTGTCCTGAGGAAGATAAGGTCACCTTTGCTACCTACCAACTTAGGGGGTCCGCGAAGTTGTGGTGGGAAACTTATTACCATACACGAGCACTTCTAGATGCCCCCATAGGTTGGGAGGAGTTTAAGGGGATCTTTACCAACCGTTTCATGCCCATATCAGCTAGGAAGGAGAAGAAGAAACAGTTCAATAACCTCACCCAAGGAAATCTATCTGTTGCTGACTATGTTAGGGCCTTTAGACTCCTAGAGCGTCATGCTCGCAACCTTGATGAAGATGAAAATATTGAACACTTCATAGATGCCTTAACCAAGAAATCAAAGTTTACCTTTGCACCTCCACCCATCCTACCTTTGAAGCTGCCATCAACAATGCCCTTACCCAAGAGAGAACCTTAGGGAAGAGCAAAGCACCAAGTTTGGGATACCTAGGTCTAACCGATGCATCCGTCACCAAGGGCAAGGCAAAGGAGAATGATAAGAAGAAGCCTAACAACCATGGCATGGGAAGAGGAGGAGGAAATCACCATAGAGGTCAATCATACCGAGGAGGATCAAACCGAGGAGGCCGAGGCCGAGATGGACCACACCGGGGGCATTCATCTGGTTCTAACAAGTGCAAAATCTGTGGAAGCTCACATCCAATGAGATGCAAGTTCGAAAAACCCGTTTATTACTACTGCAAGAATGAAGGGCATATGAGGTATAATTGTCCAAATCTGGTCCAGGGGGCACCTCAGAACCGTCCTGCCCCATTACCTCAGCCTGGAGCTCCACCTGCTCAACCAGCTGTCCCTATAGCTCAGGCTCAGCCAGAACATCGTTAGGGCCGAGTCTTTGCAATTGATGCAGAGGAAGCTAAAGCCAATGACAATCGTCTGATTGAAGGTAACAATGTTAATAATTCTTTTGTGATAAATCCTTGAAAACCATAATCTCATATAAAATCATAATGTAGGTATGATATGTCTCCATGATCATCCTGTTGTGGCCCTAATCGATTCAGGATCAACACATACATTCATATCTATAAATCTTGCTTCCATGCTCAAGTTCGAGATCAATGATCTAGGTTATATCTTGGATGTGACAACTCCCAGTGGCAAAATTTATACTTCTCTTCAGAAAACCAAAACCTTGTCTTTTTCTTTTGGTGGCCATACATTTCAATATGCTTTCATTCTTCTTGATATGGAAGATTTTGATCTAATTTTGGGGATGGATTGGCTCTTTTCCAACTTTGTTATGCTTGATTGCCGAGGCAAGAAAGTAATCTTTTGTGCACCCAATTCTAAACCTTTGACCATTTCCGGGAGAAAAGAAAGAAACTAAAATATGATTATTTCTTCTCTTAAAGCCGAAACCTTAATAGCCAAAGGATGTAGAGCCTATCTTGTTGTTGTATCCATGCCAGATCCTAAGGTGAGACCTATAGAGAGCTTGGATGTGGTGAGAGATTACCCAGATGTTTTTCCTGAGGAGCTTCCAGGGCTGCCTCCAGATCGTGAGATTGAGTTCTCAATTGAGTTAGCACTGGGCACTGCACCAGTCTCTAAGGCACCTTATAGGGTGGCACCTTCCGAGCTTGCAGAGCTTAAGAAACAACTGGAGGAACTTCTTGATAAAGGCTTCATCCGTCCTAGTACTTCTCCTTGGGGTGCTCCTGTTCTTTTTGTTAAAAAGAAATATGGGTCAATGCGAATGTGTATTGATTATTGCATGATCAACCAAGCCACCATTAAAAATAAATATCCCCTCCCAAGAATTGATGACTTATTTGACCAGCTTCGTACTGCCACTGTGTTCTCCAAGATTGACCTTAGATCAGGTTATCATCAATTATGAGTAAAAGATTGTGATATTCCAAAGACATCTTTCAAAACTCGATATGGACATTATGAATTCGTGGTGATGCCTTTTGGCTTGACTAATGCTCCTGGAGTGTTTATGAATCTGATGAACACTGTCTTCCAGCCATTCCTTGACAGCTTTGTTGTGGTCTTCATTGATGATATTCTTGTATATTCAAATTATGTTGATCAACATCGTGAACACCTCTAGAAAGTCCTTGATGTTTTGAGAGCCCAGAAATTGTATGCTAAATTATCTAAATGTGAGTTTTGGATTCACCAAGTCATGTTTCTTGGCCATGTCATTTCGGGTGGGAAAATTTCTATTGACCCTGCCAAAGTTTTAGATGTCCTTGATTGGAAAGCCCCCACCAATGCTTCTGAAATTTGTAGCTTCCTTGGCCTAGCAGGCTATTACCGTCGTTTCATCCTCAATTTCAGTAAAATAGCCCTACCCATGACTAAACTTACCAGAAAAGATGCCAAATTCGTTTGGACTCTTGAGTGTGAAGCTAGTTTCCAAGAATTGAAATCCCTCTTGACTTCTGCCCCAGTTTTAACCTTACCTTCTGGTAATGATGGCTTTGTAATATTTTCTGATGCTTCTAAGATGGGATTGGGTTGTGTCCTTATGCAAGATGGTAATGTTGTTGCCTATGCCTCTATACAATTGAAACCTAATGAGGTCAATTATCCAACTCACGATTTGGAATTAGCTGCCATTGTCTATGCTCTCAAAATCTGGAGACATTATCTGTATGGTGCTACTTTTGATATATTCATGGACCACAAAAGTCTCAAATACCTCTTGACTCAGAAGGATCTCAATCTTCGACAGAGGAGATGGTTGGAGTATCTCAAAGATTATGATTTCACTATTGCATATCACCCAGGCAAAGGCAATTTTGTAGTTGATGCTCTTAGTCGTAAGAAATCGATTTGTGCATCAATGCATCTGGAACCTTCATCTTCTGGGTCATCTCAAGAAGAATCTAGCTCTATTATTTTGGCGAATATCAATATTATTCCTAGTCTTCTTTCTGAACTCCTGATATCTCAAAAGGACATCCCTAGCTTGGAGGAGATGATAGCTCTTGTGGCAAAGACCCAGACACATCTATCTGTTGGTATGGACGGTGGACTAAGGTACAAGCATAGGATGTGGGTACCTGAAGAGTCAGAGATTAAGAAGCGTATCCTACAAGAGGCACACGGGTCTAAGTATTCCATACATCCTGGATCTACTAAGTTGTATAAGGACCTGCAGAGATACTTTTGGTGGAGAGGTATGAAGAATGATATCGCTGAGTTTATCTCTAAGTGTCTCACTTGCCAGCAGATTAAGGCCAAGCACCAACGTCCCGGCGGTCTATTGCAACCCTTACCAATTCCCGAATGGAAATGGGAAAATATCACCATGGATTTCGTGGTGGGACTACCCAGGACCAGGAAGGGTCATGATGCGGTTTGGGTCATAGTAGACTGGTTGACCAAGTCTGCACATTTCTTACCTATGCGGACTACGAACAAGGTTCCTGAGCTTGCTGAGTTGTATATAAAGGAGATTGTACGGCTGCATGGAGTGCCAATTTCGATAGTTTCAGATCGAGATCCAAAGTTCACATCACATTTATGGAAGCAGGTGCAGAATGAGCTGGGTACACAGTTGAATTTCAGCACAGCATATCATCCCCAAACTGATGGCCAGTCAGAACGTACTATCCAAATCTTAGAAGATCTTCTCATAGCATGTGTCTTAGATTGGGGAGGATCTTGGGATTACTACCTTCCATTAGCAAAGTTCGCTTACAATAATAGCTATCAATCTAGTATTGATATGCCACCCTATGAAGCTCTCTATGGTAGGCCATGTAGATCCCCTCTCCATTGGGATGAAGTTGGGGAAAGGAAGATGCTAAAGTCTGAGGAGTTACAATTATATGCTGATAAGGTGTCCTTGATCAAGCAGAGGTTGAAACAGGCCCAGGATCGGTAGAAGTCGTATGCAGATGCACACAAGTCAGACAGACAGTTTAATGATGGCGACTATGTATTCTTGAAGATCAGACCTATCCGTGCCATAGCCAAGAAAAAGGGGAAGCTTAGTCTGAGATATGTGGGTCCTTTTGAAGTTCTGGAGCACATTGGCGAATGTGCTTATCGACTTGCTCTTCCTCCGCAGTACAGCATGATGCATAATGTCTTTCATGTATCCAACTTGAAACAGTATGTGAAGGATGATAGTCATGTGCTGAATCATGAGCCTCTTGAGTTGCGGGAGAATCTCTCTTATCCAGAACAACCTACAAAGATTCTCGACTCTAGGGTAAAGGAGCTCAGGAACAAGCAGATTTCGATGGTGAAGGTACAGTGGAACCATCACGGTGCAGAAGATGCTACCTGGGAGCTACGAGCAGACATGGAGCAACGTTTTCCTCACCTCTTTCATCCAGTTTAATTTTGAGGACAAAATTTCTTTTAAGGTGAGTAGGATGTGATAAAGTGACTTTTCTAATTTCTTTTATACTTGGTTCCTTTAATCTCAAATCTTTTTCAAAACCCTAATTCACATAAAGATTAATTGACCACTCAAAGATTGGATTTTTGAGCCCAAACTTTACCACAATGTGGGGTATGCTATGGTGAAGTTGTGGTCCAAATTTCATGTCATTTGGACATTCCTAGCCCTCTCTACGAAATTCCAAAGTTTTTACAATGTTTTCTTTCCATTTGAATCGTATCATTATTCAACCTATGGTTTTTATCATCTCCAAGGTATTTTTACCCTGTCACGCGGAGCCTCAGTCAGCAATCCACGGACCAATCACTTGGGGTCATCCTGGCCATCTGTTTGCATCCAAGATAGATCTGACGGCCAGAGGGTCGTCTCTAACCTCCGCTCAACCCGGGATGTCGTGGCCACAACCACGAGCCCACAACCCCGACCACTCCTCGTTCTAGTCCACTTAGTGTGAAACTGACCGAGGCAATGCCTCCACCTCGTCTCTACGAACGCAACGAGCATCCACACGACCCACACCGATGACCAGAACCATACCCACGAGTGCCACTGGTCGCAACCGGCTCCAGCGCGCCCAAATTGAATTGGGCATCCCGCGCTCAGACCTCCTCCAATCTATTTAACCACCTCACAAGCTTCGCCTACACCCCTTTTCCTTGTTCCAACCTTCATTTTCCCCATAGAGAGCCTCGAAAACCATCGAACTCAAGCTTCTTCTCCTAGCTCTGTCCGCCGCCGTCGAGCAGCTGGGTGGGCTGCTCCTGACCTCCTCACCCACCATCAGCTGATCCTAGAGCTCCGCAAAGCTCCGCCCCATCCAACCGGCACCTCAAAGCCGAGCTTCCCCACCTGCTGCTCCCCCTTCCATCTTCCTCCGCCGTGATCTGTGAAGCTCGCCGGTCTCCTAGCCGACCCGGCGATCCCAGGGGAGCCAAGACCCGAGGACCGTCCGTCCAGCTGCGGGGAGCTCCCACGAAGCTAGTCCGATCTTCACCCGTGCATGAGGAAGTCCCAGACTCCAGAGAGAGCTCGCCGGAGATCTCGCCATCAACCTGTAAGCGGTCTGAGCTTTGCTTTATGCACGTGAAATCTTGGTCGTTGGATGTGATCATCCAACGGTCCACGCTCTCCCTAGTTTTCAATTAAAAAATCGAAATTCAGTTTATGAGTTAGTATTGGGAAATTCGTAAAAAAATAGTAGGAGTGTCAGACAAATACGAATAAGTACTCTATTTTGATCAGAACAATACGAGGATCACGATTTTGACATCTTTTGACCCTAAATCTGACTCGAGTAATTACTCATGCTTATTTTTGTGTATATCTTGATTAATTATTTGGAAAATACTCGAATCTGTTTAAATCACCAAAAACCTGTGATAATCATCTTTTTGCATCCTTATCATCATGGAATGATCAGATCCTTTTATTATGACTCAATTATCATTAAAACCTATTTATCACTCCTTTCCCTATTTTGACCTACCAATATGTGCATAATTAATTAATATGATCTATAGACCATGATTCTGACTTTATGAACCTACTCTGATGTGACAATAATAATCTTGGACTCAACTCCATACTCTAAGATCCGTACTCAACTCTCATGACTCCAAATCTATAAAGAGCCTTTTTATATACTCTTTAGAATAAGGGTAATTTGAACAATATATCTAATAAATGCCAAATCTCTAATAATTTCAGGAAATCAAAGGTATCAGTGAGGAGCATCTCTGGACTCCCCACTTCTGAGTAGAAGGTATGCCATTACCTCTTGTTCGATTACTATATGTAATGCTTGAGAGCTATGAGTAGTAAAACACCTGGCATGCGATAATGAATGAAATGAATGTAATTTATATGATGCTTGAATGAATTGCTATATGTATGGTTTTGATACTTCTTCTGAATTTCTTGTGTATGATTTAAACACCTGCAAATATAATATATATGTTCCATCATAGCTAGCTCATAAACCACTTGGTGGTAGAGCACATGTATAATGGTCACAAGCCACTGGGTGGCAGATCATATGATGTTGTGTATTGATCACAAACTCCTCGGGAGTAGATCATTAGGCCTGAAGACGTCAAAGCCTTGGTGGCAGATGCACGAGATGTATGATGGAAAATATACTTAAAAGATGCATGTTCACGTTTGTTAATAATTATGTCTTAATTTTGTTATATACTTGTAATTGCTTTTTACTGCCAAGTTTACTTTTATCCTTATTGCCAAGTATAAAAGAGGTAAATCAAATGATGCGGAGGCGTACTCAGTACAATATATTTATATATTGTGCTGACGCGTACCAATTGCATATGTTTTATAGGTACCTTCTGCTTATGATGCTCATGATGAAAGGAAGATGATGTTTCTACTCTATATGCTGGCTCACAAAAATCAGATCTATCATGGGGAATGCTAAAGCTAAATGGGACTCTTAGATTATGTTTCTTTTTCTTCTATATTTAGTTTCTCATGTATTAAGCTTCTTCTGTAGAACTCCTATGCCTTCGAGCCCCTATGTAACGAACACATTTGGTTTATGTATGGAAGGTTTTTATTCGGTGAATTTATATATTCATGTGTTTGATCCACTCAGGGACGGGCAATTTTAACTCTATTGTACGCCTTATGTTGGCGCCTGAGGTGTACAGTGGAGTTAGGTTGTTAACCCATGACAATGCACCTTGGTAGAAGCGTGGACGCTTCCACGGTGCCACTCGTGCCCGAAGAGGAGTGAAAGCCTCCTCTTCCTCCTCATGCTCGCCTCCTTCATCATTGTCATTGTCATCCTCGTCTTCTCCACTATCGGAGTCGTCGATGACAATTATGGGCCACCGAAAGTGCTGAGCTCCCTGGATGTGGAAGATGGGATCTGGAAGTGTGCACTCCTAGTACTCTTTGTTGACATGGCAATGTGCATAAACCATGCCATCACGGAGCGTAAGAAGATTGGAGCGATGTAGGTGATGCAGATTTACTTTATTCTTGTTGACCAACGGAGTGAGTTGGGAAAAATCCAGACCAAGATAGAGAGTGAGCGGTGTGATAAGCCCTCCACAGTGGATAGGGGCTCGTCTAGTACTCCTCCGCACGTCCATCACACGCGTTAAGAAAAATGTGCCCCAGTTGAGCTCTTCTCTTTTCAACAACTTATAAAGAAAGAACAAGTCCATCTCCTGAAACTTACTTAGTGAAAGGTTTCCTCGAGCAAATAAAGTAGTGCACAACATGCGATGCAGAATCCATACAAATGGATGCTCAAAGTCAGTGACGGTTGCATTATGATAGCTGACAGACTTGCCTGGAGGCGCGGTCACCAGTTGGGCAAAGATTTCATCATAATCGGTCTGGTTGTCCAGCCTCCTGTGCTGATTTAGAGAATGATACCAGTTGTAGATTGAATTAAACTAGTCGAGGGTGATGGTATAGTTGCTGTTGAAAAGACATAAAGAAATGTGGCCCTTGATCCATTCCCGATCAGTGGCGACAATGTCGTTGGGCACGACGCATATGTCAAGCGATGCCATAAACTCCACCACCAGTTCTTTGTACGTCGGCCACTCACCAAAAAAAGATGGCCTTCAGCGTGGTACTAGACACCTTGAAACATCCTGGTTGTATGCCTCGCTTGCCCCTGAAGAAAATAAGCGAGGTTGGCCTCAAACTCGAGGTCACAGATCATAGCCCAATCAACATATCGGGTCGGTTCAATTTTTCACTTTAGCAGCTCCTCATAGATCTTCTTTACATTCACTGAGGGATGAACAATCCTTGGATGAGTAATGGAGCCAGGTGGTGGAGGAACAAACGTCTCAATCTCCATCGGGGCTACCTGTGAAGATAATGAAGCTCCTTCCATCCTCACCATCATGAACAGAAAGAAATGGAGAAGAAGAAATAGAGCTCGATGAAGGTCGGAGAAGAAGATCTCCACTCGGTGCACAACTCGGGGAAGATATCTCGATCCCTTGACGCTCGATGAAGGCCTCCGGTCGCTTAGCAATGCTCAATGCACAAGTTGAGGGGATTCACTCTGAAGGTGTGAATAGAATTGAGAAACAGACCCTCCTTTTATAACTGAACCCGTCGCTACTGTTACTCCGTCGATACCATCGACGGGGTGTCTATGGTATCGACACCTGGAGCACAATCCGCTCTTCGTGACCATCGACAGTTTGTCAATTGCTGGATGTGGGGGCCCAGATCGATGACGCGTCGATACCATAGACAAGGGTCGATGTTATCGACCCATCCCACAGATCCACTTCTGAAATTGGTGGGCTCCATTAATTTCTTCTTGCAGATCGGTGACGTGTCGCGTCGATACTATCGAATGGGTGTCGAGGGTATCGACTCTTCATGGTTCGATTACCCTCACGAGGCCCAGGCGCCGCTTCCTTGTTGTTGCCGTGTCGATACCATCGACTGGGCTGTCGATGGTATCGACTTCATTGAGACAAATTGTTCCATAAATCTTCAGGGATCTCGTGAGCATCGACTTCATAGTCGATACTATCAACCCAGAGCTATCTTTTTCTTCGACGTCGCTGATGGTATGTCGATACCATCGACAAGGCCGTCGATGGTATCAACTCAGAAATTTTTTTGCAGCTGCTTCCCTGTACCCACATCACTACCATCGACATTGTGGTTGATGGTATCGACTCTGATTCAATACTACACACTGAGCACAACGATTAGGGTATCATTTTTACACTAAAAATGAAATTAAATAAAACTAACTTGCAAATGCGAAGGAAAAATGAAGGAACTACAAATTAAAACTACCGATGATTGGGTTTCCTCCCAACAAGTGCCCTACTTTAACGTCTTAGGCCAGACAAAATCAAGCTCATCGGCTTGGGGTATCGGGGAGTGTTCCTAGGGGATCACTTAGTAGTTTGAACTCAACTCTTTCCTTGCCAATTCCTAATGTCAAGATACCTCTACCGATAGCAGTGATAAGATCAGCCGTAGCTTGAAATAGCCTACCCAGTAGCATCTCACAACCCTTTAGCTGTGGCATGTCCATTACAATGAAATCCACAGGAAAGATGAATATGTCGACCTTAACAAGTACATCCTCACAGACCCCATATGGCTTAACAATAGACCCATCCGCCAACTCAATAGTCATGGCAGATTTCTTTAGTATCTTCAATCCAAGCTTTTGGAACATGGATAACGGCATAAGATTTATGCTAGCGCCTAAATCACACTGTGCATATGGAAAGTGATGGCTGCCAATTGAGCACGGTATGTAGAAACTCCCAGGATCTTTCTTCTTCTCTGGTACACTTCCAGTGATTATCAAGCTCACCGTCTCATTCACAAAGCAAACATCAGTGTCTTTTATCTGCCTTTTCTTAGTGATGATGTCCTTGATAAATTTTCCATATGTAGGAATCTGTTCTATCATTTCCACTAATGGAATATTAATATGGAGCTTCCTAAACATCTCCAAGAACTTCTTGTAGTGTCTATGCTCCTTCTTCAACTTCTGAATATCCTGAAATGGCACACTTGGCTCTTTTATGTGCTTTTGCGGTGGTACATATGGGCTATTTGGGGTCTCCTCCCCTAAGCTTGCTTCGTTGTCACCCTCTGACATAGGCTTTAGCACATCATTCACAGTTGGTGTGACTCGTGGCTGCTCATCCTTCTCGGTGGTAGTAGCTTCACTGCGTAATATCACTTTCACCTACTCCTCTTGCCTAGATGTGGGCACGACTGTGATGGGTTCTTGGTAGGATTTCCTGAATGGGAAATATTCGCCTGGTAGTCCATATAAGTTGTGGGGATATGGTACACTAGTTTTAGCCTCCGTGTCAAAATGTATTTTTTCCTTGTCATGGACCTCCACCACTAGGGGCTCTGGTTCCTTAATCACAAATATATACTTCACTTGATGATGTGTTTGAGCAGACTCTGCATTACCAGCTGGTCTTTGTTGATTTGTATGCTTCATGGCTGCAACTTCATTGGCGATTTGAGTCACCGTAGTCTCTAGTGTCCTCATCTGCACTCCATGACTTTGTAATGTCTGCCCAAATTTATTTAAAATCTCACCCTAGGACTATAAGTGCTTGGCGAACTTACTCATCATCTCTTGATTTTGTTGCACCACTTGACTAAGCAACTCAGTGCTTTTATCCTCTACTTTTAATTGTGGTTTTGAGTCTGGATCTTGCAGTAAGTTGTTTGGATCCTTCCATGAGAATTTTTTGTCCTTCCTCCAGGCATAATCATTGTTCCTATAGCCCTGTTGTTGCATGAATCTGGCTTGGGCCTCCTCATCAGATTCATCTTCTTTCTCCACAAGCTTCTTGGCTATGAGATCTAATTTTTCATTCAATTCTCTGATGGCTTTGGCATCCCCTATAGATCTAACTTTTTCAGGTGCATCTCTAGTACTCCAGGACTGCTTCTTTGCCATATTCTTAAGGATCTCCCAATACCTTGTATCAGTGTTGTTAAGAAAAAATCCTGACCCTATTGAATCCAAATTGCTTCTGTCATGCTTATTAAGCGCGAAGTAGAAAATCTTCACCTATTTTTCCTTATCTAACCCATGATGAGGGCATCTTTTCAGCGTTATCTGGAATCTTTCCCAGGTCTCCGAATAAGTTTCCCCTACTTTTTGAGTGAAGTTGTGGATTTTCCTGATTAGATCATTTGTCTTCTCAGGTGGAAAGAAACGCTCAAAGAAGACCTCGATGATCTGGTCCCACGTATCAATGATCTCATCATCAAGATTATGAAACCACTCCCTTGCATTTCCTACAAGAGAACTAGGGAATAGTTTCAAATATAGTGTCTCCTGTGGAAAATGACCGATCTTGATCATATCACAATTTTCCACGAAAGTGCTTATGTGGGCCACTGGGTCTTCATTCTTTAGTCCATGGAATGCTTGAGTTTTGACTAGATTTATTAGTTCTGGATCAATTTTATAAGTCGAGATGTTGATAGCCTGCCTCTTGATCGGCCCTTTCGGTGCAGAGGAAGAAGACGCCTTGATCTTCTCCCATATCATCTTTTCTTCAGCCATCTCTTCTTGTTTAGAATCTGAATTTACTCTCTCGGGTTGATTCTGAATGTTATGCCCCTCGTCGTCTGATCCCGAAGATGGGACCTCTGGTAATGACTGCGCGTAGTCTGTGCTACGTGTGCTCACCATGCACTAGTACCTACAAAATGATATATTTCGTTAAGTATAATGCTAGATGAATATAGAATTCTGAAAATTAGACAATCAATTGCAAGAATTAACAATGTAGTTAAAAGAAAAAGGTAGCCTAGAGTAGCCGCTTATAGCACTCGTAGTGCCAACAATTGTCGTTTCCCCAACAACAACGCCAAAAAATTGACACGAATTTACCGTGCATAGAACGTAAGTGCACGTGTCAGAGTAGTATAGGCTTTTATGAGGCCCGAGTTGAACTTAGGGAAACATAATTATTGGTAAACTACTACTAACTACTTGCAATCAGCTAGACCAATTAAATTGATTTGAGAGTTTATTGATAAAGAAAAGAAAAATGAAATAAAATAGAGCAATCGATTAAATGTTTGGTTTAATCAATTCAATTGGGAATCTTTAGGATTACGGTTTCACCACAGGTTCTCTTTGTATTAATTTCTACATAGTTAACCTAATCCGTCTCTCATTCCGGGTAGTGGCCTTTATTCAGAACTGCTCACTTTCGTGATACAATTCACTACCTAATCTAGGTCGGTTCCACGGTAGTAGTAACCTATACCCTAAACTAGGTGCATGAGGACCATACTCTGGGTTTCCACCATTAACCGTACATCACCTTATTCAAATGATTTATTAGTTAATGTGAATTTTGTCTCTTTTCAACCATTAATTCTTCTTTCAAAGTAATTAAAGGCATTATATTATCATTAGGGTGATCAATCATAATGATATAATGGAGAAAATGAAATCATACCACGTATTTAAGAAAAAAATTATGAAATACTATGGTAAAAATGTCATACAACCATCACCCGGGCTACTCCCAGTCCTAAAGACAAAGGGGATTAGCCCCGCATGTTCATCTCAATGAAAGACATGGTGAGAGAAAGGGAAAACATGGAGAAGACATGAATGAAAGTGATATAAACCCCTGAACGGAGGAGATCCGGGAGTTCCTTGACGTAGAATGCACGATCTACATCCTTCCGGCGGTGGAAAACATCCTCTGCGGCTCTCGGAATGATCGAGGCGTGATTCTGGGCTCCGTTCTTCTCTCCCCCTCTCCTTGAGACTTGTGCAATGACTAATGACGTGATACCTTGCTTAGGAATGTCGTAATTAGGTATATGCACCACTTTAGATTGCCAAAAGATCACCACCGTCCTATTAGAATCGATCTGAAACAAAACCTGATCTGACGGCATCGATACCATCGACGCGGGTCGATGGTATCGACCCGTCAGAATATCAACAAGTCTTCTTTTTCTGACGTTCTTCCTGATGCAGACTCGATACCATCAACTGTAGTGTCGATGGTATCGACACCTTTAGGCATCGCTTTTATCACCGATCCGATGCTGAAGCTGGGCAAGGTCGATATTATTGACTTTGCATCGATAGTATTGACATGTTGACTGCTGCTCATTGTAGGTATCTCGCTACCATCGACTTCGGTGTTGATGGTATCGACGCATCTTGGTTCCTTGTGGCTGTCTCACTGTGACCGAGTCGATACTATCGACATCTGTCGATGGTATCGACAACTTCATATATTCGTTTTTTCCTAAAATTTCAAGATAAATCCAAATCAGCCTTGCTAAAACACATCAATATGATCATTTATAACCAAAAAGATGAAATACAGTAGATTTGATGCAAAAAGAGATTATAGACTAAAACGAGCGAATCATGCGATATTAACCACAAATGTGACTAATAAACACATAAAACACATGTAAAACCAGTCTATAAAGGCGACTCAAAATACTCACATCAAATCTACTGTATTTCATCCTCGCTTCCTAAACCACCTTCACTTCACCTGACCTAGAGAACCCCCTCACCCCTGAGACCTCCTCCTTCCAATCAACCGATGTCACACATCCCTGGGACCCCGACAAAGGGAACGCCGGCCTCCACAGGAGCTACAAATGCACCAAGACACAGGTTGACAAGCACCTGCAACCAAACTTTGAATCTCTATCACCGACGAGGTCTAGAGCTTCTCCGAGCTTCCTAGAGGTTTTAGACACATCCCATGAAGCTTCACATTCCCTTAATTCAACTTGAGGGTAGGTAAATACCTAAAACCCCATCTCCATTTCATCTCTGCCTACTTGATCGAAACTTGAATAATAGTCCATTCTCGATGACCATTCTAGGCTCCTTGATATCAGTGTGACACTGCGAGCTCAACCCACACCTCAACACCCACCTATCTACCCAAACAATGTCCTCCCCACTCGCCTTCCTTCTTTACTACCATGGTTCCATAGGAGTAAGAATCAAGTTTATAAGTTACCCACTTTGACCATGCCTGTCACGCCTGCATATCTTCCGCACATGGGATTTTTAGTCCTTTTGGACCCCGACTCGACCCTGTTAGCCTAGCCTGGCTCATGGGTTAAGAGGAGGATCTGTGGAGCCGGATCCTTCCTATGATCCATGAGGCCCAACCACTTTGTTTTTCTTTTTCTTTCAAAACCCTATCCCTTTTCTGTTTGGTTGATCCTATAAAATCAATAATAAATGTTTCCAGTATCTAAAAAATACCTATAAAATACCCATGTTCTTAGAAAATTGAGGAGATCCTATATCACATGTACCTAAACCCAATCCTAGAATCAATGTACCCTTTTATAGATTTAATTAGTGTTCTATTATTAAATTAAATTAAAGGAAATGAATGTTAGAACAAGGATCAGTATTTATGAAAAACCCTGAGGCATTAATATAATCATGTGTCCTCTGACCCAACATCCTAGGTTGTTGATTAATAGTGAACTTATATTCCCTAGCACCACATGAATGGTCTATTTCTCTCTCTTTCAATAATGGTTATTAAGGAAATTAACCATCCTAAATATCTAAATCCATACTCTAATCCCTAACCCGAGGATCCTCTCTATATTACTCTGACATAAACCTAAAACCTTAAATGAAAACCCTAGTGAATCCAAAACCCTAATATGGAGTGTTAAGAGACACACAATGATATTAGGTCTTCATTTTATTTCAAGGTGATATACTCTTTTATTCTAGACTTGTGAAATCCAGATCTGAGATTCAAGGTATGTGGATATAATTACATGAATAGTTTTATTGGATTATATAATTATGAGTACTTACTTGCATTTAGTTTATTAATCTTGGTTGGATGTATATCTATACATATTGATATTTTTCTACCTTGAAAACTAAGAACACTAAGGAAAGAAAATTGAATGTAGTTGTTGATAGTGTTCATTAATCCCCCAATTAGAGAGGGAAAGTATTAATCTTAGCAAGCACCTCCCTAATGGTACGTGGTACACAGGGAGATCCCTAATGGTACAAGGTACACGGGGACGAGCCAAAAAATATACATGTTGATTGTGATAAGCCAACCATAGTAATACATGTCCATTGAAATATGACTAATAACTAAGATTTACCTAATTTTCCACCTTAAATAATGTTTTCATTTCTTTTCATCTTTCTTCAATATTTTAAATATTCCAGCATAGTATTATATCTTTCAAACACATACCAACTTTATGTTGATCGTTTGCTTCTTGTATTTTCTAGGTATAAGGAATACGTAATGCATCTCAAAGTACCTGAAGATATTAATAATGATCATGGAGGATGATTATCTAGATGGATGTCTCTCGTCTTATTTTTAGTTTAGTTAGTTGTTTCATTTCATTAGATGATGTTTAGGATGCCTATGTCCTATGCATTTTATTTCCTTAAGAACTTATTTCTTATTCTAGTGAATAATGCAATATGACCTTTTATCCTTATGAATAGTGGTTGTGTGACTACTTTAATGATGTTTGTGAACAACGATCCAATTTCTTAATATATACTAGTTGACAATCACTGTCCCTTATATTTTCCCTTTTCATATCTTATAGATATGAGTGCATGTATATCTAATGTCATCATGGAAAGTATATAGGAATTGGGGCCATCATAGTATGTATGGAGCTGTGTGTGAAGCAAAAATATCATCATTACCTTTTCTTTTCCTTTAATATCATTAATGTTCTTACTGATGATCTGATTCTCCTCCCACGATCCATATACCATATCAGAAATAGGAACATGATGATGTCATCATCTACTTCTTCAAATTTTAGCATTAGATCATTCGGCTTCACCATATAAAACACTTGACATCCCAATTTATAGGTCGGATGAAGACGTCATTCTATTGGGCTGCTTCATTCCTGGACATGCTAGTTCTAAATGATGGATATGCTTTTTTTAATTGACATGGACAAACTAGATTAGAGACGTTAGACCAAATGTCATCTCCATTCCCCCAACTCATCTACTTTGGAGATTCTAATCCTAACACATCTACTTAGGTCATTAACTTGAGAAAACTTATCTAGTTTGATTTTTTTCCTTATCAAAAATTATTTACCAAATACAACAATGTAGTTGTTGAATGGTGTCTTTGGTGGTGGTGTTATTTCTATGTAGATTTGAAACCCTATTATTTAGGTTTTAACCATCAAAATATGGTACATAACTATTTGACATGAACAATTTTTTGTCCACATATTACTTCAGGTATGAAATAGCAAACCTTTTGCTGGGAAAGATATCTTTCATTGGTTAACTTGCATCAGGGATGTAAGAAACATATGGATTATAGAAGTGATCTCAAAAACCATGGAATGGTTTCCATTACAAAACATGTTTGGAATTTGCATAGAAATCCACATAGGATGAATTACATAATCATTATTAGACAACCCCAACTATATGGATTTTCTAGTGAATCGACTTCCACATTTTGAAGTCTAGGTATCTTCTTGAAATGGATAGTCCAAGTTTGTTAAAGGTAATTAGCAAGTGAGACAACACATCTATGTGCTTTTAGAAACTAAAAATCATGTACATTAGCTGTAATAACTATAGTTGCAGAGCCTGATTCAATTATGATCTTGGGACATTAATCTTGCTAAGCAATTAATAGTGGAAATTCACATTCACCTTCAAACACAGAGGATGTATGTAATTGTCCAGTACCTCCACTTATCCAAAACCCAAAATGAGACATTGCCATGAAAGTCAACATAATACAATTAGGACTCACTGAAGCATCCACATTTATTTTTACCCAATCAAAAGGTGGATGTAACCACTGGACAAGAATGTGAGAGGAGATAGTGGTATTGGAGCTAGATGGTAAAACTGATGAAGACCAATTGTTACCAATGTCTGCTGCCATCCTTAACATTGAATTACATGTTCTTGATGTTTTACATTTTTCTTTACTGAATACTTTATTATCACTAGGTAGCCATATATGATAACATCCAACTACAAAGATTGTACTAACTGATGCATAAGCTAGAATGCCCACAATAACCGATTCTAGTAGGGGTAACAAAGACAAACCTTGTATCATATGAGGAGTTTTTAAGTGAAGCCAGATGTTGATAGCGTACATACATTCTCGCAATGTAGATTTGTTTTAGATGTCTCTTGATACAATTTGCAAGTTGGGTCTTCAATAAAATACTACTGAAATATGCAAGCATTAGTCATTAGGTTGTTATGTAGTACTCGCCACATGAAGATTATAATCTTATTTGGAGTATCAAGTTTCCACAACTGATTCCAAGGACCAGAGCAAGTCTCCATTTTTTCCTTTGTCAACATATGATAAGTTGAAGCAGTAGTGAAAAAACCATTCTCCATTAAGTACCAAGTGACAATACCATGATCATTGTGAATTTGAAGACGTAAAGTTGTGATTCACATCACAATATATTTAGGGAAAAGGGATCTTAAGAATTCAACATTCCATACATTAATAAAATGTATACTATTGATCTTAAGATCATTCAATTCATGTGGCACTGGGAAGATTATTCTATTGAAATGATTTTTATGCCACAAATCCAGTTGTCAAACCATGCAAAAGTGTTCTTCCATGAGATAATGATCATATGTCTTTGATCATGTACTGTATCAGAAAACCTATTAATAGTTCTCCAAAAAGAAGTGCATCATCGGAAGATGAGGTAGAAAAAGATTTATATTTGTTCAGTACTGCATTTACCCAAGGATTGTTACTACAAAAAAAAAACTACCATACTGACTTTATGATTAGGGCCATATTCCACTCTCACATCAATTTGATACCCAACCCACCATTCTTCTTGTTCGTGATAAAATTATTCCATGCTACCAAGGATAGGGATTGCTGTGAAGAATTCTTCTTCCAAATAGACCGATGAATCAATTGATCAATGTGTGAATATAAAGAAATAAGAAAACAACAAGTTTGCATCGAATAAGTTAGAATAGTTGCCAGGTCGAAATTTGCTAAGGCAATCCTTCCAACAACATTAAGAGTATTAACTAAACAACTATTGATAGGTGAATCTACTGACTGATAGATACACTACTAAGTAGATTTAGTGATTCTTCTATGAACAATCGGGACGCATGTATGATGACCCAGATCTATTGTACATGTCATACTTTCTTTAGAGATTTCCCTATCCAATAAAGAATGTATCGACAAAGAAAAATAAATCAAGCTCTTATCAGATAATATCGCCTATTCTGAAGCTCATTTGAATTTGTGAAAATATCTTAGTGTTATCCGCATGTGATGCAAAACAACTTTTGCAAACAACATAATGTCATCTACAAATGTTACATGAGATATTGTTGGACTTGTCTGTGATATTTTCATAGGTTTCCACCTAACATACTTTTTCTTCAATCAAAAGACTTAACCTATTAAGGAACATGATAACTAAATTAGGAGATGAGGGGTTTCCCTGCCAAAGGCCCCTTGATGCTTTAAATCTTGGAAATTACTGTCCATTCCATAGAACACTAATATGCCCACCACAGATTGAATTCATAACATAACTTACTAAGGGACTTGGTAGACCTTCCTTGACAATTTTGGCAAATATAAAAGGTTATGACATAGGGTCGTATGCTTTACTTGAATCAATCTTGATTTCCATTGGTTTTGTAGACCTTGGTCTTCACATAGAATGAACCAATTCTTGAACTAAGAATATATTGTAAGTAATATGTCTATTAGGAATGAAGTTAGATTGTGTCTTTTGTAATTAACTTGGCATATATTTCATCAACCAATTAACAATAATCTTAGAAGAAATCTTTAAACATATATTATTTAATGAAATAGGATGAAGTTGTTTGCATGTCATTGGGTTCGACATGAAATGGTTGATATTTATTATCCAAAAACTTCCATCATTCACTTTCTTCTTGATTTAGATTTGATTATTAGATTGATATGTTTATGTAAAAAGAAACTATCCCCCTAGAGGTAGTTTGTATTCAATGTGTTAGGTACCCAACGTTCCTGATCAATATTAGTATCATATATGCTTTTTTAGGTTCTAAAAAAGGTACTTGTTTGGATTAAGAAAATAAAGAAATTTATTTTTTCCTTAATTGCATTAGCAATGGAGATTTTGGTGCCTTATTGATATGATGCCTCATAGAATAATTTTTTAATAAGAGACACTGGCTCATAGATGATGGTTTTCCACCATGTAGCTAGCATGTAGGACATCTTCGTATGCGGTCTTGTGTCTCAAGGAATAAATTTTCTTCTCAAGTTCTTAGGTTTGGGAAATGGTATTCCGTCAACTTGGGAAATTCTGAGTTCACAAGTGCTATCTGATATAATAGTTTTTTTTATTTTAGAATATAAAGAGTTGGGAAGAAGAGAAAATCTAGAATCCAAGTTTGGCTTATTTTTCCAAGCCAAACTTAAGATTTTTTTTTATTTATTCCAAAAATTTGTTGTCTTTCCCGATGGAATTGAGATTCGATATTTTAGTACAAGGAAAATAATGGGAAATTATTGGAAAGGTGATTACAGAAAGCTAAAAAAAAATCCAATTTTTGACCAAATCCATAATAGAATTGCTCTTCTCCCTATTGACCCCTGACATGTGAAAACATGGACAATATGGTCGGAAAAATAGGCTAAAATGGGGGGAGAAAGGAAAAATAGAGGAAAATTCCAAAAAATGTGGGAATATAATCTAATCTAGATTATTAGTAAGGTAACAAAAAACGGATTGTAAATAGTTATATCCTCTCAATTTATGGTTTATGATATGACCAAAAAATACATGCTTGAGCCTAGTTAATACAACCTCATTTGTCATGATGGCACAAATGCGAGACTAGCTATGGATGAATAATTAGTTTGACTTTCAAGAGTATATCAATTTGTACAAAATATACATCAACCATATGTAATATATATCTTTCTTTCATCAAACCTTATAATGAAAAAGGTTGATCTATGTGTTAATGCTTCATCTGTAAGACCTAAATTAATTTTAGGTCTAGATCATATAGAAATTAACCGATTTTATGCTTTAATGATGAGGGAAAGAATATGTGGAGTGAAGTGATTTGTGATATCAAGAGTAAGTGTTGCATTTCTGAAGGCCAACATCCAGTACCTGAACCAGTTTAACATCTTGACAATCTAAAAGTGGATCAATATGTCATTTGGATAAGATGGAAATTTGTTCACTTTAAGCTGGGTTGAATATATCATGGACTAGTGTGACATTAAAATGTGAGTTGGATGTGTTGATTTAATGTCGAGTTGACCTAGAATGTTTTTAGTATAGTGTGCAGCTGAATTGGATGTAGATTGGTTTAACATCTAGTGATTTTGATGATTTTTTAGTTTGACATTGAGCCAGATTGGACACAAATTAATTTTATTTTTGGATGTTAAGGATATTTCTAAAATTTAACATTGATCTCAATTAGATGTCAATATTTTCAACATTTAGATGACCTAGAGGGTTATTTTGTTTCAATGTTGAGCTCAATTTGACATGGATCAGTTTAACATTTAAATGTCTTCGATGTCGATCAGTTTAATGTGTGAATGATCAGGAGGTAAGATGTTTGTATGAAGACCAAAAGATAGGACCTAGCTAGCTTAAAATATAGTTAATTTGTACATGGATTAGCTTAAGATCTAGTTGAATTGGACATAACGATGATTGTATACAATGGATCACAATGTAGACTTAAATTCTTTTTATTTGAGTTGATTTAGAAAAAAAGGATGATCTAGTTTCAACCGACCAAAAAGAGTCTCAACTATGACCAAAAGATGTTTTTATATGACAAGATAGTCCACAATTAGGTCATATATGGTCTAAGATCCAATGAGATGTTGATGTTTGAGTAACACCAAGGTCATATTTTAGGTCATAGTCTATGGGCCGAGGGATGCAATTTCGATGCCTATGCTTAAGAAGAGATATGCTCTCTAGATGCCTATTAGGATATGAGTTAAGGCAAATGGAACAGTTTTGTGTACTTATCAGGAACCCAAGGGATGGAAAATAAATGTTTCTTGAATAAAGGGTGATTTTCCTTGAGGGACACCTTCTCAAGATGGGGCTTAATATGAATAAATGTGTTTAATAATGTGATTTCGAAACTAATGAGTGTTGCGGTTTTGAATCTAATGCTTGATGGGATCAAAATCCACAAACCAGGGTTTAAGCCCGCCCAAGAGGAATAGACTAACTATCCACTTTTAATTCACTTACTAAAAATAAACTTTAATTTTTTCTTTCTAAAATACATAGAACTAAAGAAACAACATGTTAACTTAAAAGAGAACATCCAAGTTAAGCATAAACATCATATGTTCAAAAATGACTCAAACTATTACATCATACCCAACTGAAAGAAACTAGTTCTTGCTTTAATTTACATCAATTACATCATATTACAAAATTTCTCTCAATCCTCATTCTCATATTCCCAATATCTAAGGAAGGATAAGACACCATATAACTAACAACTCCTCTCAAAACCTCAGATGATATACTCTTGATGATAGCTAGCCTCCGACTCGTTCTACTGAGCAGGGCTAGTTCCTGAAAAATATTTTAGTAGAGTGTATAAGCTACTGACTCAGTGCATAGAAAGTCAAAAAAAACCATGATAATTTATTTGTATATTTTTAACAACATTAAATAAAGAATAATACAAGCATGTCAGTTAAAATTTATAAATTATCTAAGATGGAAGTAGTTTTGATAACAATTGCTAAAAATAAATAAACTAAACTCATTCACTTTGTTCTTTTCATTATGGTCAAGACCCACATGAAGTGTACCACAACATGTGGAAGTACCATAGCAATCTACGATCTCACTATATAAGACTTAGATTAAACCCAAGATTACAAGTCTACTAAACTAGATCCCCGATATACAACAAGGCTAGCAACATCTGGCCTCGGTAGGTAAACAACTGGCCAAATAAACTAGATTTCTCCTCTAAACTTGAGTACTCATGTAGAGATTCCAAACAATTGGCTCGACTACTTGCATCAGTGGTTTCATAAAGGAACCTATAGAGTTTTATCTAAATTAATTGAATTGATTCGGTTATCATCAAAATCTTTGGTTATGTTGGGTACCTTACTAATTTAAGGAGAATGTCATGACTGGGCTTAGTCTGAGTACCTCTCTGGTATGCTTTGACTACCTCATCCTTGATTGTGCTACTCAGTGGGAACATTTCCTCCTTCACAGTGCAAACTTTTGTGATGGATTCTATGGTGTTTAGGGCATCTAATATCTACTTGATTCGTTAGTTTCACTAATAGTCTTAACACTATAATTTTATTAGCTTAACTATGTACTTAAGGCATCTATATATGCATTCTAAATTATGAACTTAAACTAAATCACTTAAACTAAACAACTAACATCAATAAAGCATTCTATTTGAACTGATAAACTAAGCATACTATTATATAATAGAATGAACTAGTCTTTGAACTTCATAAGTATCTAACTAGATACAATCATTGGCTAGATCACAAATTCTAAATATAATTCAATATACTATAATTTACGATAAACTCGGGGTTCCGATGCCTCTAATTCTACTATAAAGATCTAAAAGAATCTCACAATAGATAATTCTAGATATGAAAGCATCTATAAGACATGACAATTATTTATAAAAAAACAATAAGTTAATGAAATCTCAAATCTTGTTTCAATAATTCTAATAAAAATATGACCACATATAACAATATATGCATTGTATGTGTTCTAGCTAAAAAATCTTGTGCTTGAACTTGGTCAAGTCATATTCCACTCCACTAATCATGGATTTGAGCTCAAAGCTTCAAGAACTAGCTTTTGTTAGCCTGACGATGGTCAGCAACCCTAGTAGTGCTTTTGTTGGAGGTAGGAAATTAAGGAATAAGGTCAAGGAAAATCTTTGGTTGTTGACACATGGAGTTACAAGTAAGAGAACACAAAGATAAGTAAGGATCAATGAGACAAAACTACTTGCCAAGTCGAATCTATAACAAAACCATCAACTTCTTCTATTCCTCTTGTTCTTCCCTAAAGATCTACTAGGAAGTTTCCTTCTAATTTGTCTTTTTATGGTTTAAGGCTCTGGTTTTCTAGAGGATTGAAAAAAAATCTAAAAAAATTATTTTCTTTTAAATTCCAATATGTACAACACTAATTTTGCTTATTTTCATGATTTCCTACACTAAGTGGCTGCTTAGGTCAAACCATCGGCCATCAAACCTTCGGTTGTCAAACCTTGAGTTTGTGACCATCGGTTGTTCGTTGAAGGTAATCCTGAGTTAAAACTGAAAAGTACCATATCTTCTTCAATTTAACTCAGATTTGATTCATTCTTTTTACGTTAGATTTATAATTAAAGTCTCTAGAATTCCACATAGAAAAGTTTGATTTTTTTATTAATTCACTTAATAATTAGTACCTCAAATATATATAATGCTCTTCCACACATATGTGTGGAAAATTACTATATCAACTATGGTTCAAACCTTGATGTATCCACAACAGTTTTTAACTTTTCAAAGAAGAAGTTTAAAATAAACCAAAATGTAAATCTATCAGTTAATATTGCACACTTCTAATAAGAGTAAATAAAGGTGTAATTCATACTGAAGTTATCTTAAACTCTCGAATTACCATTAAATCAAGGTATATGTTCTAACAATCTCCCCCTATAACAAAAAATTCATCTCAAATTTCCTAGAAGAGGAAAGGATACTTATTACACATATCTGAATCTAACTTCCACATAGCTTCTTCTTCACTATGGTTCCTCTAAAGGACCTTCACTAAGGGTATCTCCATTTTCTAAGATTCTGAAATCTACAATCTAGAAATTTGTAGGACCTTTAACATAGGATATATCTTCTTTTAGTTCTACTAGCTCTGGATATATGATCTTCTCTATGCTTATATGACACTTATTCAACATGGATACATGAAACACATCACGAAAGTTGGCTAGATCAGGAGGAAAATCTTGTTTGTATATAACTAGTCCAACTCTCTATATTATTGAATAGGAACCCATGGATATAGGAGTTAGTTTGCTTGACTTTCCAAACCACAGTACACATTTCCATGGTGACACTTTCAAGTAAACCTCATGTCTAACCTCAAATTGACATGGTATATGATGTTTCTCTACATAGATTTTCTATTTATCTTGTTTAAATTTCAACTATTGTTTGGTCATGGATATATTTTCTGTGGTCTCTTCCACCAACTTTGGACTTATAGTATGTCTTTCTCCAACTTCATACTAACAAATAGGAGCTCTACACTTCCTCCCATACAAAGCTTCACAACTGGACATGCCTAGACTAGAATGGTAACTATTGTTAAATGCAAACTCCATAAGACTAAGGTGATTATACCAAATGCTAAGAAAATATAATACACATTCTCTTAGCATGTCCTTTAGGGTTTTATTTGTATGCACTGACTGTTGATATATTTGAGGATGAAATGTTGTGCTAAACTTCAAACCTATTCCCAAGGCATAATGTAGTTGATTTCAAAATCTCGATGTAAATTTGGGATCTCTGTCATATATAATAGTAACAAGTATTTCATGCAATATAACTATATCATCTATGTAGACTTTAGCAAGATTCAGTGCATCCCATGTGGAATTAATAGGTAGGAAATGAGAAAATTTAGTTAATTTGTCCAAAATCACCCTAATAGAGTCAAAACTATGTAATTCTCTAGGTAACTCTACTAGAAAGTCCATAGTAATATGTTCCCACTTACACATTAGAATATGGAGTGGTTGTAACCTTGTCTTATCATAGACCCCACACTTGGCTACATACTCAGCTACACATCTCTTCCTTCCTGACCACCAATATAGTTCCTTGAGGTTGTTTTACATCTTGAAACAACTGGATGCATAACATACATAGAAGAGTGAGTTCCTCAAGAATGTACCTCTTTAGCTCCATTCATCTAGCATATCCAATCTTTCTTATTTATATAAGAACCCATCATATCAATATATGAAATCTGACCTCTTTCCTTTTGTCATGCCATGCATGATTTGCTTCAATTTAATGTCACTGTGTTAAAGCTCTTTATTTTTCTCATAGAATGTAGGTCAAACATGCATCTATGCAATCAAACCACCTTGTTCCCACACACTCAAATATAAATTCATCTCTCTCATTTTGACCAATAGGTCTCTTTTTACACATGCCATAGAAAACATTTCTACATGTGATGTAGACTTCCTACTCAGAGCATTTACCACAACATTGTTCTTTCCATGGTGGTAATCAATGGTAACATCATAGTCCTTTATGATCTCTAACCATATGTGCTACCTCAGGTTAATCTTGTTTTGTGTGAAAATGTACTTGAAAATTTTATGGCCAGTAATAAATTGCCATGATTCAGAATAGAGATAATAACATCATGTCTTCAAGGCATGTACTACAGCTTCTAACTCAAGATCATGTGTTGGATAGTTTTCTTGATTCTTCTTGAGTTCTCTAGAAGCATAAGCCACCACCTTTCCTTCCTACATAATAAAACATCCCAAACCTCACCTTGATGCATCACAAAACACCACATATTCCTTATTTGGTTCTGATAAAATCAAATTGCTACTACAATTAATTTCTTCTTTAATATTTTAAAGCTTTTATCACACAATTTAGATGAAACAAACGAAACATGTTTCCTTTTTACACGAGTAAGAGGTGTTGCTAAGGCACTGAAGGTCCTTATAAATATCCTATAACATCCGGCTAATGTTAGAATTTTTTTAACTCAGCATGGGTTGTGGGTTGCTCCCAGTGAAGAACATATTCCACTTTCTTGGGGTCTACACTGACTTCTTCTCCTGATATGACATATCCTAGAAAGGATACTTCAGCCAATCAGAACTCACATGTGTTGAAGTTAGCCTAAAACTGGTATTGTCTCAACAAATGTAGGAATATTCTTAGATGTTTCTCATGTTGTTCTGCATCTCTATAATATATAAGGATATCATCTATAAAAACTACTATATATTGACCTAAGTATGGTCTAAAAACTCTATTCATCATGTCCATAAAAATTGTAGGGGCATTTTTTAGTCCAAATGACATAACTACAAACTCATAATGTCCATATCTTGTCCCAAAGGCTAACTTAGGTAAATCTAACACCTTTATCCTCAATTAATGGTAACCAAACCTGAGATCTATCCTAGAGAAAAAAAATTTCTCCATGCAATTGATCAAATAGATCATCAATCCTAGGTAAAGGATATTATTTCTTAATTCTTTACTCTTATTCAGTTTCATGTAGTTTATGCATGACCACATGGTTCCATCTTTCTTTTTCACAAAAAGTACTGGATCTCCCTAAGATGATGTAATAGGTCGAATGAAACCCTTATCTGAAAGTCAACGTCTCTCTTATTCAGTTTCATGTAGTTTATGCATGACCACATGGTTCCATCTTTCTTTAACTTCACAGGTGCCATTCTATAGGCTGGTAATGCTATTGGGTGACTACCAGGTATAATCTATATCTGAAAGTCAACATCTCTCTCTAGAGGTAGACCTAGTAACTTATTAGGGAAAACATCTGACAACTCACACACTATGGTAAAATCCAATATAATAACTATTATTTTCTTTGCCTTTGCATCTACCACATGCTCTAAAAAGGCCTCACACCCTTTTCTCATCATCTTATCAGCATTAACATCCAATATTATGCAAATGGGTAAGACTTTCCTATCTCATGTGAAAATATAAGAAAAACCACCTTGTTGAAAGGTAGCCTCTTTCCTTCAACAATATAATTTTCATGGTATGTCTCAAGGCAATTCATACCAAAATTATTTTAAAAAAATTAATGATTAAGGGTATGAGAATAACCTCTATGGTATACACACTGGAATTAAAAAAAATTTGGGATAGACTACTATCAAAACTATGGATTCACCTGTTGGTACTCTTAGCATCAATTCATAAATTAATACCTCAGTAAAAAGATTCAATCCTCTAACTAATTATTCCTATATAAAAGATGTGTCACACCAACATCTATCAAAGTTGTATCTAAAATGTACTTAAAGAGAAGCATCACACCTATAACAACTCTAGGTGATATTACTCCTTGAAATTGAGTCATACAAACAAAACGTCTTGTATCTCACCATTTATCATGATATCCTCATCATCCACTCTACCACTAGCCGATCCCCCTTTAGATCCTAAAGCCATTGAAGAACTTGCTCATCTAGTTGGGATCTACCTCTATGTAGTTTGAAGCTGTGATTTTGAAATTTGTGTTGGTGTGATCTGAGGCTTAGAACAATCTCTCTTAAAATGTCTCATTTATCCATAGCAGTGACATACTTGAAAATTTATCCCCCCACACAGACCAGAGTGTGCCCTACAACAAGGGTCACATACAACCATTTCCTATCTTTGTGGTCATATCACTGATAATGATGATCTTGAAGGACTTGATGAAGGTGCCTACCAAGGTGGTGTATTCCATCTACTAGGGCTAGATCTCCCCCTACTATGATAAGATACCACATCACTTGAAACAGATCATTTCCTTCCAAACCAAAAAAGACACTATCCTATTTTAGAAAAGAATCCACCATCTCCTCTTGATCCACCACTACTCTATCCTCCTCTACCGTATTCTCTGAATCTTTTGCTTCCCTCAGGATGCTTATCAGCATTAACTAATCCTCAATACTTCTTGTTTCCTTCACAAATTCTCGAAAACATTATCTATCCCTTTGGCCAATTGCTGATTTGTTGTGTCTAATCCCTAAATTTAAACCCACTTGAAACCTTTGATATTTCTCTATGTCATCCAACAAAAGTGCAAATGAAATTTAACCAACCTCATAATATATGCCTCATACTCACCAACTGTCATGCTACACTATGTTATACTCTCCAAACGGTTAAAGTTATCACTTAGGAAAGAATGAGGGAAATATTTTAGGTGGAACTCACCCATGAATTCCTTCCATGTCATCATCATATTTATCCCCTTATCTTCTACTCCACACCACCAAAATTCAACATCTCCTTTAAGTAGATAAATCACATTGTTGATCTTCTTGTACTCTGATAACTCCATTAAGCAGAACAACTTTTCCATCTGTCATAGCCACACATCTGCCACAATTGGGTCTATTGTTCTAGAAAATTCTATCTCACCAAGATACATCATTAGCTCATAGATACTCATTAGATTCTTGCTAGAAGATGAATCCCTCCTATCCTACTTATATTTATCCTTTGTTTTTACAAAAGATACAATACACTCTGGCTTCCTCATCTCTATCATTTCTACCTTGAGATATTTTGTGAGGATTAGATCCATAATGTCTCTTAGCTAGCTTTTCATGATGACCACATACTCATCCTACCATCTGCACATCCATAACAAAACATATCTGCTAGCAAGTTGTAGTTCAAAGAGGAAACCATTTTGTTCCTATTGGTATCTTAGCACATCTTTCCCAAACCTAAGCTAATACTAAGCACTAATTGCAAGAGTTGATGTGACCCAAACCCACCAACTAGGGTTTAAGCCCGCCAAAGAGAGATTAGACTATCTAGTTTTAGTTCGCTTAATATAAAATTATATATTATATTATATAGAACTAAAGAAACATCATGTTAACTCAAAGATAACATCTTATTTATGCATAAACATCATACATTCACAAATGAGTCAAACTGTTACATCATATCCAACTACAAAAAACTAATTCTTACTTTAATTTACATCAATTACATCATGTTACAAAAGCACTCTCAATCCTCATTCTCACATTCCCATGATCCAAAGAATGATAAAGGACCATCTAACTAACTGGCTACTCCTCTCAAGACCTCAATTGTTCTACTGTTGATGATATCTAGCCTTTGACTCCTCATGCTGAGCTAGACTAGTTCCTGAAAAATATTTTAGTAGGGTGTGGAAGTTATGATCGAAGTGTGTAAAAAGTCAACAAGAAACCATGATAACTCAGATGTATATTGCAAAAAGCATGAAATACATAAGAATACACTAATTACAATTTAAAATTGCAAACTATCTATCATTGCAGTACTTTTGATAATAATTTTAGTAAATAAATAAACAAAACCCATTCACTAGTCTTTTATTCATTTTATTATGCCTTGGACCCACATGAAGGGTACCACAATATGTGGAAGTATCACATCAAGAAACAATCTCAATGCATGACTTAGAGCATACTTGGGATTCTAAATCTACTAAACTATCTCCCCAATTTGTAATATGTCTTGCCACGTCTAGCCTCAGTGGATAAAAGACTAGTTGGATAAACTAGATTTCTTCTACAACCCTAAGTACTTTGGAAAAGAGTCAAATCAATTGTCTTAACTACATGCATCAATGGTTCCACAAGAATTGTCCCACTGAGTAGTATCTCAACTAATTGAATTGATCTGGATACCACCAGAATCTCTGGTTCATGTTGGATACCTTACTAATTCAAGCAAATCATCTTCATTGGGTTACTTCCTCGTACCTCACTTCTACACTTTGTCTACCTCATTCTAGACTCTTCCAGTTGGTAGGCATGTTTCCTCCTTCATAGTGCAGATCTCTATTATGGATTCTAAAGTAATAAGGAAATCTAATGTCTAGTTGATTTATTACTTTCAATAGTAGTCTTACTCTTGTACTTTTCTAAGCTTAACTTTGAATTTTAGGCTTCTATATTCATTTTTTGAACGCTAAACTTACACCAAATCACTGACATTAATAAAGTATTCTACTTGAATTGATAAAATAAGAATACTATAAAATACTATATGAAACTATTCTTTGAACTTCATAAGTATCTAGTTAGAAACAATCATCTACTAGAACACAAATTCATTATGTAATTCAATATTATCAAATTTAGGGAAAATGTGGGGTTCTAATGCTTCTAATTCTACTGTCAAGATTGAAAACAATTCATGGAACTAAACCACGTGCCCTAAAGGAGCAGATCTAGAGTAAATATACTTTTATATTTATAACCTGACACTTAGCCCCCCACAACTATTATAATGAGGCCTGATGTAGTATATCATGATCGATCCATAGGGACAAGGGATGGTTAGTATTAAGATCCTTTAATCCTTGTCTTAGTTACAACAATCAAAAGGTAAGGTAAGGTTGTGTTTCTTATGGAACAATGATTCTTCAATAATCAAGAAACAAACAAGTAAAGAAAGATAAAACAAAGAACCAAAATGATAAAGATTAAGAAAATAAGTGTAGAAAGTACCTCAGATTAGGTTTCACCATCTAAGATATCTCACCAACAAGCAATACTAACACCCATTCTATACCATTATAAAGTTTACAAAAATCATCATAAGTGTCTATTTTTGTCCTCTCTGGAGCTTAAGAAGAATCTAGTTTGTAAGGTTGTCTCTCTCTTGAGATGGAAAACAAACAATAACTAAGCAAACATATGATCATTAACTTAAGTATTAAATTATTCTCATGCATTCATGAAACTCCATTACTCTTAGATGTAGGTTAATACTACTCTATCGAGGCATTAACAACCAAACAACACAAGATGGCAACTAATAATGCAAATGAAGTGTAAAGAACAAGAGTATGGAGTTATAGATTGCTATGAGCATATATTCAATGGATATGAGGATTTACATGTTGGGGGAGACTTATTGGCTACCCACAACCCAAGTTAATTGATTAGACACTCATGGCGGTGAATAACATGCCAGAATCACAAGTTTGGTGATACATGAAGACGATAAATGAGATGGAGATGGAAAGTGATGAATAGATTCATAGAATAAGGAGAAAGTTACACCAACAACAACCCCAAAAAAATAGGGTCAATGGAAACCTTCTCCTCTTTGAACCTGATGATGGCGGTGAAGATGGTTGTTCCATCTTCCTCCTTCTGTCAAAGAAGGAACTTGGAACTTCTTGGTGATGATGGAGGTACGATGACCCTTGGACTCTCATCCTTAGGGTTCACAAACCAAAGCGTGAGTGCATGTCAATGGAGAGATAGCTCGGTGGTAGTACTTCATCATCCCAATCATGATGCAATTGACCCCTTTGTAATAACAAGGGTTCTGCTATTTATATCCTATTGTGTGGGACTTGAGAAGCTCATTAGTGAACTTTACTTGTGTCCCATGTCCCCTGAGCAAGTGCCTTGGAGCACACGCTTAAGGGTCTTGATGATTGATGTTCACAATGTTTCCATTAGTAGGCAATGGTCTAGGAGAGGCATCGATAGATGGATCTCTATCTGCTTGGCCTTACATAGGCATCATAGGCATTCCATCAGTAGGGAGGTTAGTGGGCACATCATTGGTGGATGTGGGTCCATTAATCCATCAAGATAGGTCTCCTCAAGAGACCCACTGATAGGAATGTCTTCCAGTCCAACCATTGATAGATGGCCATCTTTAGGCTTGCCATCAGAAGGGTTGTCTTCAGGATAGCCATCAGAAAGGTTTTCTTTAGGTTATCCATCAGTCCTATAAACCAATGGGTGCTCTATCAATTGCCTTCTGATGGATGGGTAGTTTCTTACATTTTGTAGGCTATCAATCATGAGAACCAATGGACGATCTTCTTGGTGTATATGTTGATAGTTCATCTGGTGTCCTAAGAGATGATGGTGACCATCGATTGTTGGAACAGATTGGGGGTTAGTTCAAGGTCAAAACCATCATTTGATGAATTCCCTACATGGAAATGAGTAGATAGACACATATCGAGATATAAATGGTAAACATGAACAAAATGTAAGAAAGTTAAAGGAAAACTATATAATGGGACGAAAGTAAGGGAAAAATTAGGAAGATACATCCACAAAATTGGATGTTATCACCCACTAGACCTAGAATCTCATGTGTCCTTAAGCTAATAAATAGAATCAAGGCATAAAGCAAATGTTAAGGGCTTTTGTTTAGTGTTTTTCAATTATTGGCCATGTTCTTACTCCATCCTTAGGTCAAGACTCTTGCATGTTCACTCAGTCTATTTACTATACACTCAAGTTTCTTGCTCTTTAATCTAGACTTGCATGACCTCTTTTTCTTGGTGCATCCTCTTATTTGTACGAGTGTTCCTCAATAATTGCGCCCAACCTCATTTCCAAGACATACTTATGCAAAATACCACCTAAGGTAGTTGTCACAACTTTTATATTTTATTGGATTGTCCTAGATAGTGGTGTATAAGTGGGCCAATGTTGCTTGGGTTTCTTGTCTTCCTAAACAATGAGTACCATTGTAAAATAGGGTCACTCAACTTTCATTCCTATTGTAACTTTAGGTGGTTATGTGAGACTATCGTCAAAAGATGGGTGGGTTTGTTTTTGGCTTTTGGGTCCCACTACCGTGCATGACGTGTTTGCATTCTTGAGTGTAGTTGTACACTGATGGGGTAGATACTTTTGTTATCTTTCCAGGCACAACTCTCGTGCTTTTACTCAGGCTCATCTTTTATTCTTCCTCACAAGGCTAAAGCGATAGGATTTTTATGTGTAAATTGGATCCCAAGCCTCTTTTGTTCCCTTAGAAGGGATTGAGCACTGGAAGGGGTAGTGCTTTCCTATGTTTCTAGTATATACACTTTTCAACCTATATTGGGAATCTAGGTGATCGATCGAGACTTCACCATGTGGGGTCCTCCTTATCTCAGAAGGTTTATCTGGGTTGTAGTAGCATTCTTTTCCTGTCTACAATATCTTGAGATAAGAATGTTGTAAAGACATGATTAAGTAGATTTTTATTAGGTGAACTAATAGCCCAAAAAATCACTCTTGGAATGATCAAGATAAGAAGTAGCTTGAAGACAAGAAGGTCTAAGGTAAGAGTGATGAAAACATTTACAAAAATGGTTTCAAATTTATCTATATAATAAAAAAATTCCTCCTTAGGATAATAATGATTAAGACAACTACCATGGTATCTAATTTGATTTTATCATAATGTTTGAAAAATATTTGTAGAAAAGGTAGGAATTAGAGTAATTTTTGTATATTTTGGGCAAGTAAGCATACCTAGCTTGCCTATTCAGAGCCCCCAAACTAGTCATACACCCTATCCTCAGGATGTCAAAGAGTGAAGTTGGTGGGAACATGCAAGTTAAATCTTTGAATTGGTCAATGCCCATTCTGAGGATAGGAGATCCAAAGCATAAGTTCCGCAAAGGTGGTGAACCCAGCCCTCTTCCTGATAATACTCCTACTTCTTATCTGATGTTTCTATCATCTGCATCCAAAAATGACATAGAAACCACATTCATTTGACCAGGGCCTTCCTATGGGCTTCAGTGATGGAATTGTTGTTTTTTATATTTGAAATCTTCATCTCCAAGGTTTTTTCCATGAACTTTATCATCTCAAGAATGTGTGAGGACACCTGGGAAGAGTTTTGTTCAATTACACTTATAAAGGACTTATGATGTGATTCTTTTCATGCTAAACATGACATCTGAGATGTTTTATAATATTGTTCTTTTGGCTTTAGTGTTTATTGACAAGAGCGTCCAGTGGCCTTCATCTAGAATTGGAACAAAGATTAGCCTTGGGAAATTGTGTGTCATTTTCTCTATTAGTCTCTATATTTAGCAAGATTCCTTCTTTAGAATCATGTCCCCTACTATCTCGCAATAGGATATGTATATATGATCAAGATCGTTAGGTAGAAGTAGTTGTTAGGGCGTCATGATCTTTACTGTCATGTATCCTCCAACTCTAAGTGTCTCACAGATGCCTGGGTGTAGGACATGTACATGTCCTCTTTGAAAATTTACTACAATTTTTTCCTAACTGTATTGCATCTCAATCCTGATGAAGGTTAGATATTCTAGGGATAACACATACTAGACATTGTTGTTGTACTTATCAAACACAACCTTTATTCTATATGTAGGTGCTAGCTCATTTTTTGCTTCTTTTTCCATTTCTTCTGCAACATGGGATGCATTTTCTTCCACATTGTGGGTAGCAACATGTTTATTGATGGATACTTCCTTTTCCAGCTCACTTCTATGATATTGTTCTAAGGTGGGGAAGTGGCTTTTGTAGCTTCATGAGTAGGAGCAGGTTTACCAAGATCTTTTGAGAGGGAACCTCTGATGATTTTAGTGTTTTTTTAGTAGCCTTCTACTTGGCTATTGTTTCTTGTATGGGTGAGTGGGATGGAATGTGTAATTCTATAGAAAGAGGTGTGGGGAGTCTTACTTGGGAGGAAGGAGCCATCTAGGTAGTTGCTTTTCCTTGTGGAGGGGGAACATCAGATTCTTTCTCAAGGTTTTTCAATTGTTCCCTCCGTGTCATTCTTACTGGGAGGGGAATGAGTGAGTACATCCTTCTTGGGATGTCTAGCATGCAGTCTTCATAAAAGAATTTTCTATTATAGATTAACTCCATGACGTACTTCCCATGTAGGGTATGAAAGTCTTCATTGGCATTCTACTCGAGGAAAATTCCCCTGATCAGTGCTTCAATTATCCCTATAACTACGAATACAATGTCCCCCAGATCCAATATTTGTTGGGGTCCATTGCAATCTATGCATATTTCCTTGTGGTTAAGACAGTACCAACCATGTACCCCTTGTATTAGATTTTTTAGTTGTGTGGGAATTTCCTATATCATTTTGCACTCAACCTTATCTAAGTCCATCCTTTCACACAACATGTCTTTTCTGTTGAAATTATAAGTAATGATCCACCTAGTGGAATGATATACCATGGTCAACAATCAATGGTTGAAAGCCTTGAAGGGGAGTGTTATTAGCTATATCTTCCTTATTTCATGAAAGGTGTTCTATAGATCTTTAATTGAGGGGCCTTACAATTTTCCACATATATCTGGATAGCTAGAGTAGATGTGGTATTGAATACCTACCCTACTTTGTCTCTATACATATACTCTTATATGATTGTTCCATAGAGAATTTTGAAGAGTACTCTGCTGACCAAAGCTTTATGCCTAAAGGCTGACCTGAAGTTGTTTTTGGTCAAATAGTATATGTTCTTAGTGTCGGTGACATCATCACCTAACTTGTTAGCATCTAAAATATCTACCACGATGTGGATGTCTCTAAGAAACATCCCCGATATGGAAGTCATATCAATTTCTCTCATTTTACATGGAAGCGGTGGAGGCACTATTAGGCTTGTTGCATCAGAAGAAGGTGGCTCAGGGAACACTTGATTCTCAAGTTTCTCTGGGGCATTATCAAACATATAGTTCATTTTCCTCTCATCTTGTTGAAAATTTTGTTCCTCTATTTCCACCTCAAAGTTATATTGGTGAACTCCTCCTCCATTGCTTCATCCAATAGAAAATCCTTGATGAAGTACTCATAATCTATGGGAGATGGAGGATCCTCATAATAAAAAAGAGGGACTAGCATATTCATTATGTCCTCATTCATTTCATGTGCCTCTCCCTCTGCTCTGGTGACCTTAGGATGACATCATTTTCTTTATTTGCCTTGACGTCTTTGGTATGATCAGCTTGTTTAGGTATTTTTGGGGAACCCTAATCCACCTTTTCTATGAGTTCCTCGTCTACTTTGGGTTGGTTGGTAGAATGCCATGAAGAGTTGGGGAATTTGCATCATATATCTCCCTAGTGGGCACTTCCACATTTTTTATAGATTCTTCCTCTCCCTGATCAACATATAGTTCTATTGTGACTTCTTAAATGGGAGGTGGTGCATCCTCACTGATGTCTAGTTCGGTGAACATCGTATATTCCTTCATTTGCATGTCCATTTCTACTACAGGTGAAGAGGTGCCTCCTCATCGACAATCCTCTATCTTTTGCACGGTACTTCCACATGGGCAGGTGATGTTGTTGGTGCCTCCTTCTGCTTCCTATCTTAGGTATTTATCCATTTGTTCTCTTGTCATAGGTATTCCCACTTCGATCGTAGAAGGGCAACCACTTTGGTCATGCCTTCTAGGGCCACCATGACATATAATTGATTCGCAACAAGGAGTTACATCTATTTTGGCATGATCAACAACTACTGCATGTCATTTGTTATCTTCTTAACTTGTGTGGTTAGTGATGATGCATTTAAAGTTTAAATATAAATGTTATGGACACAATAAAAATGAGTTCATTGAGATCGTCTATTTCTTATCGTATCTCCTTGAATACTTAATGTGACATGGGCTCTTTGTGTTTGCTCTTGGTTCTTCTTTGAGTCAGCCTTCTATTCCAATTTTTTTTGTATAGAAACACCTGGTTCTTTATCTCTATTCAGGCCATGGTCGATTTGCTTTGTTGACTAGGAGGGTTTTCTTCTAGAATTTTCTTTTTCAACCTCGCTCGTTGTAGTATTGCTTTCTTTATGGTGATATGTTTCTTTGTTGACACCTTCTTGGATGGATGATGTCTCCCCCATAATATAGCCTTTGTCTTCCCATAGAGTAGTGTGGTGGGATACCACACTCACTCCTACCGAGGGTGCACTTGTCCTCTTGAGTCCTGGTTGGAAACTGGCTGGTATTTTTGTTAGCTTTTCTGGGGATATGGTGGTTGAGATGGTCATTGGTTGAGCCGCATTTTCTTTAATTGTTATTACCTTTAGTGCGAGGGTTTTCTTCTTTTTGGGTTTAGTTGCAATATTCTTAGGGATTCTGACAATAAGCTTCCGTGGTGGTGATTCTGCAAGATTGTCTGCTATCTGATCAACTTGTTCCTTTGTAGGTGCTTGGTCACTAATTTGTGGAAGCGGTTTGGACCCTAGCTACACTTTTAGGATGTCTTCATCCATGGACTCTATTTTTTGCAGCCATAACTACTCATCTCATGTAGAGGGATGGAGTCCTTTGGACTCTTAAATATATAAAAGTATTCATTTTTATTCCTCTTTAAGACATTCATGGTTGTCAGATATTTGGCACACAAAAGTCTCTCCTCCTTAGTCATGGTGAAGTCCTTCAATTCTTTTGGGTAGCCTAGTCGATGGGTTATATATATTATTAGGATGCCCATCTAGAAATTTTGGGACCCATATGGTCCTATAGAAATTTCCAATCTCTTGATTAAGATGTACCCTATGTTGATTGGTTTCTTTTCCAAGATACTCCACAAGTTGTGGAGATCCATTCGTGTTATGTTCTCAGTATCTAATGTAAAGAGTAGAGCATTGGCAAAAAGCTTGAGCATCACTCTCATTCTACTAGAGTGCATTTGGGATGCTTTTGATTGCCCAAAGTGAAATTGGTATTACTTTGTCAGCCTTTCCATGCCTAATTGGTGAGGAATCCTTGGGTGTCTCCATCAATTCTGGTCTTGTTGGCTGCTACAACCTACTTGACAATTTTGGCAAAGATAGAATTTACCTACTTCCCTGTTAGAAGGTAGTCTTCATTGAATTTCCTAACTGCCAACTCGTATCCTCCCCCACACTCCTTGATTTCATTTGTTGTTACTAGAAACTTCTTTAGTGAAGACATGAACTCTAAGGTGTGTTCTTCATATATGATGTGGTTGTTGAAGAAGATTTGTACAGTCCCACCTCATTTAGATGATCCTTTACATGTCGATAGATACCTAGTCTTACTAGGGTGTTTACATCCTAAAACCTTGTTGCCCTAAAGGTTTTATCTCCAATTCTTTTCCCCACCTTAGCATGTTCATCATTTCTTAGTAAAAAGTAGTTATTAGGTTGAGGTTTGCAAACTACTTCGGTCACCTAAGGGGTGTCAATGTTAGGGGTTTCAGAGGTGGTAGAGACTTCCTTGGCATGGGTTGTTGTTTTGTCCACCATAGACTTCTTCTCAGATACCTTAGCCATCTTGCTTTGTTTCTCTTTGAGGAGGTTTCAGTTCCTTCCTCTTCTTGGGGTTCTCAATCTCAACTGAGGGAGTTTACTTAGAAATATCTGTTCCTTTTGACTCTTCAAACTTGGAACACTCTTTTAGTATTGGTTATTCTAGATACTTTAGTCCATCTACCTCTAATATGGCTCTTATGCCGATTGGGGTTGGGTCCCCATGGAATTTGATATATGCCACAACTTCATCCTTCATCTTCTCAATTTTATATATTTTCTCCTAGATCACTATTTCTTTGATTCTGCTTGTCTCTCTCACTTGTTTGACAAGTCCCTTATGGAATTTTTTTCTTTCTTGTATTATCTTCCATATTAATTTTGGTTTCAATGTAGAATTGGTATATCTCATGCAAAGGGTTAGGTCAACAACAAATTAGAAATAGGTAATTAGTTCTAGAAAAAGGGAAATAGATAAACTGATGGTTTATTAGAAAACAGATGGTGTGAAGAACCAATGGTATGTTAAAGAACTGATGGTAGATATGGTAAATAAAAAAGCTGGTGACTTTTTGTAGCATAAATGGTTAGAAAATCGATAGGTTGTGGGGATGTGAGAAGTAGTGGTCTTCCAATGGGTATCAAAGAATTGATGTACTAACAACTGATGGATACAGATGTCTTCTGATGGTCAAAGAGAGGATGGTATTCCAATTATATTGAGGAATCAATGGTCTCCCTTGATGGAGGTTGATGGTTAGAGTAGGGGTTAATGTTTTTTGGAAAGGGAAACCGGTGGATAGGAATTGTAAGGGAACATGGTGATTATCTTCCTAGAAATCATGTTCTAATAGTTATCACATAATCAGGAAATGTAAGAGAGTGAAGGAGAACTGACAACTAGGTGACAATATCAAGCGAAGTGTAGATACCAAGAAAACTCATTGTGACCTATAAAAGGAGGAGGTTGAAGATGAAGCAAAAATATAGGAAACAAAGTTGAAGAGAGAAAGGTTTAACAGGAGTAGACATTGTTGTTTGACTAGACTCTACCTCCACTAATGCCAGGGTTCCTCGCATCATGGAGAATTGGTCTTTGCCCAAGTTGGTACTTCTGACGTCCTTCTGGAGTAAAGTTGGCACCCGATCTATCTTCCTCGATCAAATCCTATGAGTTTAATAGGTTGACAATGATCTCACCTCTTCCTATGGCTGCGGGGTCTCATATTAATCACCAAGATCCATAGTAGATGCCTAGGGTTATATTTTTGCTCTGCCACCTTTACTCCATGTGTATGATATAGCATACAAGTGTGTACCCCCCTTTCCTTTTATAGCATCTACTTTAATTAGAGTTTTCCCCTCACTCTATGTGACCTTTGGTAGGTGGCATACACCTTCTGATGGGAGGGTGACCTTCCAATGGATTCTCTATCTTCTTCTCTTCTGATGGAACAATGCCCCCTACCATTCTTCATTTGATGGCAAGGATGGCTTTATGCCTTCCAATGGATTCACTAATTATTAGGACCCGATAGCAAGGTTGACTGCATGCCTTCTGATGGGAGGACTGGATGCATGTCTTGTGATGGATTAGAAGTCATCCTGCCAACAGATGGTTCAAATGTACTTGCTGACTCATTGGATTCTCTTTGTATCTGGCTTCTAATGGGGAGCCAATACTCAAGACCAGTGTGGAAACCAATGGTTCCACTGGGACCTAGTCCGATGGTTCCCCCTTTTGTAACCAACCAATGACACCTTCAATAGCGAACTTTGTTTTAGATTCTTTGCTAACCTTATTCTATATACACTAAAATTATGAATGAAAATATTATTAGGTAAATAGCATGGCAATAAAAGTTTATGATTAAACCTAGTGGTTGAGAAATAAAGTAAACTAGAACTCATGAAGGCATGTTTGAGAAAGCCTTAGGTTGCCTCCTAAGAAGTGCTAATTTATATTCTTTCGCTTGACTATATTTGTGCTTCATTATGGTAATTGATTAGGTGGTTCTGGGGGTATTTCGTTATAGATGAACCTCAACTCTCTTGTGAATGCTTCATCCTCATAGTATCTTTTTACCCTGAGCCCATTCATGGGAAGGGACCTATTTTTCACTAAATACATCCATGAATCCTGAAGGATATATTTTTTACATAGTGAAGGGTCCCGACCATTTTGATCTATGTTCTCTAGGAAACAATCTAATACTCAAGTTGAAAAAAAGAGTCTTATCTCCTTCCAACACATCCTTTCTTTTCAAGTGGACATCATGCCATACCTTTGTTTTTTGTTTGTAAATTCCAGAAATTTCATAGACATGCAGCTGAAGCTCTTCTAGTTCTTGTAAATATAGGAAACTCTTTTTGCTGGATAGTTTTGGATCCATATTTACAAATTTAATTTCCCCAAATTCCTTGTTCTAGATCTCAACTGACATATGACATGCCTTGCCATTGATCAACCTGTATGGTGTAGACCCTATAGGAGTCTTGTATGTAGTATGGTAAACCCATAGAGCATTGTCAAGTTTGATGGACCAATCTTTCCTAGTATTCCTGACTGTCTTCTCCATGTTTTATTTTTTCTGTCAGTTTGATACCTCAACTTGAAGTTTGTGGATGATAAGGAGTGGAAAACTTGTGTCTCACTCCATACTTTTTCAACAAGGCTTCAAATTTCTTTTCCCTGAAGTAGGATCCCCCATCACTTATGATGGTGCATGGCACCCCATACCTTGGGAAGATGGTCTTATCAAACAATCTTATCATGGCCTTTGAATCACAAGGGGGTGTAGCAACTTCTTCCATCCATTTTGATGCATAATCGATTGCAACCAAGATGTATTAGTTGTCTCGTGATAACAAAAAGGGGTCCATGTAGTTGATTCTCTAGACATCAAAAATTTCCACTTCTATCCAGTCAGAAAGAGGCATCTTGTTTCTTTTTTAGATATTTCCAGTGTGTTGGAATTCCTTAAAAGACTTAGAAAAACCATGTGCATACTTGAATAGAGTGAGTCAATAAAAGCCAGATTGTAAAATCCTCACGACGGTCATGTCTCTGTCCAGGTGTCTACTGTAAGGATATGAATGGTACTTGTACAAGATTTTTGGTACTTCTTCTTCAAGAATGCAATGATGATACATATTATCAACACATTTCTTGAAAAGGATGGGGTCATCCCAGTAGTAGTTCTTCATATTTGAAAATAACTTCTTCTTTTCATTATAAGTGATATCCCGTGGAAATTACCAACATGCTATATAATTGCAGATGTCTGTAAACCATAGCACATAAGGCTCAATGGTCTTTTCCATCATTAGTGCTTCATATAGATAGTTAACATTAATTATAAGTGAGTGGTCGTTGGTCATGACAATTCTAGATAGGTGATCGACCACAACATTTTATGTTCCATTCTTATCAATTATTTCATGGTCAAATTCCTATAGAAAGAGTGCCCATATCATGAGTTTTGGTTTCATATCTTTCTTTTGCATTAGATACTTAATATCACCATAGTCTATGTACACTATTACCTTTAACCCAATCAGGTAAGGCCTGAGCTTGTTGAAATCATAGACTATCACTAGTATTTCTTTCTCAATTGATGTATAGTTGATTGGAGCCTCATAAAGGGTTTTACTTGTGTAGTAGATAACATGGTGTTTTTAATCTTTCTTCTAACCAAGAACGACACCTATTCCATTATCCCTTGCAACACACATTAATTCAAATGATAGCTCCCAATTTGGAGCTTGGAGAATCAATGCAGTGGTTAGGGCATTCTTTAAAGTTTCAAAAGCTATCAGTCATTCATTGCTGAAATCAAACACATCATGTTGGCGAAAAGGATCAAAATAAGCTTAGAAATATTGGAAAAGTCTTTTATAAATCTCATGTAATATCTGACATGTCCAAGAAAACTTCTAACCCTAATTATGTATTTAGGAGGTGCAAGTTTAGGGATAGCTTCCACTTTTCTCAGGTCCATTTCAATTCCTCTCTCTGAGATTTTATCACCAAGCATGATTTCTTCTTGAACCATGAAGTGAAACTTCTTCCAATTTAAAACTAGTTGTTTTTCTTCACATCATTTTAGAACTTAAGTTTCTTAAACAATTTCAATGTTGGTTCCATGCAAGGAGAAAGTCATCCATGCACACTTCATAATGTCTTCTAGGAAATTGGCAAACATTGAAATTATGAAATTTTGGAACATTGTTGGTGTGTTGCAAAGACCAAACGATATTTGTCTGAAATCATATGTCCTATAGACACAAGTAGAAGTCATTTTTTCTTGGTCATTTGGGTGTATTAGAACTTGGTAAAACCCAGTATATCCATCATGGAAATAGAAATATGAGTGGTGGGATAAATGTTATATGATTTGGTCGATGAACGACAGTGGGAAGTGATCTTTCTTGGTTGTGGTGTTTAATTTTCTACAGTTGATACACATTCTCCACCTTGAGATTACTCTGGTCACCACTTCATCACCATTTGCTCCTTTTACCATTTTCATGCCCCCTTCTTAGGTACCACATTGATTGGGCTTACCCAATTGGTATCGCTAGTTGGATATATAATTCAAATATCTCTAAGTTTGATAACTTCCTTCTTGACAACCTCCCACAAATTTGGATTCATATCTCTCTAAGGTTGAGCAAGGGGTTTGGAATTCTATTTGAGGTGGATTCTACTCATGTAGTTAGCTAGACTTAAGCCTCAAATATCTTCCATAGAATACCCTATTGCCTTCCTCCTCAGCTTGAGTTTACTTAGAATTCTCTCTTCTTAATCTTCTATCAATGCAGATTTCATCACTCAGAATCTTCCTTTCCTCATTGTCTAGAAACTCATACTTCAGTCCTTCATGGAGTTGTTTGAGCTCATGGTTGGGTTTAGGAGCTTCTTTCTCTTCAAGAGTTTGGTCTAGTGAAGTGTGTTGGCTAAATTGGACATTAACATACCCTTTATTTTGATGATGACAAACATTTCATTCTTGTAGATCTGACATGGTACTTGAGTTTTTTAGGGTTCAATAAAATAAGAAGATCATACTAAGTGGGTAATTGAAGATCAATACAACTTGAAGATCAATGCACTTAAATGTTTATATTTTCGTTATTGTACTCAATGTAAATACTTGTTCAAAGATATAATGCACAAATACTTAGATATTTTGTAAATCAAGCATTAGATATTCTCTATCCACTCATAACCCTTAGTTAGGATCCCCCTAGAGATAGAGTCATTATCATCCATTATAACACACATTTAATAGGAGGTTCAAAAACCTAAAACAAGAACACCCTCGATCAAGAAACTAGTTGACCGAGACACCCTAGACCAAAGTTTTTGTCGATCGAGAACCACCTTGATCAAATATATCGAGAAATGGTCAAAATCTTACACATTTGTTCTCTAAAATGTGTTTCGGTCAAAAATATAGTCGACCGACCCAACCTCAGTCCAAAGCATGTGAACGTTAGTCCAAGTAGTTGGGAGTTGGAAGTTGGAAATATACATTGGTACACATTTGCATTCAACCCAGGCTTGGTCAAAGAAAATATCAACCAAGACATGGTCGGTCGACAAACTCATCGACCGAACAGGGTTCTGGATTGTTCTTCCAAGCTCGAACAAATTAGCCATTGCTAGCCAACTACTTTCTACCTAACGGCTAGTTAAGCACTAAGAACACTCTAGAGACTCCCTAAAACACCCCTAAACACTTACAAATCATTCCTATAAATGGGAGAGGCCTTAGGACACCTAAAACACACAAGCTACACTTGAGCATCCATACTAGTAAGCAACAAAGTTGAGCAACACTTTCCATCTTGTTCTTTAAGATCCAAGTTCATGTCCTATAGCCATATCCTGTTAGACTCCATCCAAGAAACATCCATCCTAAGTGGTTTGAGAGGTCTAACGCTTGATATAGGATCAAAGTGAAACACTCCATTGGTGTACTTCCTTTCTTCTAAACTCCATTCACTAGTTATGCTACTTGTGCTCCTTGACTACTCCAAGATGTGGACGTTGTTTGAGGGAGCATGATTGAAGCTACTCCAAGTAGGTGAAGGCTTCTCCAAGGTGTACTTGAGGTTACTTCAAGAAGACTACTTCAAAGGAGATTGGAGCTACTTCTAGGTGAAGTCTATCTCAAGGTGGTGGAGCTACTTGAAGGAGTTGAAGGCTTCTCGAAGGGCTTGAGGTTACTTGTAGAAGGTTTAGGCTACTTCTAAGTAAAGGCTAATACAAGGAAGGTGATTTTATTTTGTTGTAACATGCTTGAGAGGTAAATAAAATAAATCACTTTTAAAATCGCAATTGCAAACAATTGGTTAGTGGACTAACAACATTTAATTCGAAGGTTGGAACCACTCTACATTAAAGTTCCTTCCCTATTTCCTCCTCCTTCTTTGGTTTGAGTTTTAAAGTACAAAAAGATTTATTCACCCCCTATAGATCTTTCAATTGGTATCAGAGCAAGTCTTCATGGATCAGACCGAATCCTTAGACTAATGAGCCACCTCACCTGTGTCTCCTATGTGGCATGATCTCGATAGTCTAATTTTCATCGAACGAATGTCCCTTTTCCAACCCTATGTGATGAATAATCAATAAAAATGCTCAGATCTTACTTAAGTCCTAGAAAATGCATCATCCAAAAATATCAAAATTATAGTCCATTTTCATCAGAAAAATTAGCTTGATTCGATAAAAATGGTGGCAATACATGATTCACATCCCTATTTCCATATTTAGTAAATCATATATTCAAATGCATATATGTGATCTTTTCTTATTAATACTTGATCATCTGGCCTAATATTTGAACTCTAACATTGCTTATTACATCAATCAAACCTTGATATAATCATGAGCACAAATGATGCTAATCCATTATGATAATGATCTAGAGATTTTATAACGACTTCAATATTAATGATAATAATTAGGGTTAGCATATAAGTTCCTAAAATACCTAGGTATTCCATTCATACTCAAAATATACTTGACACTTGAATAAATGTTGGATATCTCGAAATATTATTGATCATAAGTGAATGAACTAACTCTAAGTTTTAATAGGAACTAATAACCCTAATCTTGAATATTGAAACATGATCTTCAAAACATCATGATCTTGAACGTTGATCCAAATCTTGTTGATCTAGGATCTATCTCAAGGGGTTGACCTATTTTTTTCTTGGAATCTTGTACTCTAAAAATTAACCAAAAAGTATGTTATTATACCTCCTACTTGAATAGACTAGTAATATTGATGATACTTGTATGTACCTCTTGAAATGTGTACTTGGATATGTATTTGTTTGAGCTATCATTCCCTACTGATTAGTCTTCTAATTTTCTACATTATAGTTTGCAACACATCTAAAACTTAAATGATACTTCCCATTATGACTTCTAGAAATAATGATTATTGATATTGAGTACAAGTGACCTCCCCATTCAGAGGATGAAACTTGTATGGCTTGTTGACCTCCTCCCTCATATGGAGAGATGGATCTTGGTGACCTCCCCCATGTCGTTGGGGTGATGGATCCACATAAATATAAGCACGCTTCTCGATATCAACATGATTGGAAACTTGTAATAAAATCTTGTCAAATAAATACTACTTTGAAATCATTTGTTGATTATTTGAATATAATTCATGCCAAATATATTACTAGGATATAAAATTATTGTAAATGTTTTTAATAGGGTACCATGCAATATCATTCATTGTGTCATGATTTCTCTTGATTTTAGGCCATCCAAAGAAGTGAAGTTATGCACCTACCAAATCTGCTATCTCTTTCATTTTATCTATTGCAGATAAATGCTACTATATCAATCTGAATTTTACATGGGAGCTGATGTAAAAGGGGTGTATTTATCAGTTTAGACTTGTAATCTTACTTCTTTCCTTCCAAGTTGCCTACGGGCCCTTACGTAATAAACCGTTGGTTCATTTTCAATAAAGAAGAATGTTATTTCCTTTTTGCAAATTATGTGTGTCTGATCTTCATACTACTCAGGGACGTACGTCCACTCCAATCCCCTTTTAATTGCTTATTCGGCAGTGGGTTTGGAATTTGGGTAAGAATGGTTCCATGACAACCTTCATGCCATGAATCCTACTATTTCTATCACTCCAAATATGGATGATGAGAGTTTTGAACATTAGTCTAGCCATCCATTTCATATGCGTGTTGCATCTATAGTGATCAAAGATCCACCACATACTCTCTTGAAAATTATTAAGGGGACAACCACCCCACTTGCATTTAGAAGTACTTCTCATCCACAAGTACTATGAAAACTTACATTCAAAAAGTGTGTGTGAGTGGGACTCTGACTCCTTCAAGCACAATCGACAGAAAAGATCATTGGTGATACCCCACTTATAGATCCTATTGCGAGTAGGAAATATCTTCATAATATCTCTACAACACCAAAAACTCCATCTGGAGAGTGGAATTTACTCCATAACATCTAGCCCTAGAGAATTTGAGGCGGGATGCAAATGAAGTACAAAGGTTTGGTACCCGTAACTAGCTTTCATTTTTCATTGAGGTTGTTATGTAAATAGGAGAGTCTAATCTTAGGAAAAACTATAACTATTCTCCTCTAGGCTTTAGAGGTTCCCAGTGTAGATATCGTATCATCAAGGCAATGCTCATATCCATCTCGCACAAAACACATCCAAAAGGTGTATGGTTTCAACAGAAAATCCTTAATTCTTTTGGTTGTAGCCATCCACACCATGTCCCTCGGGTCTTTGAGACCAAGGCCACCTCCATGTCTTAGCTAAGCCACTATAGACCAGGAAACATCATGACATCCATCACTCAAAAAGAAACCAGACATGATGGATTTTAATTTGTCCATCATTTCGTATGGAATCTTAGCCAACCTGCACCAGTAACAAACTTTGCTATTAAGCACAATCTTAATTAGTATTCTCCTACCAGCCATAGAATGTTTAATACCACTCCACTTTTCCACTATAGCACATAGGCTATCCACACATTCTTGAAAATCAGAACCTCTACCAACATTCCTGAATGTAGGTATGCCCAAGTATCTTGTGGGAAATTGACCCTCTTCCAATCCAATATCCCTCTTCAATCTCCCTCTTCTCAAGTCACACTACTTTGACAATAAAACTTGAGTTTTAATGTCACTTACATGAAGGCAAGACAAGTCTGCAAAATCTTTGGGAATGAGTCTAGCCTATTTTAGAAAGTTGGTGTGTTCAACGACGAAGAATAACACATCACTGACAAAAATCTTGTGTGAGTAGACTTTGGTGTTGTGAACCTTTTACAGTTTGATCTTTCCTTCAATTTTATCTCTTCTAGTTAGATTAGTGAGATTCTCCATGATTGGGGTGAAGAGAAGATGGGATAGGGGATTCCCCTATCTAAGTCTGTTGGAAGCTCTAAAAATACCTTTGGGAACTCCTTTTATTAGCACTAAAAAGAATGTCATCTCAACACCCCATTTTTGGACTAATATTAATTTGATTGAGAAGCCCAAAGCCTCCAAAGAACTCCATATGTGTCTCCAACTGATATGGTCATAGGACTTAGAAATGTCCAACTTCAAGAAACATCTATTAGACTTGTTTTTGACTTGGGATATCCATCAAAAATTCAGTAGCAAGTAATGCATAATCCAAAATTTCTCTCCCCTAAATGAATGCTAATTGGTTGATTGAAATGACCTTGGGATGAATGCTCTTTAACCTTATTGATATCAACCGTACATGATCTTATAAATAACAAAACAATAGGTAATGGGCCTAAAATCATTCATGGATGAAGAAGATTTCTTCTTAAGAATTATATTGATAAAGGAATGGTTAGCTTGGCAAACCATCCTTCCACCAACTAGAAACTAGATCATGGCCTTACAAACATCACCTCCTATCAAAGGCCAGCATGAGAGAAATAACTTAGCATTAAACCTGTCTGGTCTAGGGGCTTTGAACGCCTGTATAGACAAAGCAACATACTTGATTTCTTAGTCAGTAACCATCTTGAAAAGATCTTTGTTCATGCCATCTATAACTCTTCTCTCAGGCATAGAATGCACCTATTGTTCATGGATGCTTCTATCACTATTATAGAGCTCAAAGAAGAGGTTCACATCCATCTCCCCTATCTGAGTTTCTTCATCCACTAAGGCCCCTTGTATATCAATGAGATTATGTATATAATCCCTCATGTTATTTCTCTTCATGGTGGAGTGGTACACCTTTGAGTTCCTATCCATGTCTTTCACCCATTTAAGCATGGTTCGCTGTCACAAGTCATCTTGTATGCCTTTTCTAGTTGCATGACCCTTTCTGGCATTTCTTCCAACTCCATGTGCTCAATTGAAGAGGGAGAAAGTCTCATATCTCTAACAACAATTTCAATGGTTGGTCGAGCCTATTTGATAAGATTGGGTAGGTCTAGAAGTTCTTTGGACCATCTTTTCAGAGACACTTTAGTCCTCTTGAGTTCCTCAGTCACCACAAAGAGAGGGTTTCAACAACCTAAACCCAAGCATGTTTGACCACTCACTCAAATGAAGGCCAAGAAATCCAGTGGTTAAGGAATTGAAATGTTCAATTGGATTTGTGACAAGAGATCAAATTGATCTCCATCCAAGAATGGTCATTATTAGGATGTGCACATAACTTCATTGCCACCTCAGGGAAAACATCAAGCCATGATTCATTCATGAGTTCCAATCTATATTGTTTGAGATCCTCCTTGTTGGATTTATTTTATTATTCCAAGTGATGAGGCCACCTTTCAAGATCAAATCCATAAGTCTCACAACATCCACATCATCATTGGAGTGTTTGAGAATTGAATTAGAGTTAGGGATCCCACTCTATTTTTCTTTGACTTTTCTAACATGGCTAGAATCCCCTACCACTAGGTGAGGTAACTCATGTTGTGTGGTGTTGACCACAACCTCCCACAATATCCATCTATCCATATCATAATTGGAGCCATACGTCACCGAGATCACATAGTGAAACCCCACTATGTTGATGTAACTAACTGTCACTAGTTGATCAATTTGGTGAATCATCCAAACATCCTAGATCAAGATATTACATCCCACTACAATCTTACCACCTTCAATGCTATCAAGGTTAGAACAAAAGTTCCAACCATGGGGAACAATCCTCTGGACCTATGTAGAACATTTCTTCTTATCTTGGTTTCTAGCTAGCAAACTAGATTAGCATCACACTCTTTGATTATCTGCTTAAGGATCATTTTCTTTGTAGGAAGTGACACCCTCTAACATTACACACCAATATCTTCATCAAAATGATTTGGTAGCACCCCCTTCCAGGGAAGCCCCCCTCTCCCCTACCTCTTCCCTAGCGGGACTTCTCATTACTGAAGTTGCTTCTTGTAATAATCCTTCTTGTTGTGGGGATTACCCCTCCTCTGATTCTTGATCTTTGAGGATCGAAAAGGGTTTCACAAACCCTTATAGACACTCCCCATACTCCAACACAGATATGGACACATGCGGTAAGGGGTCACCCACCACCACAGCCTTGCTAGTGTTAGGGATAAAACCTTAGACCATGTCTGTGACATTGTATTCCTATGTGGAAACACCATCCATGCCAATGGTATATCAAAAATAGGACTATTAACCACACTATCAATCAACACTAATTTCTCAACAACAGTCGACTGATCTACTCGCTACTCAGAATCAGAATCAACTCATACAGTATACACGACATGACTTTTACCTTTCTTCTTATTCCTTCTATTAGGTCTATGACTTTTGTATCTTCCATGCACAACCGGTGGTTACAGGAATCTTTCCCATGCCCCAGGAGAACTCCCATGTATATATCCAAATACTTTGCAAGCAAGGTAGTGTTTGGGAATAAAACCATCTTGAACACATATTTCCAACTCTTGACCATCGAGCATCTGAAACATGACAAGCGGAGATGGTCCTTGTCTTCATGTATCTCAGTGCAAAGGTGTGGTGCCCCTACATATTCACCATTCAAATAGAATTTGACAACCTTTGGTGTGCCTAGGTCATAGCTGATGTGTTGGGAAATATGGTCACATAGTAGAGCAATGAAAATAAAACAAATTAATCTATATGTATTCCCATAACAACAAGATTGCTTCAACTACTATGAAATAGAAAGGATGTCTTAATGAGATATACTTGATTTAGGTTCACCAAAAAAAGATATACTTGATTTAGGAGCAAGTCCAGCGACTACAACTTGTTGCATTTGAAATTATCTTCTAGTTGCTCTTATACAGTGGTTAAGTCCTGGTCTTCACCACGAACAACAGACAAGACAACTTCTATAGTGATTCCTATGGTCTTGCCACAAAATGCAGATTGTATTTTCCCTCATAGAAATAGTCAAAGGACTCTTACCTCTATAGTAGTCCACACAGACCAACTAGAACTCATGTCGTTCAACTAGAAAAGACAGGAAGGAGTTGTCCCTATCGTTGATGTACTAGTCACCAACTTGCTCTCCCACAACAATGATTCTCAGTTGTTCCCTCCCTTGCTATCCCTCCCTAGTTGGGTAGGACTTTCTTGGGCTCTCTTGGTTACCACAAACAAAGAGGACCACAATTTTCATAGCAACTAATTCTCAGTTGTTTGTGTTGTTCTCTAGGAAGCCCCCAATACCCCACTATTTATAGGTGGGGTTAGGGACAGGGTTCCCACTATGTTTGGGATCTGTGTGACAGTGAAAGGGAATGAAAGATCATGAATTTTTACAAGATGTGAAACTCAAAATGACCATTTCACATGTGAGAAGGTCACCTACATATGATATGGTTGTATGGTACAACCAGACTGTCGTTTTACCATGTTTCCTGATTGTACACAAAATTGCCAACTATTTTCCAATTAATACTAAACATTAGTTCCTTGCATCACAAGAATTGTGCAATTGAAACTATCCAATTTTCTCATGAATCTAAAAAGTTACTAGAACCTTCCTCTAGACCTATAAAGCCTATCGGTTCACAAGGTGAACCAGTCTTCTTGCTCAACCCGAGCGATCGGTTCACCCAGTTAGCCATCCAGTTGGGCCTAATTCGTGCAAAACTCTAGCCAATTCAGTTCTAATTAGCCTGAGTTTTCAAATGCCCATATCAACACTTAAAATCATTGTCTGATCTCCAAACTATCGTCTCACCCTATGAAATGATTGGGTGGCAGTTCAAGTAGCTAATCTATTGCGTGAATTGGGTACCTAAACACTTTAGTAATCAATCCAATCATCATTCAAGATTAAACTCATCTTCGAGATATGTTCCTATGTGTGTGACCCTATAGGTACCATATCACATTGGTAGTGAATGTCCATAACCATCTAAAGACATCAAAAGTAGAGAGTGGTGCCTAGTAGCACAGCAGTGCTACCCAAGTGGATGGAATGTTGGAGAACAACTTCAACCTAAATCTTTGTAAGGTATTGCAGTGATTGTATAATTCCTTTGTCTCTGATATTCAGAGTGAACTCGAGGCATGTATGATCATCCTCTCAATGTTCAACTCATGTTCCTTGGACCTAGAGCAAACTGTCTGGGATAATTTGACCTCAATATCATATATTGATTCACATGTGCATGCACATGCATTTCTCAGTCTATCTTATAAAGTGGCCACGATATAAAGCTCCATTAGGAGGAAAAAATACCATCTTTGTCACTTATAGTCAATCCCTATGTGTCAAATCTACCCAATCATCACCTTTACTATAATCCATATTTTAGGACTACGTTTGATGATGTGAAAGTACACCCAACGACATGTGATGAGTGCAATGACTTCAAGTCTAAGAATCACAATCACCACCTTCACTTTTAGTGATGAACATGACCACCAATAATGGTTTCCATGATTCACTCTCAAGGTGGATGTGTCCGATACACTATTCTCTAACATGTATCTGTGTGCTTGGTTTGATATTTCCATATCATGACTAATAAGATTATGTCAGCATCCAACCTACACTCTAGACTTATGTGTTACTCACGTTTATCCACCTTCCACAGTAACAACTGACTAGGGACATAATAAGCATGTACATATGCTTAGCATTTGTATGTTCTCATTCTCCAAGTCACGTACTTGAAAATATACATCATTGAGTATTTTCATTCTTTAGACATTCATAATGTTTCCTCATTATCTCATAAATGAAACAGAATGAATTGGAAGTTTTCCTTTTTAAGTATTAAGCAAATCCTTTATGGTTTATGGCATGTCAACCATCATATGATTGGCTATCTGGGCATACCTTACCAACAGACTCCCACTTGCACTTAGAGCCAATCACCCACAAATCTCATTCTTAGTGATTCAAACATGTCCACCAAGTTTTTGATGCACAAGTTCTAATCCAGCGGGTTAGCAACATTTTTCTATTAGTCGATATATTGCATGTTTCATATCTCTTCGCCTTGAGATGAAAACACCATAATATGGTATGGAATATTCCTTGCCTAACAAGTAGCGATATTGTTGTCACAACACCACTACTGTGTCATTAATTGTTGGAACATATTTTAGTTTATCCATATGAACTTCTAAATCAACATAGTATCACTTTGCGTTCTCAACACAAGTATACTCAACTTTTATTGTAGAATTGTATTAATGGCTATTAGTTCAGAACCCTTCCAACTAATAATAGTTTTATTTATAATCAAACATATTATATTGCAATGTATTTTTCATTTTGGAAGGTTACATTGGTATAATCATTTACACCCAACTCTTCCTTTTATTTCTGTCCTTATTGACTAGCAATTTATCCTAAAGTACTTCTCAACTACTAATGGATATCTTTGATGACATTCCAATAACCCTTATCAAAATTTTGTATTATCTTGTCATGTCAAACACATACAATATTATATGGGATAAGTAATATATCATTCATGATAGATCCATTGCTACAACCTATGGCATCTTAATCGTGTTATTTTTATTTTTCATAAGAATTGGAATATATGGTTTGTGAGAGACTAATCTAAACTCTCATAAGAATTGGAACATATGGTTTGTGAGAGACTAATCTAAACTCTCTCTTATTGAATCCTTTCCGTGTTGAATTCTTTCAACATCTTGCTATTACATGCTTATATTGTAAAACATTCATGAACTATATTTTTAGATCTTGATGCTAATTTCATAAGATGATTCACTTAATTTTTTATTGCTGAAGGGGTTTTTCCATGTTATATTTCAATATTCACAATATTGAGATGTTATTCCACATCATATGTGGAATATTCATATATGATCCTACTAAATCTTTTGTAATCACATATTTCATCTTTTATCTTGATTCAAGTCAAACTCTTTGACTGTATTATCAATCTAAAAGATCCTTTCTCTGAGATGCTTATTTCAATCCCAGATTGGACTTTGTAGTGTACACACTTTATTTGCATTGTAGAAGTTATAAAACCTTTTAAGTTGTGTCCCGTACACATTCTCTTATGCATTCCCTTTAAGGAATCTAGTTTTTATCTTCATATGCTAAATCTCTTAGTCTATTTTAACTACAACAACAAGCATGACAATTGGTAAAGGAATTTCTACCATGTTCAACAACTTGAATTGATTTGAAATACTTACTCAACCAATTTGTTCTTTTTTATTTTATCCATACAGGTCTTTTTGATAAGACCTGACTGCATCAGTTAAGTATTACCCCTTTTAGGTGACACTAGCAAGGTACCACCTTGTTAGATTACATGGTTCCCATCACGGCCTTGAGCCATTACTTAGATTATGGTTCTTAGTAGCTTCTAGTTGATCAGTTGGCTCATCTTTTCATGACCAACCTATTTGAGTCATTGGAATCTCAACAACTTGTGATTCCCTTGGTTCTCATTTTACACTTTTGTTGACCTCAAACATTTTGAATTCTACTTTTTCTCCCACTGATTCTTTGGAACTTAGTTATCCAACCAACAAAACAATTTTATTATTGGATAGGGATTAATAGTAATATTCAATAGTCATAATTTATGGATATACCATTTTAGGGAACTACTTTCTCAATGTAGGTTTCAATCATTTAGACAAACATGAATATTCCCATAGCATACATTATATGATGTCTTATAAAGCATTTAAATGGTACATTATTTAGTGATTGGTATATATTCATGAGGATATAAGATGACTAGATCAATTGATAATTATGTCATGACTCATCATGGTATAATTCTTTCAATCTGACAAATCATCATGTTCAGATGGATTTGACTTGTCATACATTATCATAGTTCTTTCTTGAAGGTACTCAAGGTATTGATGCAGAGTATTTCAACATTTGATCTCATCAATGTTTCCCAATACCTTCATCAAAGTCATGCTTCATTTATAATCTCCTTTAACACTTTAAGAGATTTATGTTCCTATTTTATTGAGTATATATCATCATATTACCAGTAAATTAGATGAAGTATAAGTAATTATCTGTAGCATTCATTCCATAAGATTTTCATGTGTCATATGTATGAGGCGTGATGGAAAGCTTAGCCTCCCACTCTATCTAGTGAAGGATGCCATGTCATTTTATGTGTAAATAAGTCTTGCATATTTCCTTAATTAGGTTCGATAACCAAGGGAATATACATTAACATAAATATGTATTCTAGACATGCATTTCATATATATAAATCCAAGGTGACTAATGATAATGACATTCGTGAGTTATCAATAATAATCCTTTGGTATTAACATTATAAACATTCATATCAAAATCTTTCATACAAAGACCATGTAGATGTTTGGGCATTTCCATGCAAGATCATATGTTTGAAATAGAATTATAAACAACTTACATTATTGATTTAACATCCTTTTTAAACAAGATGCATAAAGTAAACATTTCTATTTAATTGGCATATGAAATAGTAGTTCCACTAACTCTTTTAAATGCCCATTGGGCTAAGATAAATTTTAAATGTAGACTAAAGCTTCCACAAATCTTGGTCCACCTTGTTCATCTTTGTCCTTCCATGAGGGCTTTTACTTCTTATCGAATCATGCACATCAAGTATGTCAAATATCTATTTGGTATCATATACCATGATGAAGAAGTAATAAAATTTATCTTACAATGTTCGTACTTGAAGTGGAGGACTCAGTGCCTTTCTTCTTCTTCTTTAGTTCCTTTAACTAGACTGGGCAATTTCTTTTCCAATGTCTAGACTGGTGACAATGGTGACAATCACCAATTTTCTTCACTCCTCCCTTTGCTTTGAGATCTGAAAGCTTGGGCTTCTGGCCACCTTTAGAACATTCTTAGCTTTACCTTTGCCTTTAGACTTCCCCTATGTCTTGTTGATCATCATCATAAACTTGGGCTTGTCTTTCTACATATGTCCTTCAGTTGTTCTCAACAAGCCCAACAACTTTGTCAATGATTTATCAACGTCATTAATGTTGTAGTTCATGAAAAACTAACTATATGACTTTGGCAGAGGCTACAGAATCTTGTCAATGGACAACTCTTAACCCAAGGGAATCCTAATATGCTCTAACCCTAATTTTTGGTAATTGTTATAAGAAACCTTAATTCAAGGTAAGGATGTAATGAGAAACCCTGATACCTGGAAATGTGATATGAAACCCTAATCCAGGGTGATGTTATGCATTATGAAACCCTAATTTGAAAACCTAGCCCTAATTTGTGTAAGGGGATGAGTATTCCTGGTTTTTATGAATTGGGAAACCCTAACCCTAATATAGGGTGATGTCATGTGAAACCCCAACACAGAGTGAGAGTATGTAAAACCCTAATTGATAAAGAAAGGAAACCCTATTCCTGACAAAGGATAATCTTATATCAATAATGGTTGAATAAATCAAATGAGTAACTCATGACCAATACATTACATGGTATGTGATGAACTGGTGCATAGAGTATTAGGATGAGAATTACCCTAATACAAGATAAGTTGATGAACTCAAGTAAGATCAAGGTGATGAGGAAAATGGAACATTAGGATGTGATAGATATCACATTCAGCACCTCAAAGATGATACACATTGATGTACCCTAAATCCAATATATTTGGATGAATAACACATGAAGTGTGTTATGATAATTATTACATTAAGATGTAATGCACTTTGGTAAGTGTAGGCTAACATACCTTGAGAGAGGGTTAAGCCAAGATAGCAAAGTAAGAGGTGACAAGATGTTTAATGGGCCTTGAGATCCATGTGGATGGTTGTTGCCTAATAAGAGGTGACAAAATGTTTAATGGGCTTTGTGAGCCATGTGGATGGTTGTTTCCTAGTGAGAGGTGACAAGAAGTTTAATGGGCTTTGTGAGCCATGTGGATAGTTTTTGCCTAGTGAGAGGTAACAAGATGTTTATAAAAGTTTCATGAAAACAATTATAATGTTCAAGTAAACTGGGAAATGGAAACTTAGTAACATAATAATAATAATAATAATAATAATAAGTGGATACAATATAATAAAGAAATATTAATCATGCATGCTTTATGCTTATAGCCAAATAAGGGCTATAGTGTTATCAATAAGCTTAAAGGAGATCAGAGAAATACTTGAATTACATAAAGGATGTGAATAAGTATGATGGCTTGGACAAGATTTAATATCTAGTAAAGGTGATGTAGTATTCAATAATGATGCACAACATTGGTCATAACCCAATGCCTGGAATAATTGCATAGGATTGGTAATAACCCAATACCTGGAATAATGTCACAGCACACTACTACAGAAATGGCTTATAAAGTCACTTTTCAAGATGTCAGTTGTATAAATAAACTGACACCTAAACTCTACAGTGTCGGTTGATAACATAAACCGACATCCAATCTATGAGGGCGACCAGACACGGGTACCGCTTTTATTAAGTGTCGGTTACTTAATAAAAAACCGACGCCTAAAATTACCCGCCAAATCCAAAATTTCCAGCGAAAAAAATTACCTCCAAAATTTGATATATGGCGTCGGTTGATAAATAAAAAACCGACGACTAAAGGTTATTCGCGAGATAGAAATTGGGCACATTTTGGTCGTCGGTTGTACTACAACTACCGACGCTTATGAGTTTTCCCGCGCTGTCCGCGGGGAATTTTTCACACCCTTTAAGCGTCGGTTTGAAGTTGAAACCGACGACTATGGTAATAAATCGAGACTGATTTTTTTAATCGGCATATGAATATAGACGTCGGTTTCGATTGTTGTGCAGAACCGACACTGTTAGTTTTTGTCGTCGGTTTTTTTGAATAACCGACACCTATGGTACAGTTAATAGCCCTACAAATAGAACTTTTCCCCATTGTCTCTGTTTCATTGCGACGTGCGCTAGGTCTGGTGATTTCCCCCGATTGCTCCCCGCCGTCGTTGCCGGTTGGCTCCCTGCGCCGTCGTTCGTCTCCTCACGCGCCGCTTGCCGCCGTTGTCATTTCCGCCACTTGCCACTCGTCGCCGTTGCCGCAGTTCTCCTCTGATCCTCGCCGCCGGCGCTGCCAGCTTCACCTCCAGCTGCTCTCCTCTGCTCTGGTGCTGCCAGCTTCACCTTCAGCTGCTCTCCTCTGCTCCGGCAGGGCCTTCTTCCTCTGCCCTCAAGGTACGCTGGCTTCTTCCTCCTTCCTTCCTCCACCTAGGCTAGGTCAAGCCCTGCAGGTGCCCTAGAGCGAAATCGTCAGGTGCCCTGCTGGGCATTTTTTTTTTTTAAGTTATTTACTTATTGGTAACTTGATAAGTGTTGAAATAGTCAATAACTATATTCTGTTACGTGATTTATGATTGTATATGTGTGATAGATAGCAACAGACTTGGACTTGAGGATCTATAAATACATTCTTACATTCTATAAATTGTCAATCATGCTTTTAAAGACATCAATAATCACCCTAACTTGAAGAACTAGGATTTTAGGTATAAGAATGACAACACATTATTTGTTGGCCTAGAAACACGTCCAAGATTTACTCATTAGGAGTAAATCTTGGATAGTCCCCGGTTTGGGACTGTTCTTGAACACCTAATCTCTCTTAGGATGTAAGTGTATAATGTGTATTGGGTTTTCAAGAAAATTTCAGCAGCATTTCTCCGTTTGTTCTCTAAGTACATATGTACTTGGAGAACAGTGGGGAAATGCTGCCGAAATTTTCTTGAAAACCCAATACACATTATACACTTACTAGTGAGATTAGGTGTTCAAGGATGGGATAGGTGGTACATGTACATTTATTATATATAAGAATGACATCACATGTATTTGTTAACCCTAGACCGTAATCTTGTTGTAATATATACTTGTTTTCTCTTTGATCATAGAGCTTTACAATTTTGTTGTGATATATACTTTGTTGTAATAATGTGAACTTTACAATGTGAGCTTTACACTTTGAATTACTACTTTACAATGTAAACTTTACAATTTGAATGTGAATTTGCAGATGGCTGACCATTCTGTGACCGTGCTGATGACTACCGTGAGGGTGAGGACATCAATGCGCTGCCTCACAATGTATGTTTTAAAAATATATCATATATTTATATCTATATGTCCATTTATAGTTATATCTTGTAAATGTGAATTATTTTGTCAAATTTTAGGTTGATGATGCACAGGTACCATCTGAAGCACTTGAGGCACTTGATCAACAACACCAAAAAGTTGACAAGAGAAGGGGCATCACTATGATGAAGAAGTTAATTGCGCAAAAGGGCAATGGACCCAAACTTGTTGTGGATTTCGATAATGCAGGAAATGCATGTGGTGTGAATCGCAATTCATTTATTTCATATCTTGGGTTTGTTACTCGTAGCCATTGCGGTTGTCGCTTAGATTCTTGGCATAAAGTTTCTAAGGAGAAGAAAGATTTAATATGGAGGGATTTATGCGTGAGTTATTATTAATTTGCAATTCTATTTTGTAGATTACTAAATTTTTGGATACTAGTTAATAGCAATTCTATTTTGTAGAGTATATTTGAATTGGATGAAAAGCTGCATCGTAAATGCGTGATGCAACGCTGTGGGAGAGTCCTAAGGAACTATAGGACAAATATCACCAGAGAATACATAAAAGAAGCCGACAAGAGGAAGAAGACAGCCACTAAACAGTGGAACTTCCTGGACAAAGAAGAATGGGACGCGTTTGTCGCTTCAAGACAAACTGATGAATTCAAGGTATTAGGCGTCAGTCTCGATCTCATTAATTAATATATGTTGTATTCACTTATTCAAGATTAACATTTAGTGTTACTAACCAAATCATTAATTTGCATACTAACTAAGCCCTCAGTGAGGCACAAAGATCAAGGCATGCACTAAATGTGCATGACCACAGAATGGGTCCAAAGGGGTATGCAGGCGTTCGCCAAAGACTACAGGCTGAGGCTACTGCTGCTCAGTCTGCTGCTACTCAGGAGTCCTCTACCATAGGTAGCACACCTCTGCCTCGCCATGATGTCTGGATAGTTGGGAGGCAAAATAAGAAGGGAGAAATAACTAAGGCCGCAACTGCTGAGGCAGCTGCAAAAATGGTAAAATACAACTCTTACAGCAATCATTCGAATATTGATTATTTGTGTTGTTTACTTAAGTACAAATTTTTGTTTTGGCGATTAGCGGGAGCTGCACGAGCTGAGGAAACAAGGAAAGTTCATCCCTGAGGGAACAAAGGATGAATTGACAGTTGCTCTGGGTAACCCAGAGCATCCTGGACGTGTTAGGGCTGCAGGCGCTGGTGTGGGCATCAAATCTTTTTTTGGGTCATCCCAGTGCAAACATGTCCCAAAAGCGGGACTTTCACAAGAAGAGGTAACATATTTTTTCTTTATAATGTTACTGTAAAAGAGAATTCAAAAATTAGAATTTGACGTTTCTTTTATCCATGTATAGGTGGATAAGCTATTTGATAGGAAACTCGAAGAAGCAATGAAAAAGTGGCAGGCATCTCAGACTGCCACTTACCAGACAATACCTACTGCAAACTCTACTCCTACTCCTACTGCAGAGGTTGGGAGTAATCCTGTAGAACCACCACCTAGCACATCCACTGTAAGTATATTTATGACATAGTAACTAGTTTTTTAATTCAAGATGATACGTATATATGAAATTGTAGTCGTTTCAAAAAAAGATGGTATGTATATATGTATATAACATTCTTTACACAAAAATGTGTAGGGGTTGAAGCCATGCCGTCTAAAAAGTAAAGAATATGTCGTGGCAGAGGCATCGGCTTACCCATCCCTACCAGGGGAAACGTGTCACGGGTCTCCAGTACCAGCTGGTTGGATTTGGGTGAGCCCGATACATATATTCCCCAAGTGGATGGATCTTCCACTGCCATATGCCCACCCAGATTGTGAAACGCTTGGTGAGGCAGTAGGCGGAGTGATATTGTGGCTAAAAGTGGATGTCTACTTTACTGATAAGGTATGGTAAATTTACATTACGTTCAATTGTTAGTGTGTGTATATGCTGGCAGTTGATCTGAAATTATATATATATATACAGGTTAAAAAGAAGACACCCATAATATCTAGGCCTCCACTTCCACCTCCTACATTACCTAGTTGGGTTCCACAGGACCTACCTGTCCCGTTAGGTCCTAACTGTAGGGGTATGGCAGTATGGTTAGGGGAACATGATATAAACTCTCCTATAACTGTTTCTTCTTATTCAGATTCTACAGGTCAGTCATACGAAACAAAACTATTTATACAAGATATATTGGAGTTGTTTCGATATGATTGGCTAAATACATCTGTGATAGAGCTATGGATAAGGTGAGATATTCTTTATACATCCATATACCTTGTGTATGATCTGGTGATCTGGTTTCTTATTTATTAATGCATGCGTAATTAATACAAATTTGCAGCTACTTAGACAACATATGTGCAGATTTTGGATTCGAACATGTAGGGTTTTTTATTCCATCCTTGATTAGTCTAGTAGCTAAAGACCCTACATCAGTTCAACAATATTACTGTGAGTCTTTTTCAAATTTTGCTGTAAAAAAGAAGACGGTGATAATGGCTCCATTCAATGTAGAGTAAGTTTACTTTGCTTATTATAATCTGGACTTAAGAAAATTACATTTTATTGTGGATTTTGAGTTATTAATTTTTAACTTTTTTTCCTCTAGGGGTAGGCATTGGGAGTTATTGGTTATTGCCCCCGAGACGTTCACTGTGTATTATCTAGATCCTAAGGGGGGTAAATTGAATACAAGATTTGGACACATAATGAAAATGGCAATATTTCGGTGAGAAATATTTCATTTTTCATATCCGTTAACATATGTTATTACATTACTATTTAATTGCAATGTTATGTGTTACATTAACATGTAGGGGTTTTGAGGAGTACAAAAAGGCTGGAGGAAAGGTCCCCACGAAAAAGAACCAGCCAATAATTTGGAAGAACGTGCAAGTAAGTTCCCGATTGCAATATATGTATATATTATTTATGTGAACAATGCTTAATTAGTTGTATTTTTTAATATTTTGTATGTTTGAATTTATAGTGTGCTACACAAGACAACGGATGGGCATGTGGATACTATGTCATGTGATATATGCACATGATTATCAAACATGTCGTACTGGATATCGAATGTATTGCTCAGGTACTATATAGTCTCATTAGATAATATGATCGAAATATATCAATCTTATTTATAGCTCATTAATTATATATATACATCATTCTCTTTACAGGTGTTTAAAGCTGACCCCATTACAGGAAAGGACTTACCAAATGTTAATGCTCCCTATACAATGGGAGAATTAAATGAAGTAAGAGAAGAATGGGCAACAACCATACAATTAGTGGGGGCTTTAAAATATAATTAGGATCTTGATAGCGAATAATGACTAAACAATGATACTTTGTAAATGAATTTATGAATTATAATATATGTGTGAATGTTTCTACATGTCTGGATGTTTCTACATGTGTCTGAGTGAAAATGAATGAAAGTGTTGGTTGCTATATGAATGTTTCTACATGTGTGAATGTGAATGCATGGAACTACAGATTGCTAGCATGTGTGAATGTTTATAAATGTGTGAAAATAAAATGGAACTGCAGGTTGCATTGATAAATGCATGTGCTACTTTTTTATTGTTAATTTTGCAGGTTTGCGGCCTGTTGTCGGCTGATATCAATGGATGTCGTAAAACCTGCAATTCATAACTGAACTGAACATGTTTCTCATCCTGCGACCAGCCACAGCAGGTCTGCAGACTGACAGGAAAAAAAAACAATAGGCGTCGGTTATTTGTAAATAACCGACACATAATGATATAGTTTTGGTGTTCCTACAATAAACCGACGTCTATGTCCTTAACACCACGGCCATGCTGGACAGCACGGCCGTGGGGCGAAGATATATGGTGTCGGTTTTTTACTTATAAGCGACACTGATAGTGCCCAAGATGGCGCCCTTTCTGTGGCGCGAAGGGTTTGGGCGTCGGTTTTTAACTAATAATCGACGCTTATAGTCCCATGATGGCGCATTTTCGGTGGCGCGCGAAGAGTTTGGGTGTCGGTTTTGGAACCAACGCCTGATTGGTGGACTTTTAGTGTCGCCCACATAGGTGTCGCTTAGAAACCGACACTAAAGGCTTTAAATAACCGACACTAAAGGTAGGTTCTGTAGTAGTGGCATTGACATAGTTCAATACTTGGAATAATAGCATAGGATTGGTAATAACCCAATACCTGGAATAATGTCACAGGATTGACATAGTTCAATACCTGGAATAATTGCATAGGATTGGTAATAACCCAATACCTAGAATAATATCACAGGATTGGTCATAACCCAATACCTGGAATAATGTCACATGATTGACATAGTTCGATACCTGGAATAATTGCATAGGATTGGTAATAACCCAATACCTGGAATAATGTCACATGATTGGTCATAACCCAATGCCTAGAATAATTGCACAGGATTGGTAATAACCCAATACCTGGAATAATGTCACAGGATTGACATAGTTCAATACCTGGAATAATTGCACAGGATTGGTAATAAACCAATACTTGAAATAATGTCACAGGATTGACATAGTTCAATACCTGGAATAATTGCACAGGGTTGGTAATAACCCAATACCTAGAATAATATCACATGATTGGTCCTAACCCAATACTTGGAATAATTGCACATGATTGGTCATAACTCAATACCTGGAATAATTGCACATGATTGGTCATAACCCAATACCTGGAATAATTGCACAGGATTGGTCATAACCCAATACCTGGAATAATATCACAGGATTGGTCATAACCCAATACCTGGAATAATATCACAGGATTGGTCATAACCCAATACCTATAATAATTGCACAGGATTGGCACAGTCCAATGCCTGGAGTGGTTGCACAAGATTGGTCATAACCCAATACCTAGAATAATTACACAGGATTGGTATAGTCCAATGCCTAGAATGGTTGCACAGGATTGGCATAGTCCAATGCCTGGAACGGTTGCAAGGGATTGGCATAGTCCAATGTCTGGAATGTTTGCATAGAATTGGCATAGTCCAATGCTTGGACAAAATATGATGATGTATACTCACATGACTGGTACAATTCAATATCTGGCTAACATATTGGTTAAGGTCAACAGACAGAAATGTGAATGATTCATGGATGACATACCATGATATGAGTATCTTAAGATAAGCTTGAGATGTTGATATAGTAAGATGGAAAAATGATATACATGTTCTTCATATTCCTTATAAAGTGAATAAATGATTTATTGCTCTATCATAGATAGTTGCATTGCTTTAAAAAGAAGAGAATGTTCTAAACTGCTTATCCTCTACTCAGTTTTATAATGTTTATCTGCTATAATAATGTTTCTAGTTGAGAGTTATATCTCTCGCTGGGACAATTTCAATTGTCTCACCCCCATGGGATCCAACATTTTTAGGTGGATGCAGACGAGAAGGTAGAAATCATATAGCAGGGAAAGAACAGCAGCATCAGGGATAGCATTAACATCTCAAGTGGAGATATTGGCTGTCTTGTCTTATAGATATGAGTCCTATGTGTCATCTCTGTACTCTCAGGTCCTCAAAGTCAGTAGTTAGTACTTTTAATGAATCGATCTGAGATTTTGGCTTGAATGCCTCGAG